>CM065384.1:45837500-46330000 GCA_033060915.1 Euryodendron excelsum
TAGGAGAAACTATTAGAAAAAGTTTCTGAGACTTGTATATATAACTTGCCAATAACTGTTCGAAAATTTGGAAAAACTTACTAAAAATGCACTTCTCATTTTACTACTACTTTTTCTTTTAATTTTCTATTCCCTCAAAAAACTAATTTTTCAACAATAATATATAACATTCTTTTAAGAAACAATATTATGTAACTTCTCTTACAATTTGTCTAAATCATGATTTAGCATTAATATCTTAAAATTGAATTTATCACAAATGTTTTCTAATGCTTTATACTTTCACTAAAGTTCCTATAAATCTTATTATAAGCTTACCATCTGATATTCCATCACCCAGTGTTCCTGTTTCACATAATATTTTTGAACCTTGTTTCACATTTTCATTTTTCTTATTGTTTCTTGAGGTTACCTTGCAAAGGTTGCAGATAAATGGTGGGAAAACGGGTCAATACCAATAAAATTCTAGGACCCTGGAACTGGAAGTAGAGGAGTTTGAGACCCAAAATTGGAGGGCCTAGCTCTACCCTTCTACAAGTACTCACAAATGCCCAATAAATGAAACCATTTTAGTTTTCCAATGCTAATTGCCCATTTTCAAGCATAATCCTCTATGCCATATTTTTTTGACACGCTGCAATACCAACCAGATAATCTAGCATAGGGAAATTTTTCCCATGTTCTTCACAACTAAAGACTTCAGTATTCAACCGTTAGTATGAAATACTAATTTACTTGCCTTCCAATAACACTAATAATATAGGAATTGCAAAATGCGACCCTATCACCACACACATTGGTCCCAATAATGATGAGAAAGCATAAACTCTTGGTAAAATATTATATTGGAGTAGTAAACTCTGAGAGCTAGAAACTTGATAGGAATACACAGTGGCAACCTTACATTTCTTCGCTTTATAATCACATTTTATTAAACTTACCTAGAAATGCAATCACTATAATATGTCTCAGATGTCCATATATTGGAATGCATCATGTCAGACATGGCAAAAGCCTTTTTTTGGAAGCATAATGTCACCTAGGTTATGACCCTACATGCACGAAAAGCAAGTTAGTTTATATGTGAGTTCAGGGGCAGGAAGCATTTATCTTTGGAAGTCCAACTATCTGGCCATTTGGGGCGCGTAGATAGCAACTGGCAGAAAGCTAGCCATTGCAATTGACCTCCAATGAAGAGTGATGTCTAGTCAAAACCTAAAGTATAAAACACAGAAACATGTGTATACGTGAGTACATCTAGTTCTGATGTCCACATCAAGATCCCAAATCAATTACATATCAAGAAGGAAACAAATCCCTAATCAAGCCCCAAAATTACTCCAAATCAGAATAGGGCATTACTAGGGTCATTACTTACAGTGTCACCTCTAGAGCCCACACGGTGTTTATGTTCATGCTTGTAAATCATCATTTGTAGTTAATTCTTGCATGTGGTGAATCTTGTTTTTCATTTGACAATTCTTGCATGTGGTGAACCTTGAAATCACATATCAACCATCTAGCATTCAAACTAATAATCCCACCTTTTTTTTTTTTTTTTTTGAATAAGTAAGCTAGATAATTATCCCAACTCAAAATCTACATACCCAGAAAATATAGTTAAAAAATTATAAAGTGCATTCGGGTATCCCCTGTCTCAAACTTTTAAAACAATATATCCTAAACAAGCAGACTTAGCCATGATTTTTAGTAACAAAAATTATTCTTCCAAGACTTAGCCATGATTTTTAGTAACAGAACTTTTCTTCCAAGACTAATCACTTTCTCCTGAATGATGAAACCAATCATCCACCTCTCCCCTATCGTCTCCCTTACTATTTGTTTGTTACATCTATTTGTTCTTATCAATCGCTGGGCTCAAGGTTCGTGGTCAAGACCGATAACGTGGCTACGAGCTATTTACTTACTCAGAAGAGAGCCCCAAGCGGGCACGGTGGCAAGACTTTCTTGCGGGGTTCAGCACAGAAAAATTACCCTGCTTCTATTGCAGAGTTTGTTCGTCCGGCCTGACTAGCTGAATTCTCTTCTATTGAGAGATGTCCTTACAGCTAATTTCTCCTATATGAATAAAGAAAAGAGAGAGTCAAGGGAGTCTGTGTGGGATGATGCGCCTGCTAAGAAAGCGGATTCCCCTCTGTAGAATGTAGGATGTCCACTGGAAAGAAGAAGCAATCTCCTTCCATAGTTTCACATTGTCAATCCTTCTCCCCAATTCTACATTATGCATGAAGTGTGAATAAGAAAACATGCAGCAGAAAACCTAGTATTAACAACATTGCAAATGTGTAGTGAGCGCAGGACCATTGTGTAGTCCTAATGGCACCATACTGTATCCATCAAACCCGACACTGCCCTCTAGGATTAAATGAATGTACACACACAGCTAAATTAACCAATCTATTTACTTTTGTTTGGGATAGGCAATAGAGTTTGGACGCCAGTGTCAGCTCCATAGTAAATCCCAAGTTACCACCAAACATAAATCAAACATTGGTGCATTGAATTGCTATACAATCACTTTATCATTTACTGAAAGCTTGAAACAGTGCATTTAAGAAACAAGTCCTACCACAATATTGAAAGAATGAATATATAGTTCTTGAGATCCATACTAAAGCATATTATTTGGAATATGTGAAACTCAAAAGGACTAATTCTGCTAGCAAAACAAGTACATGCACTTAAAAAGAGAGCATGGACAGTCAGTAACTCAATCTAGTCCTGTAGCACACTGTTTGTCCCTAAATTGATCAACACAATCTCGATTGAAGGCATCGCCATGACATGCATAACAATTTCCATTCCAAATCCTAAATCTAATCCTTTTGCCCCAATCAACAATAAATCAACTAAACATACAACAATCAACGATCCGAAATAGATCAAAAAGCACACAAGCGAACCCTAATCACTATATAATCCCTCAAAAATTAGCGGATCCAAATAAGTTAAAGGCAGCATCAGTAATAATACCTTCTTGAACTTCTTCACCGGCCGTCCGTTCGCCGAAGACCTGAGAGAATTTCCACTCGAGCGGCGGTGATGGGCCTGCCGGAGCTGCCGCGACCTCTCCATCGTCACCACCGTTCATCTCTGCAGACAAATCAACGGCCAATAATACACCGCGTAAACAAATCACTGCATCAAACGATCGCGCTCAGGTTTCAAGGCCCTTCGTCAGAAGATCATAGCTTTGGAATCGGCGACGAATGCATGGAAAATGTCGGTTTCAGATTCAACCATTCCAAGTCGAAAGCACAACAGAGGGCTTGGACATAGATTGGGATTTTCTCTCTCTCTCTCTCTCTCTCTCTCTCTTCCCTCTCTCTCTCACTCTCTCTTCCCTCTCTCTCTCTCTCTCTCTCTCTCTCTAGTGCGAGGAGAAAATTGGTATTTGGAGTAGCAAACCGTTCTTTGCCTTCGGAGAACCAAAACACTGTTCTCTGCTGCCTAAGCTCTATCAAATCAATAACACATTTTTTTTTCTCTCTCTATCTTCTTCTTTTTTATAATTTTCGGAGGTGTGATAACGTCACAGGATAAAGAGCAAACTGGCCCACTTGCGGGATCTGATTGGTCATAGCTGTCGTAAATCGGGCGGTCAAGGTATGATTTTATTGGTCGGCGATGTAGATAGTCACTTACAGGGACTGGAAATTTGTGAGAAATTATTATTATAAAATATTAAATAGAAGTTTTGCTCTGTACAGGACCATCTATCTGGGAGAGAACATTACGAGAGATTATGTAAATTGACATTTATGTCCTTTGTCTTTTCGTATTTGCTTTTTTCGCGATGTGATCTATTAGAAAATAAAAAAGGATAAAGTAAATAAATGAATAAATAATTCGAAATATATAGCCAAGTCTTCTAATCTAATGGCCACAGGCCCATAACCCATAAGTAAGGGCCTTCTAGATTTATCATAGGGCAATAATTATTTAAACATGAGAAATTATCTCATATATATCTTTTTAGATTAATTTATGTAACTATTTTTTTAATCAAAATTCAAAATTTTGCTTTTTATAGATTTGTAGTTTTCAGTTTTTTATCTTTTGCCTAAGGCAAAAGGAAAAAGCTAGTAAAAAGTCAAAAACTTCTTAAATAAACCTTCTTATAAGCTAGTTCAAGTCTAGAGTCCTGATAGACTAGCCCTTTTTTCTACCAAAATTTTCTCACTGTGGCAAACAATATAACTCATGGGGTTCTAAACTGGCTCAAAACAGGCCAAAACAATCCAAACCCAGCCCGTATCACTGAGGGAGTGGGCATTAAATGGTGGATTAAAGCATGGATTTTGGTTTGTGGCCCCTTTTCAGCTAGAATGCTAGATGGTTTAAGTTTGTACTGGCCCATATTTCACAAACACCGTTGATTGATATCAAGATCTTTTTTTTTTTAAAAGGAAAATTAAAATTTTTATATAGAAAACTCTAGTAAAATGATGTGCCATTATGAACTTTAAAATTATGAGCAAAGACGGTGAGTGTTTTGGTTTAAAATAAAATAACAAAAAATGACTACATAATTTTGTATGAAATTATTGTCCCAAACCTAAAAACTTTGGTATTAAGATATTATTAAAAAATAGTCTAGTAGTCAGGTAAATAAAAGCCCAGTTAAAAAAGCTAAAACAGAAGGTTGAATAGAAAGATTCGGTAGCCTGACCCACTCTTTAAGGATAGGCTTAAGCCAGTTTGGATCAGTTTCGGAGACCTATATAATAACCATCAGAAAAGCCGAAAGTCCATTTTTGGGTATATATTTTCATTTTTTTAATTTTCACTGGTTTTTTATATGGACTTTGGATTATAGATTTTTTTTTATTTTATAACCATGATTTAAAACGAAAAACCAATAAAAAAAAGTTAAATGCAAATTAATGGGCTCTAAGCATGTAGACTCAGACTTTGAAAGAAACTGGGCCCTGTCAGCAGGGAACAAGATAAGGAGATCTATGTTGGTATTAATGCTAATGGTATGTAGTCAATAAAAGGGCCCGTCTAGTTTTGCAAATTGAGTCCTTTTAGTTTGAATTAATTCAAAATTTGTAAATTCATTCTGGATTAACTCTTTTATTTAAAGGAAGTAAGCAAATTTGAATTTGATAATAGATGTATTCAACTAATATTTTTTTAATATGAAAGGGTAAACAATCCATTTTAGAGGCTTTTGATACTCCTATTCATCATCTGGGGTCCCCGGGCTTCGGGCTCATGTAACCATCCCCGAACAAAAAAAAAACAAATCCATTTTAGCACTTAGGCCCTCCAATGAAGTATTTTGACTTGATTTGTGAATGGTTGGCTGCAGAGATTGAAGTGTCCACTGTCAAATTAACTTATTCAAGTTTTGTTAAATCTTATCCATTTCATCTCAACATGGATTTAGCTTAACTATTAATTACACAACACAAGTTGGCGTATATAAATCACAATGGGTGACTCAGTAATTAGCTTTTTATTTCATGCATGTCTCAAGTTCAATCTGCTTACGCCTCCTTGCGGTTAGCCATTATTTATGGAATGTATAAAGTTTACATGATTCAAGGTGGACGGTGGCCAGTAGAAGCTCAAAAGATATCCTGTAGCAAGCCAAAAACAAAAAAGTTCTGCATATATAGCTTGTGGTGCAGCTAGTCTGGAATTAATCATTGAGCCCAATTATATATATAGTGGTGATAAATTTCATCCTTTTTAATTATACCTAGAAATGACTTGTAAACTTTATTATGGCCTAGTAGGGTTCTATGAATTTTCTCACTTTCTGTTCAAATGTTACATCGAGATCAAATGAGTTATAAACTTTATTTTGTCCATATACAGATACATTACATGTAATTGTCCGACGAGATGGGGACAATTTCTAGTGCTTCATGGTGATTATCATGATAATGACCATTCCACAAGAATTTTTACTAGGGCCTAGGAGCCAAACCCTTCTTGCAAGTGTGGCCTATATTAACCTGTAATTTGGTATAAGGTAACACTTTCTCTTAAACCCGCCAATTTACCCGCGCTTCGAATTTAGGAAGCACAAAATTTAATCAAGCTTTACTCTATAATACATAGTCACAAGTTACAACTAGATCAATACGAGGGATATGATATTCTCAATTCATCCTGGTGGGTTGTTTGCATCATCGTGCATATCTATATCATGGCACATGCAACTTTCTTTAAGAAAATCAAAGGTGTGGGTTACTGAATCTTACAAATTTCCTCATGCATACATGATTAGATGAGTTCATTATCATAGTCATTATAGAATCACAAAGTAATAGCAAAAGCGAAAAAAACAGTCACCACAAGGCTTTTGTGCGCCAGTAATAGCACCAGTTTTGTCGCCATTCCCTCACTCTTTTCAGCATTTGCATCTTGATTTATGCCGCATGCACTAATCCACACAAGGACTCCTTTTTGTAACGATTTGCTACTTATGTTAATGATTAGTCGAAAGCAGCCACTGTCCCAGTGATTTCAACTGTACCATGGTCTCTTTCATTTGAAATTGCGCTGTTCATTATTGTCTTAGTATGAACATTGTGTGATAAGATGGCAATGAGAGAGAGAACAATATAAGATGCATGTCGAGCTCATAATTACCAGAATTGAACCGGATTGGATGGTTTAACTGGTTCAATCGAGAATTGAACCCTTGATCGGTATAGTTTAATTAATTTATTAAAAATATATGTGAACTAGATTAAATCGGATGAATCGACCGGTTTTAAGAAAATTGGCCAATTCAACCAGCCTATTCAATTGAAAAAACTAGCCACCAACTTTGATTTTTCAAATAGTTTCAAAATTTTAAATTTTTGTTGAGATGAAGATTTGAACTTGTAACTAGCATAAAAAATTTAACCAGTTTACGACAAAACCATTACTTGGTTGACGATTAATTTTACTATATTTAATATATAGACTATATAATAACTAAAATATATAATATTATAATACTAGTTGAACCAATGAACAAAGAATCGGTGTTTTGACTGGTTCAGTGTTCGGTCCGATTCTGACAACTATAATCGAGATTTCTTTTACCCTCCTTTCCCTACAACTTTCCAGTCATTTGTATGGTTAAGATGAGATTGGTTTTAAGTGTAACTACGTACTAGGAAATTTTGCGAGTTATACTTTTTTTTTTGCATCACCGAAGATAATCTCAACAGCCTGATATGAGTAAGCCTGCACCTGTTGCATACATCATTGAGGAGTGCATACTGACCAATGCCTTATGAAATCAACTATATAGATGGGTGATGAAGTATGCCTTATGAAATCAACTATATATATGGGAAATGAAAAGACTTCTATCCGTAAGAGCAACTCCAACAATCTTTTTAAACTCGGTATGTTAGCTATTTTAACTAGTCAAGTGCTTAAAATTTATTTTCAACGGGCTAGCTATTCCACTAATTAAAATAGCTAACACCGATTTGGCTTTCCAAATGTAGAGAGCAATTATTTAGCTCTCTAAATTTTAAATAATAGTTTCTTCCTCAATCTCTCTATTTCTCTCTTCTTTGTTTTCTCTTTTCTTGAAGTGTGTGTCAAAAAGAAAAATAATTTATGAAATAACTAGTTAAAATAGAGAACATTGTTGGAGAATATATTAAAGAGTTGCTAGCTAAAATAGAGATTGTAATTTTTTAGTATATTTTTGCTAGTAGTGTTGGAGAAACCCTAAGAATTTAGAAGTCATTTCCTAGACCCAGAATGATGGTAAGAACTATAAATCTCTCTGGGTTTGGGTCAGTCCTTTTCTTAGCCAAGTCATGAACTGTAAGTGCCAAAATTTGAATGCATTAAGGTTAGAGACATGCTAGTATCAGCTGTACCGGCTGATGCATGCCATGTTAGTATGTATGATCCCACCATTTGTTGTGGGACTAGGCTAACGTGGCATAAATCAACAAGCACCTGACTAGTGGGTGCGGTTGATACAAATGTTGCTCTTTTCAGTTAATAAGACAGTGAGCAACTGATGTGACATCTTATTCCACAAAAACAGGTAGCCATCCCTACGTTTTAGAAAGATGCCCAGATCCCGAAAGTAAATCCAATTCTAAAGTTGGCCAAACTGGCCTAACTTGCTTGAGTGATACTGTATTACAATGCATCAGAAATTGTAACTATATACATGCCTACATGGTACTGTGCATATATATATTTATGTGAGCTACATTGCCATTCTAGTCAGGTACCCAAATTGAACGGAGAATGTAGAAACAGACATACCAAGAAAAGTTCCAAAACTAAACAGCTACCACAAATTTTGTGTGAAGCTAGCAAAAGTGGCCGAAAATCACATGTATGTGATTGATGATGTTCAACAGGTTAGAGTCACGTTAGGAACAATGCATGACACACTCAATTAACTCCTCTTTTTCCTTTTAATGATCTTCAACTTTATGCTATCTTACAGATATTCCCACATATCAGGGAAACCCCAACGTACCGAAAGATTTGGTTCCTGATGCTAATCCATATTATCTATCCACTTGTTGCAATGTCGCTTCCTCTTTAACTAAGAATATATATATATATATATATATGTATGTGTATACATAACTTCACTACAATATTGTAGTATGCTCTAGAAAGAGCATGAGTGCCATAGCTAGATTCAGGTTCTTATATCTAGTGTGTAGTGGAAGAAAGTAGATGAAGCTCAACTAGATAAGGTAGGTGGGCATGCAAGCATATAGCAGTTTTGGCCTCACTGCAGAGACAGGTATATAGAGATATCTCTCATTCTGTGATTCTATAGAATAAGAGCAATAATGGATGATGGTCCCTATGAGTTCTGTGGCCAGTATATATACAGAGTTGCTATGGATCAGAAATCAAAATAAGATACTGAAATTTATCTGAATGTCATGGGGATACAGGAGAGCACATAATAATAGTGGTAATAAATATAGTCTCAGTAATATTAATACCAAATAGCAAAAACAATTATAGCATGTTTGGAACTTAAGAAAAAGGAATAGAAAACAATAATAAATTTTTTACTTCCTTTGTTTGGTTCCTAGTTTGGGAAAGAAGAGAACAAATTCAATGGAAAAATGAGGGAAGGTTTTTGTTATTTTATTTTATCACTTCCATTTTTTTTTGTTTTCTATTTCATTTTGAATGCAATTACCCTACTATTTCCTTTTTTTTATTTTTTTATGAATTTCAAACGAGGAAAAGTTATCATCCTATACCTTATTTTATTTTTTATTTTTTACAAAATCAAACAAAGAAAAACCACTTACTCTCAGAGCCGGCCCTGGGTTGAAACAAGCTCAGCCCAGGATTTAGGCCCCCCCTCAAAAGCTCAAAATTTGGGGTTCCAATTGTTTAGAAGTGTTATATAGTGGCTCAGAATAAAGAATTAAATAATATTTTAATGAGATAAGTAGTGATAAATAGTATTGACATTTTGTCTATTATACTTGTAAGTTTAAATTTTTATTTTGATTTTATTTTTGTGAATTTTAGTTTGTGAAATTATCGTTTGCTCTCACTATATAATAAAAAAAAATTTTAATAGTTGCAAGTCCATAATTATATAGAGGGCCTCATCTCCGAACTTCGATTGAGACTCCTAAAATCTCAGGCCTGCCCTGCTTACTCTCTCATTTCTTTTTAATTCCCTTCTAAAGTTTCAAACATTTCCTAAAAATGTAAAAGGCAATACCAACTAAAATTTATGGCATATGTGTGACAAGATAAGGTCGGCATTAAATAGGAGCTTGGTATTGGAGTTAGAGGTATAAAATGAAAATTGAAATTGTGGACCTTACTCGAAGAGTCATCAAACTCATCAATTTGAAAGCTGCAAGGTAGTTGAGTTTCCAATTGCTTGAGGATTAGCATATTCTTAGATTCCTCTTTTCTAAAGTTGCCTTTTGCACGTGATTTGCAAGCAATTGCTCAGCTTCTCCTTTACTATAAGTACGTAACACCTTGAAAAGATGATCTCTAAAGTTCAATTCAAATTTGATTTGAGTTTTTTTTTCTCAACTACTTGGGGTCGCGCACATGCTTTCTGTATCGCCATTTCATTTAATTAAGGGTCATAATTTCAGTTAAATAGCAAGTTAATTCGTCTTTTTATATTAAACTATCTCAAATTAATTTTGGCATTTCTCATCCAATAACACCGTGTACTTTTAATGTGTATAGTGTCACTCTTCCTAATTATGACACTTATTAGTTTTCGTTATACATATTCAAGTAATGTTAATCGATTTTTCTCATAAATTATATTTTCAAAGGTGACCATCTCTCTCCTAGTTTTACCACATATCAACTTCAGTATTCTTATTTTAGCTACATTTATTTTACTAATTGTAATTGCCCAACATAAAGTATACTTGAAGCATGATCTACATAGTTAAAAATATCAAATATAAAATAGAAAAGATAAAAAAATATAAAAGAAAAAGATAAATGCCAAATCCATTTTTTGTTGAAAAGGTCTAGCAGTCAAGTTGTGCGAAGTTGTGCGAAATTTTTTTTCAATACGCAATTTAATAAGAATGAGTACGGAAAATTCGGTACAACCGACCATTTGTATATTTTCCTTTTTTGGCAGCTTAGAGATAATATAAACGGAGACGTGGAAATTAAGGATATTGTTTTTCTTTTAATCTTTTATTGGCTATATACTAAAAAAAGGGAAATTCTATCTCTCCACACAAAATAAGATTGTATCAAAGGTTGGCTACTAAACAACAGCAGCGGAATATTCCGATTCCATAGTAAGTTGGAGAAGTGCTTTCCAACAAAGGGACGGTGAGATTTCAATTCCCCAAACCCGAATATTCCTTCCTTCATATTCCCGCGTTTTCTTTCAAGAATCCACAGGCCAATTACAACAGAATTGCAAACCCTGACCGTTGATTCCTTTGCTACAATTACAGTCACGAAATAAACAGTAGAGAACGCCTGGGACTACAATATTAAGTTACGTCGAGACGTATTGGATAGGGACATATTTCTAGAATGGCCAACGGAACAGGGGATTTCGAATACCCTTTCCTTTAGACTCAAAACTCTTTCATGTAATATTCCACCGAATCTTTAAAAATTCACCACTGTTTATGAATGCGTTTCACACCGTTTCCTTCCCCGAGCCTATATATACCCTCCTCTCTTGGATGTGTTTTCAAAACCATCAAGAACGGTAGTGTTCTAAAACCCAAGAACCCTTTCTTGTTTTGTTTGTGAGAAATCCTGAAACACCGTTTGGTTCCCGAGAAAACTATTATCTGATCTCATAATGGCCGGAATTGTTGTGGTTTTCGACTTTGACAAGACGATTATAGACTTGGATAGCGATAACTGGGTCGTTGATGAATTGGGTGCCACGGAGTTGTTCAATCAACTCATCCCCACCATGCCTTGGAACACCCTCATGGTCAGTTTATTACATTCAAGCTGCAAGTTCTTGAATCTTTTTTTTTTTTGTTTTCACCATTCACAATATCTTCTTACTAATTATGTAAATAGATATATATGATACATATATAGGCATTCCTCTGCTGAGAATTATGTGGGTTTCATATGTATTGGGAAGTCCCATGATTATGGTTTTTCCATTTGTTTTCTGTAATTGATAATTCGACACGACATTCGCATTCCAGCTTTGGTTGGCCTTTTCCCATTAATCGGAAGGTCATAATTCAAGAATTTGTTTTAAAAAATTTTGGTTGCATAAACAGAGCTGTTTCACTTGTACAGGATAGGATGATGAAGGAGCTTCATTCACAAGGGAAAACCATTGATGACATTGTGGAGGTACTGAAACGGGCTCCGATACATCCTCGGATTGTCCCTGCCATTCAAGCAGCTCATTCGTTAGGGTATCTCCTTCACACTTGTAATCTGTTGCAGGACATTTATATAATTTTTTTTTCTCTCTTTTCCTCTGTTTTTTTCCCGGAAAACATAGTTATGGTTGGGGGTGGATACATTACAGGTGTGATTTGAGGATAGTAAGCGATGCAAATCTCTTCTTCATCGATACAATTTTGAAGCATCTTGGGCTGAGGGATTGTTTTTCTGAAATCAACACGAATCCAAGCTACGTCGATGAAGAAGGCAGGCTAAGGATCTCTCCTCACTTTGATTTTCACTCATCTTCCCATGGCTGCAGCCTCTGCCCTCCAAACATGTGCAAGGTATGCCAATTAACTAAATTAATTTAATCATTCGTGCTCGATTGTTACTCAGATTCTTTTGGGATTATAATAGGAATTTTGTTAATTATGGCTCTAAAACTCTGTCGATAAATCTAGAATTGGTTCTAAAAGAATATTATGACGGATCAAGTTTCTTTCGGTGCCAAGAATCTAGAATGGTTTATGAAGAATAATGCTACACGTGAAACATGATACAAAAACCTTAATGTAGAATTCACAATGAACCATATTATTCGTTTTGGGCTTTAGACCGCACAATTTTAAAACTTATTGTACCAAATAAGTGCTAGTATTTACATATATAATATTTTACTTTAATTTTACTAGGAGACGAGTAACTCAACTCATAGCACTACTTTACTGCACGTAAAAGGTCTTTTGATCTGTAACCCCTCACTTTACCCCACTTAATAGGCCATCTTGGGTGTTTGACGATCACCCTATCAATAGGATCCCAATACAGTGAAAGATAAATTTTCATACCATGCGGCAGTTGCTCACTAACAGGAGAGGGACCCGCATTAAATTACCCCCGCATCATAGTGACAGTCGCATGCAAACAGTAGCCGTAAACATGTCAACACTTTATTCTATAGTGACTCCACTCAATCTCTTTAAAGATTGGACAAAATATTCAAATTTAGACAGTGACATATAAGTATATCTTGCCAAAACTTAGTATGGTCTTCTCTGAACAGGGTCTTGTAATAGAAAGAATACAAGCTAGTGTAGCTGCAGAGGGGAAGAAGAAAAATTTCCTCTATCTTGGAGATGGAAGTGGTGATTTCTGCCCAAGCTTGAAGCTGAGAGAAGGAGACCATGTGATGCCAAGGAAGAACTACCCACTTTGGGATTTGATTTGCAAAAACCGCGAGCAGATTAAGGCAGGGATCCACGAATGGAGAGATGGGGAAGAACTCGAGCGTGTCCTGCTCCAACTTATTAACACAATTTCTGTAGAAGAGAACAACAGCAAGCTGTTTTCAGTTGATTGCAAGTTCGAGACAATTCCGATGTCTGCCCACGAAGCCTTGCCTCAAGCTCTTTCGGTTCCACATTAGTCTGCTATAATTTGAATGTTTGCCGATGCCATAGCTAGCAGATTTCCATTTTTCTTCCCCCTCTGTTTTCTCTGTGCTTTAGTAAAAGGCTCGTGACTTTGCGAGTCTGTAACTTCACTGTTGATAAAACATATATCAACATTGGAAAATAGTTTCTTTCGACTTTGTATATAGATCTCGTGGCCTAGCACAATGGGGAATAATAACCTTAGGCATCGTCAATTTTGAGAAATTTTCTTAGACAATGTGCTGCTTCTTGGAGCCTCTTCTTGCACAGCATGTTTATGGCTTTAGCTCATGAAAATCTCGGGCATTCTCATCTGCAGGGGGCTAAGAATTTCTTTAATGGTGGGTTTGGATTCCGGATTTATTGAGGAAAAAGGAAAAAGAAAGGAAATGAAATTAGTTGCCTTGTTTAATTGTGATGAAAAGTAGAAGGTAAAACAAAATAAAAAGGAAATACGTGAGGAAATGGTGCTCTGGTTTTGTGTAACACCCTTGTATGGTAACACAACATTAGTGTTATCTAAACGAGGATTCAATCGTCTCAATGATTAGAAATGCCATTTCGGTTATTCGAACGAGAGAGATTACCCAATTTCAATTGTTCAAATCAGAGAGAGAGAACTGATGAGAACCAGAGAACTTAAAAGGAGATGACGACGTAGAGAAATCGACAGATTCAGAGCTCTTCATGTTATTTTTACAAATATATGCACACGTCCACATAAATAAATGCATATACATAAATACTCCAGAATGCAAAGGTTGGAGCAACCTCTAAATCATTCCTTTCAAAGGATTAGAGAGAAAGTCATATTTTATCATTTTCTCAGCAATCACACTAAGATTCATCATTTTATAATTAATTTATTGGTGTTTATGCATGTTGAAAACCATCATCTTGAAGGTTAGGAGGTTGGTGTTCATTTGAAAATGCAGAGAATTATTTATTTATTTATTTATTTTGTGGGGAGAAGGATCGGATTATGTCGTTAATAGTCATCAGAGAATTGTTATCATACTATGGTTGATTTGTAGAAAGTTGCTGAAAAATTGAATCAATTGTGAAATACTCATGCATTTCCTACCCATTTTCCAAATCCAATCAAATAAGAGTATAGAATTTGGATTCTCTCATTTGTTCTTCCTTTAGCTTTTATTTTCTATCCACAAGTTCAAGATTCAAAAAACAGCGTAAAAGATCGCTAAGGCATTAACAAACACGAGTAAAAAGATGGCTGGAGAGGTACGGGCTGGTCTGTTTGAGCAGAATATTGGTGCAATCCAAGCTAGGCAGGTAGCTTTGCTTCCAACTTGATGCTTATAAAGCGAAGTCTTTAACAAGAGCTGGGCGGTCAGTCCTCACATCTTCCGGGCCATCCAGGGTTGCCTTAGTTTGTAATTTGTACAGCTGAAATGGGGCTACTTTTTGGAAAATCTATGACTTTTTAGTCGCATTGAGTCATAATAAATGTGAGACTCATGCATGGTGTGAAGTGGGCCCTTGGTGCTATGACTTATATGAGGAGATTCAATTTCTCAAAATTTATAAAATAATGCATAAGAATTTAATTTCAAAGTATCCAATATAACCATCCACAGATTCTGCAGTTTATGAGATTTTCAGTAACGACGTCGTCTATATGCTGATTTTGTAACCGGATAAGTTGGGTCACAGTCACAGAGGACACAAATTGACACATCTCGGGTTAGGTAGTCTGGTTGAGTCAAATTATGAAGCAGAATATTCCTAGCATATGTACGGATATTCTGATCTTGATTTTCATTGATTTTTTTTTTTTTTTTTAATCCATTCATTCTCTTGAACTTGGAATTGGAAGTACTGTTAAGATGGGTTTGGAAGGCAGAGTTTGCAGCCAAGAGAAGATGAGTGGAAACCATCGCGAGGGAAGAAGATAGTTTTCCTTCGTCAATGACCACCCAATTCTATACCCTCTCTATCAATTTAACAGTCTTGGTGAAGCCAAACACCACCACGATTTTGGCAATCCAGACGATCACCAAGCAGTTTTCTTGCAATCAAAATGGTTTATAAGAGGAGAGAGATTAGTTCAGTGATATTAACATCCTATTTAGTATTTAAAATATGGATTCAACTTTTCTTCCCTACATATTTGATTCTCCAATGTATCAAACAAAACAAAAAAAAAAAAACCATTTTTGAATTCTCTCTCACACTACGGCTTTTTGGTTGCAAGTATTGTTATTAATTTGGAACAAATTTTTAACGTGGTTGTGCCCATTATTGTTACTCAAATTTAAGCTTTTTATGGTCCCACTGTTAGGCAATTCCTGACTTTATATAGAAGTGATTTTGTTTATCAGATCTTTTAACTCTCAAGCTCTATCGACTAAAGTCTCTTAATGCAGTAATGCCACTTGTTAGGATCTCACATCAGATAGCAGGAATGAGGTTTTGGGTCATATAAGGAGGTAAGCAGCACCACCTAACAGCTTGAGTTTTTGAGTTTGATGACAATCGCCGGCTGTTGATAAATGGTATTAGAGCAATCCAACTCCTAATCCGATTTTACACCAAGAGCTCAGGTAGAGTAGGCAAGGTGGTTCGACTCTCGACAAGGGTGTCACGGATTTGGATGGGGGAGTATGTCACGATCTCACATCGGATAAAAGGAGGAAGGTCTTGAGCTATATAAGAGAGGTAAACAGTATCACCTAACAGCTTGAGTTTTTAAGTTAAATGACAAGGGTCTGGCCCGTGATACACTTGATAAAGGAGCACTGGTGAAGATTCAAATCTCCATTGGAGATCCCTTAAACTTAAGTGCCTCTACTGTGATCTAAATAACATTAGTGTTTTTCTTTAATATCGAAATCGATTGCCATGAACAGAATTATTTAGAAAATTATATGTTGTAGAGACAACATAAAGAGATAGACGTCCGAGATCTAATTATACATTTTTCTAAATGGTTATTCATTATTGTAAGTGAAATTTTTGGAAAGACCTGACCTATTACTTCAAATCAATATCAATGAGCTCCAACTTGCTGCAAGGAGACGAAAGAATTAGAATGGGTCAACCCTATTCGGGCCGATCATACTCCGATAATTAAGTTAGTAATCTTAACGGAGAATTGAATGAAAATAAAGATAGTGAATGTTTGAAAATCAATTATCCATACTTTACTTCTTAAGGCTTCAGTGTTTATAGTGTAGTGTTTTCAGTTAAATCTACTGTGGTAATTATGACATATCTCATAGGCTCGTACCGATTAAAATTGACTAATCGGATAAAAATCCACATTTATTGTCATACTCGAGTTCGACTGACCGAATGTGAGTCAAGCGATCATGTGGTACGTCTCTCTAAATTAAATGTTGAGAACTGAACATTTTATACTCTATTTATCTCTCATTATCATCCTAATATTTCGAGTTTTGTAAGTCTTGCGGGATTGGGATGCTCCCGGCTATTTAGGCTTAATTTATAGAGATATCTGGATTGCCCTCAACCCAAGTGGCCTCTTTAATCTTTGTAAGGCTTGCCCTATTAGGCTGACCCGAGTTTATTTAACCCACAATCAATAATAATATATCAATTTGTCCAAGTTTTAAAAGAAGATTGTCGACCATGAAAGCACTCAATGCAGCCAAACGCTTTCTGCTTCTCACAAACATACATAATACATACATATTGTGTCTACTTTCTACTTGAGTCTCTATCATAAGCATAACAGCACCCACAAACAAACATATACGGCCATAATACATCATCATCAGCTTCTGCACCCAAAATATATACGTATATGTATATATTATCAGCATCATGAAAGGCATCAAATAACATAGTCAGACCAGTGAGAAATGAACGATGTATGATCCATAGACTCCCCAGGCACGTCCTCATGCACCTTAGGCTGTTCCTTCCCACCCACCAACCTGGCCGGGTTACCCACCGCCGTCGTCCACGGCGGCACATCTATCAGCACCAGCGACCCGGCCCCAATCTTCGCCCCTTCCCCAATCTGCACGTTCCCCAAGATCGTCGCCCCCGCCCCGATCAACACGCCGTCGCTGATCTTCGGGTGCCTGTCCCCACCCACCTTCCCGGTCCCACCAAGCGTCACGTGGTGCAGGATCGACACGTTGTTCCCCACCACCGCCGTCTCCCCGATCACCACCCCCGTCGCGTGGTCCAGCAATACCCCCTTCCCGATCCTCGCCGCCGGGTGGATATCCACGGCGAACACGTCGGCAATCCGAGACTGGAGCGCCAGCGAGATGGGCTTCCGGTTCTGCACCCACAACTTGTGGGCGACCCGTTGGGCCTGGATCGCCAGAAATCCCTTGTAATTGAGCAAACAGTGAGAGAAGGAGATGCACGCCGGGTCACGGTAGCGGGCGGCTCGGAGGTCGGCGACGGTGGCGGCGCGGAGGGAGGGGTCAGAGGAGAAGGTGTTGAGGAAGAGGTCGTAAAGGAGGGTTGAGAGGAGGGTGGAGGAGCAGAGCTTATTGCCAAGATGGAAGGAGATAGATCGAGCCAGCGAGGGATGAGCGATGATCGTCGAGTACAGGTAACTCGCGAGTGCTGGCTCAGCCTCGGCGTCGCGGCGTGCCTCCGCCTTGATCTGGGCCCACACCCAGGCCTCATCATCGTTCTCGCCGCCGTCGTCGGCTGCACGGGACGGCGACATTGCAGACCGCAACGACATGTGGAGGTCTTGGACTGGCATTGCGGCTGTGAGGTCGTAGACTTAGCCAAGGTAAAGAAGATTGGTTTCTAGAGGGACTTTAAAGGAAATCAGGTACAGCTGATTTTACGATACACCCGTCATTGTTGGTGTAAATTACAAATGAGGATTGGGAAAAGCAAATTTCCTGCATAAAGGCTATACAATGATTTTGTTTCGTGTCCTACATTTTATGAATCCTCACTCTAATACTTAAAAATTCAGTGGCCATTTACTATTTATTCGGATTTTGATTTGGATTCAGATTTGGATTTGAATAATGTGGAGTGCGATGTTCACTATAAATTAGATGAATTTAGATTTTTTCTATTTTATGATTTTGAATGAAGATCTGTATTCCATAATCAATGATTTAGATGTAATCTAATCACATGTCTTACTAAAATTATGTTATTTTATATTAAAATTTATTTTTCTATATGTAATTATAAAATCCAAATCCTTAAAATCACATTTTATGAATCCTCACTCTAATACTTAAAAATTCAGTGGCCATTTACTATTTATCCGGATTTGGATTTGGATTCAGATTTGGATTTGAATAATGTGGAGTGCGATGTTCACTATAAATTAAATGAATTTAGATTTTTTTCATTTTATGATTTGGAATGGAGATCTCTATTCCATAATCAATGATCTAGATGTAATCTAATCACATGTCTTACTAAAACTATGTTATTTTATATTAAAATTTATTTTTCTGTATGTAATTATAAAATCATTTACCTTTAAAATTTTTTTAATTCCAACTCATCTGAACTCTTTATTTTTATATTAGTTGACGTGTCAACACTTCAATCAATAGAATGAAGATCTCCATTCTAAATCATGAAATGAAAAGAACCCAAATCTAAATTAAATATTCATAATGAATCTTGCATATCATTTTTATAAAGATTCAAATTGCAACTCCTGATTGGATGGTTTGTGTTTAGCTAGTTTTCATGCTAAATAAAGTGTTTTAAGTTCAGTATCTCTTTACGCTATCTTACAACCACTGTCATCTATTCAAATGCATAAAATTTGAGTAATTTAATATAAATAAAAAATTCATATAAAATTAATATCAAAATGATGCAACTGAACGAGAGTTATTTATTTAAAAATAAAATATTCATAATTCTAACTTTTGTTTATAAAAATGTTATTAACACAACATATTGGTAAAATTTTTCGTACAATTATTTTTTCAAAGAATAGCATTTTTTTTAAACTTTACATATAAACTGTGCTCCTAATAAGATCAGTTGGTCAAAGGGTCATTTTGGAGCATAAAAAAGGAAATTTTCTTATAACAATAACATGGAATGATTTTCTTGGGCGATAGAGACACGTCTTTGAGTGCATGCGTCATGGAATTTTGTTTGGGCGGACGCGTAGATGATTGTGATTGGACGTACCCAACAATTCATTGAACAAAGCATTGAGAGTCAATACCTAAAACACAATTGGCCCATTACTTCCAATGGTGCTTGATTGCTTAAAGGAAAAAAATTAAGCAAGGGACATATAATTGCACAGAATGCTTAAAATGAGCTTCTCCTCCTCCCTACTCCATCTAATTTGTAGTGATAATAATTCTTATTATTATTTTCTTTTGAGAATTTGCTAAAAGATTCGTTTGAATTAACTTATAACTTCTAAGTTTGTTTATTTAATTAGTTTATGATTTTGAATAAAAAAACTAACCAATGAATTTTGGTTTTTTGTTTTCAAACACAGAAATAGCTCTTCTGCAAACACAAAAATACTTGTGCTGACTGGCTCATCCAGAAAGCATTTAAAGAAACAAGAGATGATTATGTGGCTAGATCTTCCTTCAAGCATAAATCCTCTGCTAGTAGGTGATAGATGGGGATGGGGATGCCTGAGAGGCACCCATATGTAGTCTTTCTTTTTTACTTCAGCCTCCATAGCACCAGAAAAAAAAGAAAAAAGGTTGTGTACGTCTCTAATCATCCACAATCCTTTCAGTGACTAAGTGCTCGTTTGGTTTGGCTTTTTTGTACCTTTTTTGATTTTGTTTTTTTTGACTTATAAGCAAAAAAATTGAGTTTTTTCAGTTTTTTTTTGCCTTTAACAGGATAAGATATGCAGAAAAGCAAAAAAAGTAAAAAAGCTTCAAAATATTAACTTTTTTGCTTATAAGCAAAAAAAGTTAAATAAAAAAGCTAGCTTATAAGACAAACCAAACGGAGCTTAAGTCTCATACTGTTTTCTATTTCTTTTTATTTGAAAAAGAAAAGTAATGTTGACTTGAACATATTTTATTAACCTCTCTACATATACTGAGCAAGAGGATTCCATTTAGACGTGATCCATTGCGGTTGCAGCTGCCATAATTTTCAGTTGTTGCAACCATCACGGTTTTTAAACTATGCTAGAGGAGGAGGTTTATTTATTGACAATTCCAGTGCATTCCATTTGTTTAATGTGAAAGAAGCCTCTTCTATAAACTTTATTAACCTAAAGGAAAAAATAATTCCTCTCAAAATTTATGCATAAAATTTTATCAAAATGATATGACAGTTATAATGATTTTTTTATAATTAAAAATCATGATTATGAATATTTTATTTTAAAATAAAAGACTATCATTCAATCATATCATTTTAATGATGAATATGTATGAATTTTATGATTGTATAACATTACACTAACCTAAAATGATATATGTAAATAGAAAACCCTGAGGCTTGCATGCCTTTGATATATTTCGTTGGCAACAACTTAATACAATTGGGTTTTAAAAATAATTAATTGAAAAACAACCTATAATTCGTCATTTTCTATATAACAAAAAACACAAAGCGTTATTATTTTAACAAGGGTTTTTAACCAGGCTCTAAAATCATATAATTTATTAGTTATTTGTTTTTCAAATTTGGAAACTCAAATATTAGGAGTCATTCTCACATTTTATTTCTGTTTAACTATCTTTTTTTCTTTTTGCTATTCTAGTGTTTGGGTAAGTTTGCGCGCACCTCAATTAATTCTGGGCCTATACAATCTCTCATCCCACTTAATTTGGTTAATTATGGGCAAAATATCTTGAAGGTGATCCCAAAGAATTGATAGTAATTAAGAAGTTTCGAACTGAAAGCTTGAACGTTATTAGCAATCCCTTTCAAAATTCATACCTCACAACATCCATACTAGGGGATATATGTTTGTACATACATATGAGCTTCTGGTTACTTTAAAGTTTAAACGGCAATGATAATCGGTTATGGTGGGATTTTTCCTATTGCAACTTAGGGAAAAATATGAAGGGTTAATTATACTTCACACCCTTGTTCTGTACACTAAATTTTATTTTAGAACATTTACTTTTAATTGCAATAATTAAGCACTTACACTTTTAATTTGTTACAATGTCAATTTTTTGTATTTAGAAAATAAATGAAAATTTCACATATGACAAGAATGTTAGATTTTTCAAGAGGCAAAAATGTAAAATCATACTTTTTTCTAATAATTTACTATAAATTCTTCTAAAATCACTTTTATAAGTATTAGCAAATTTGTAATATATATTATATAATTAGGCTTCATGTAAAAACTTTCAATACAATTCACGTGCAATATATATGAGTCGTTGGTATAAAAAATGATTAAATTTTACATATTTATCACTTGAAAGAGGTCATGTAGTTATCACATGTAAATTCTCTGTCAATTTTTCAAACAGAAGGTTGATATTGTAACAAATTAAAAATGTAAGGGCTCAATTATTACAATTAAAAATGAAAGTCTTGAAGTAAAATTTGGTATAAAGTGCAAAGTGTAAAGTGTAATAAATCCAAAAAAACAATTGCAAATGATTGTATTCCTGCATTTAGACGGAAAAAAAAATATGTTTATATGTAGATTACTTCATTCGGACTCTCTCTCTCTCTCTCTCTCTCTCTCTCTCTCTCTCTCCAGAGAGTTCCTCATTTGAGAGGGATTAAAAAATAAGGAAGGAGGGTGTAAGGATGGCATTGCTTCTTTCTTATTCATCTCTTTACCAGAGTAGTAAACAAATATTAATGCACAGCAGCATAGATTTTTCTAAGCCAATCTTTATTTCAGTCCAAGAAACCACCCTACATACTTATCCTAAAACAAATTAATTGTCTCTTTCTTCTTCATCGGCATGGTTCTCTTCAATATTTATTATTCAGCAATGATAATATGATCATTAATTGAAACTCTGAGCAGAGTTCTTCCTGCAGCTGGACCAGTATTCGGCTACAAGCTTAGAAAAAGAGGAGTTGGTCTCCATAAGCGTTGAAGGCTCATCATACTCAACAAGTTTCCCTGCAAAAACCATTAACAATATGTACTTGCATTAATAGGCTTCATTTCAATAACCCAAAACTGGCATTGAAGAATGAACTGAAATAGAAGCATACCGAAAGAAAGGACCATGACCATGTCGCTGTCTATGACTGATGGAACTCTGTGAGCTACGGTTATCACCGTGCAATTTGAGAATTCTTCCCTTATAATTCTCTGAAGAATGGCATCCGTGGCAGAGTCGATTGAAGCGGTTGCTTCATCAAGAACTAGAATTCTGTTTCTCCTTAGAAGGACTCTTCCGAGACAGAAGAGCTGGCGTTGCCCTGCACTCCAGTTCTCGCCTTCATCACTCACTGTTGGAACAGAATAAAAAGCAATTATTGTTCTTCATTTGCTAGCACAACTCTCTCTCTCTCTCTCTCTATATATATATATATATTTTATAAATCTATGATTGTGTAAGGTTTTTGCATCCAACTCACCGGAAGAATCTAGCAAGTTTGGAAGACAGCTGATGGTAGCCTTAAGTTGGCACTTCTCTAGAGCCTGAAAATCAAGAACTAATTGGATTAGTCATACAAGATTATGAAAATTGCTGATCAACTTGATACTTTCATCATAAAGGTTTATGAAGATTAGAATTGGTTGGCTTTACCTTCCATATCTCCTCATCAGAATAAAGGCCTAAAGGATCCAAGTTTGTTCTAACACTACCCTTGAAAAGGGTTGGCTCCTGAGGGATGATGCTGAGTTTCATCCTCAAATCCTTAAGACCGATAGAGCAAATGTCAAGCCCGTCTATAAGAATTTTCCCGCTATCAGGCTCTACCAAACGAAACAAAGCACTTATGAGAGTAGTTTTGCCACTCCCGGTCCTTCCAACAACTCCTACTTTGGTCCCTTCTCTGAAAATGCAAGTGATGCCCTTGAGAACCAGTGGGGCATTTGGCCGGTATCTTATCTGAAACCCACCAAGGAATGAATCATGAGATTTAAGTCTATCATCAGTTAAGTTCATGAATTTGCTTAAAACTCATCCATGCAAACAGATTGGATTAATAAGTTCCCTAACCTTCAGATCCTGTAACTCTATCTTCCCCTTGGAAGGCCATGAAGATGGCGGCCTTTTGTCCTCCACGATTGCTGGAGGCTCAGGAGGTATGTGCATGAACTGTTTGATCCGTTCGGCTGAAATAATATAATTACATAAGCTGCTATACCATCGAGTCATGAACACATGGGTACCGGTCAGAGCCAGAGCATAAGAGAGGGAGAGTCCAACAAGCCCTGCAAAAATTCAACATATTTGAGGGATCTGAAAGAACATTTCTGAGCAAAAATTGAACTGTTCCAATGGACCTTGGATACCTGAAGCTACATAGCCCTTTGGAAGTAAAACCAGGAGAAAAGCAGCAGTGAATAAAGTCAGGTTTTGAAGTGCTTCTACTCTCAAAATTAACCACTCCAGGGCTGCATTGGAGTAGAGGAAAAGTTTTGCGTCTGTGTCAATGAGCTTTAGGTAGTTCTGGAAGAACGTGTCTGCCACGTTAAATGCTCTTATAGTTACCACTCCAAGCGATGTTTCTGTTGCATAATTCATGACAGGAGCTTTGGTGGTTCCACTGATTCTCATTAGTTCCCTTGCAGAGGCTTGATAATATTCCTGCATCAGTTGAAAGAGAAGCATCATAATCAACTTTTCCCCTTCATGAATGAATAGAGAGAGAAATTGTTATCAACTTCAAAATGCCCACCTGAACATATTTTGAAGCCACCATAGCAAAGACTGCTACAATGAGAACCTGCCATGTAACTGAGGCCATAATGCCAATGCTTGTCAGCAGCTCAATCCCAGCAGCGAAAGCGAAGGCAAAAGAGAAAGGTATATCAAAATCCAGAACACTCAAATCCGATGAAGCCTGCATGACAAATATGTAATTAATGTTCAAACGAGTATATATAAAACACTATGCTTTCTATAAGAATGCCTGACAATGAAGAAACTCTTACTCGGGTCAAAATCCGCCCAACTGGGGTAGAATCAAAGAAGAGCATGGGGGCATTGAAAATCGAATTGATGAAGCCTGAGAAGAAGGCTTTAGAAGCTTTTAATCCCAGAAGAGCAACAAATAGAGACCTTAGATATACAAAGAAGGCACTCGTTGTTGAAATTAGAGTGTACACTCCTATTAAGCTGCCACTGCTAATATTAGGAATTTGAATGGCAAATGCTAGCCAATAACTCGCGGCAGCCTGAAGAGCAACAAAAGCTGACTGAGTTATAAAACTTGAAGAGAGAAAGAGTGATCCCTTTGAGACAAGGAGGTAATCGAAAAATGGCTTCCACCCAACATCCCCAATTTCCTTCTCTTCTTCTTCTGTCAGCTGTACTCCTGGCAGACCTTTGGCAGAAATCTCCCCCTCACTGTTTTCTTTAGTAAGGTAAGGCCCTTTAGTCTCTTCCAGCCGATCCATGTTTCCCTTTCGGGGTTCACTATTATTTTCATCAATTTTAGGATCCAGGGCTGTTACCGCATTTCTGTGAGCATTCACAAGCTGTTCAAATGCTGTCCCTATCATCAAGAGTTCCCTGTAGCTTCCTGATTGAGTAACTTCTCCACCTTCTATAACCTAGAAAGGAAAAAAAGAAAAAATATTTGAAAGCTAATATGTAAATAGAAGAGTGGCAATTCAAAATGTGTCTCATTACCAGAATTTTATCAACTTCAGAGAGAAACTCCACTTGATGAGTAACTAGAATGACAGTCTTGTTCTCTAGGGCAGCCATAACACAGTCCTGCAGTTACATCATTCAAAGTCAGCAACAGCAAGAAATCTATGCATGTTTATGCATTCAACCTTACATTAAAAAGAGTTGCTGCTGTGTGTGCATCAACTGCACTAAAAGGGTCATCGAGGAGATATATATCAGCATCATTGTAGACAGCTCGTGCAAGTTGAATCCTTTGTTTCTGTCCTCCGCTCATATTAAGCCCTCTCTGGCCTATCTCTGTGAGATCACCATGGCTAAAACTACTTATGTCCTTATCTAGCGCACATGATTTGACAGCTTTCTCATATTTGGTCTTCTCCATTGGCTTTCCATAGAGGATGTTATCACGAATTGTCCCGCTCTGGATCCAAGAAGCTTGAGAAACATAAGCAATGGATCCAAATACATTAACCTGGATTCAAGGAACAAGGAAGGTCAGTTAGAAAACAAAGATTCAATACACAATTCATGAATAGGGACTGTTCTGTTACTTACATTTCCTGAAGTTTTAGGTATCTCTCCAAGTATAGCATATAAAAGTGATGATTTCCCAGCCCCAACTGGCCCACAAACTGCGATTTTCTGCCCCCATCTTACTTCCAAGTGAACATTTCGAAGTGTTGGAACCACTGATTCTGGATCCCAACTGAAAGTGCCAGTTTTTATCTTGATACACTCATCCGAATCCCGCACTGGAATAGTCCTTAATTTCTCATTTTCGAGTTCATCATCAAGCAAAAAGGACTCAATCCTATCGAAAGAGACCTTGACTTGGATTATTGCAGAGAGAGCCTCGGGTATCATTCTGACTGGTTCTGACATACTTCGCAACGCTGCCAAAATTGTAAAAATTGTGCTAGCATCCAAGGGGGCACTCTTGAAAAGGGCACATCCAAAGAAAATGACTGAAGAAACAATTGTTGGAGACATCCAATACAAGGCAGTGCCATAAGCCTTCTTATACTGAGTTTCTGCCAACCACTTGAATTCATTTTCTCGGTAAGATTCAAGCAAGTTCTTGAACTTATCTTCCCATGACTGTAACTTGATGATTTTCATATTGTTTAGGATCTCAGACATGGACCTAAGTCGCTTGTCTTGTGCTATCATAAATTCAAACTGACACTTCTGAAGAAACTTTGCAAATGGCACATTAAGAAGCCCACAGATAACAAGAGGGACTAAACCAGGAAGGGCACCAAGACCCACAACCCCAAAGAGGACGCCAACGGCTAGAAATAGTTGCAGAGAAAAGGTCCATCCCACATGAAACCACATAGGAAATTCCCCCATCCGATAAGCATCAACCGCAATGTAATTCACAACTTCCCCGGTTGAATGCCTTCGCCTTCCTAAACTAGAAATATTGAGCTGCTTTTGATAGACTGCTGCCATTAAAGCTGATCTCATCCTCATCCCAGTCCTCCTTGAATTGAAAAAGAAATGTCTTTGAGACAAAGACTCAACCAACTTGACAACAACCAAGTACCCAACTAAGAAGAGACCTTCATGTGTACTCTCTGTATCTCGATTCGAGTAATTTACAAAAGCATAGAGTAACAATGGAGCAACAACCACACAAAGTGTCCTAAGAAATGCACAAATTCCTACCAACACCATTTCTTTCATATGAACTCTCACCAATGCCCAGAAAACCAAGTTCCCAGTATTGTTTGAGTTCTCTCTTCTAAGTAAATCCCAAGAATGAGCAAATTTCTTACAGGCTAAAACTGCTTCATCTTCAGGGACCAAACAAGGAATGTCTTCAAGAGCTAAAATCTTTGAATAACCCAATTGAAGCAAAGGATTGATCCAAGAAAATGTCAGTTTAGTAAAAAGACTAGCATGGCCTATCCGACAGCGGTTTTTTTCTGGCTCCTCAACTAATAAAGGTTCTGATAAAGTCTTGTTTGAGGCAGGTTGACAGAAGAAGTGACTGAAGTTCCTCAAAGCACAAAAGAGAAGCAAGAAATTCACAGGCCATGCTACCAAGTCTAAGATTTGAATGTCGTGAGTTCTCAGTAAAACTTCAGCATTTAGAGCCGAAATTAACAGAAAGAACAGCACCCACCAAACAGAAATCAGAATTTTGGCCCATTTGGATCCTTGTACAAGCAAGGAAACTGTCAAAGAGATCCAAATTAGTCCCCTAACAAAGAGCACCACCCAGCTCAAATGACTAAATCCACTATTTGGGGCTATCACAACCAATACACCGGAGCTAAGATATGCAATGCTAATAAGAGCAGTGCAGAATGAAATAGCAATAGTGACCCAATGCCTTCTGCTGAACCTACTGATGTTATGCTTTCTTATATAATCTAAGAGCAGACAGAGAGAGAATACAAGGAGGAATAGTAGGTTGCTTGCATCAATTATAGTCCGCTGAATGCAAGAAGAACTGATGAAATCAAATTCACCCTCACAAATCCAAGAGAATCCTCCTGCATATTCATACGTAAAAGGAATGAGGATGTTACTTCCTAATAAAAAAGATTAAATACAAAAAAGAGAACTCGTTTACATTACTATGTTTGGATCTTGAAGGAGTAATCACGCCAAAAAAATAACTTTTTTCATAAATTTCAATATATTTTCTTTTCATTTTTCTAAACCAACAAAAACAAAGAATTAAATTTAGCTCCTTTTGGTTTATTTTATTTTCGTCACAAATCCAAAATTCAAACATTGCTTAATTAACTGAAAAGGCAAGAACTAACAACAATGGAAACAAAACAGATGTGGGGTAAAAGTCGCAACTTTTAGATAGAAAACTGAAGAAAGAAGCAAAAGAGATAGCATCCAATAGTGCCACTTCAAGATATATAGTGTCCGTGGTACATTAAGGCATATACCAAAATCTTGTAACTAAAGAATTACAAGAACAGCAAGAAGAATATCTGAAGAACCAAAAAAAAAACCTAATCAATATCCAATATGTTAAATAGCAATTCAATATGGAGCACAGTGGACACACACAAACACATAACCCAAAAGGCAGGAGCAGAGAAGAGAAGTTAGAGAGAAACGAAAATCAGGAAATGGGTTGTACCAAGTGTTCTCCCCAAGGAAGCCATTGTTGGAGCAGTATAGCTCAAAACCTGCACATTCACTAACGTATGGGGGAGAGCTCAAAACCAACCATTTATAAAGTATATCACTTCAGTTCCTCCAGTCAATGATGTTGAAAGCTGCGGCCATAATCAAACAGAGATCACCCAAATCCTTTGTTGGCTTTACTTTCTGTGTGACTGTGTCTTCATTTGATGCTTTGGTTCCATCAGTACATATGTCCACAGACATGCATATGCATAAGATATAATAATAGAACTGTTATTTTACTATTGGGCGTGACTTTCTTGTACAATTACCTCACTTCACTGCAGAAATATATATATATATATATATGTATATGTATATGTATCTATATATATTCCTGTATATGTGGACTGATTGTTCTTCTCATTTTATGCTTTAAACGCATTAAAATGAAGTTTAGTTCTCCTCATTTTAGTCATCTTACATCAACTGAATAGGACTCATCGTATTGGAGGACCCATGTCCAATGTTGCAAGTCTTTTCTTGATTCCAAATGCCAAATGCCAAATGCCAAATGTTGAAAGTGAATAAATTATATATTCTATGCAGACAATGATACCAAATAACGATTCTAGTCTGCTTCAAATTCCTGTATGATTACAAACAAATGGTGTCACTAACACCCAAGTCGTACACCCAAATTCCTGTATGACAGAACCTGGCCAATTTTCTGAGACACAAGCTTGAATGTCACTTTCAATAGTGTGTTCTTTGCCTATTCTCTTAAAAGAAAAAAGAAAAAAGAAAAAAACCTTGAATGTCACTTTCAAGATTGATGGAAAAAATGTCTACAGCCCATTATTTCCCTGTTTGGCCATTTCCTATTGGAGTTTATGTGGATCCCATTGAATTATTTATTTTATTTTGTTTGGACATGGAACAATCGTAATTAGAATCCAAGTTGAACACATTCTCTAAAATTATTTTTTTTTTAATAAATTATGGTAAGACAGACATTACAAGTACCCTCCGCTTAAGTTGTCGGTTACACGTTAATACGGTCAGAGTGATGTAAAAGATGATGTCAACATAATTTTGTTATTAATTTTCAATTTTGCTCTCATGAGATATTTCTAGGCCTAAATGTCCCTCCATCACAAAAATAAATAGACAAAAATGTCCTGGGTACCAGAAAAACAAAATTTTCCTTCTGAGTTAACTCAAAACAATGTAAACTGAGTTAAGACAACAAATACTGAGTTAACTCAAATCACTTCTCCCTCTCCCTCTCGCTATCATATTCCCTATGCTCGCACCACCGAACCAACATTGCCAAGATGCCATCCACAACTTGCTGCAAACCCATCTCTTTCATTTCTTCCTCTCTCTGTGATCACCCCCGAACCCCCCCCCCCCCCCCCCCCCCCCACGAATTGTTCCGAAACACTGCCCTTTCCTTCCTCCCCTGTTCCCTCTCTATTTCTCTCTCTACCAAGCCGAAACTCGTCGCCATTATCGTTGAAGCATTCCTTCCATGGGCATGGCCACCCACACCCACCATCATCCACACTATTCTCTTGCTGCTCCTTGATCTCAATGAACCCGCAAAGCCCTTAATCATATTTCTATTTGATTTCAATACAACACCCACGTAAACCCCATTGAAACAGACATATCACAAAATTAGAGAGAGATTGAGAAAGCCAAGAGAGAGAGAGAATCGTTCTCACCATTGAACATCACCCCCATTGAATATCACCCCACCATCGAGAAGCCAAAATTTCCTCCAATGATTTGAAGTGGAGAGAGAGAGAAAGGGAGCGAGAGAGAGGAGGAGGAGGTCGCAGAAGATGGTGCTGGCGGTGATGATGGTTGCAGCGGTGGTTGGTGGTCTTTAGTATGTGATTGAGCTATAATAATAGAACTGTTATTTTACTATTTGGCATGACTTTCTTGTACAATTAGCTTACTACACTGCTGAAATATATACATAGTTGTGTATGTGGACTGATAGTTCTTCTCATTTTTGCTTTATACGCATTAAAATGTAGTTTACTAATAATACCCAATGCACTTCATCTTCATACTAAATTGAACTTATCAAATACAAATGATTCTAGTCATCTTACATCATCTGAATATAGGACTATTATCATATTGGAGGTCCCATGTCCAATGTTGCAAGTCTATTCTTGTCTCAGAAATGTCAAAATGCGCAATTGGGTTTAGTTTCTATCAAAAAAAGTATATATCCTATACGGACAATGATACCAAACAATGATTCAAGTCTGTTTCAAATTCCTCCATCATTATAAGCAAATGGGTGTCAACTCAAACACCATAGTCGTAATCCAGGTAATGCAAACTCGTATTATTCCCATCACCAAACAAGGCTTTGGTAGCTATTGTCTTTTATCTCTTCTTTCTATTATTGAAGACATTGCCCATTACAACAATAAAAATTTTTTTAAAAATTTCCACATTGGATTTGATAGAACCTGGCCAGTTTCCTGAGACGCAAACTTGAATGTCACTTTCAATATTGATGAACAAAATATATGCTTACAGCCCATTACTACCCGTTTGGCCACTTCCTATTGGAGTTTTATGTGGGTCCTATTGAATTATTATTATTTTATTTTTTTGGACATGGCACATCAGAAATTAGAGTCCAAGTTGAACACATTCTCTAAAATCTTTGTTTTCTAGGTCACTGTCTTATAATACATTAAGGATATGTCCAATTATTTTGTTTTTTATTAGCAAGTTGTTCCAAGTTTCTAACCTTGCTTTTGGAGTACATTGCTCTTTTATTATGAACTAGCTACATAAATATAGGACATTTGAGTAAAATGATTGCTAGAAAGCACATCAAAAATAATTTTCGGGAAAAAAAAAAAAAAACTAAACAAGCACGCTCATGGAGTAATAGCAAGTTGAAAAAAAAAAATCAATTTGGTCATAGGAACTAAGAATGTATATAGGTTTTCTCTTTTGGTTAGCCAGATAAGAGGAGACTTGAACTCCTAACATTAAATTTAAAAATGCTATTTTTTCAAAAAAAAAATTACAAAAACTCTCAGATATAATAATAGCATTTTCATAATTAAGAGTCGTCATACTGTATAATGCAATCATGCTAAGTTGGTACGCACTAATACACCTCTTTTAGGTGAAAAGAGACTGACAGAGAATATAAATATTTTAATTGATTGAAGTGAGAAGGTAAAAATCAAGTAGAGAATTTAAAAGTACTACATTAAAGTAATATTTAAGTTATTTTGAAACTTTAATTTTGAATATGCATGCCAGAGTGTCACATTCATCATCTATTGATGTCGTATGTAAATAAAATTTCCTTATATTCATAATGTGGTGTAGGCACTATTGTCTCTTTGTCAAAGGTAAATGATAAAAAGAAAGCTTGGTCTATTTTTCACACTTTGACAAAGAGGAATGATAAATAAAGCCAAGGGTTTGGATCAGTCATGTGAATTGTGTGAGTAGCCTTTTGGTGAAGGTCCCCATCAGACCCTGGTTTATTATTAGGCTTTTTTTTCTCATTTGGAGTTATTAGCACGATGACTGTAACTCAGACTGTGGAATAGAGTTTTTTTCTATCAAATGTTATTAGGCCATAAAACTAATAGAAATTTTGGGGCCTCTTGTCCATAATGGCTGTGAAATTATCACATGTTAGTCCAACATAAAGGCCCAAGGCCATATTAAGAGACATCATTTTGTTACTTTTCTTTTTCTTTTCCAATGCAACGCTCATGAGTATTGCTATTAAGTAGGGTGTTAGGCGTCACTAAGGATTAATATATAAGTGTAATTACGCTTTATACCCTTGCAATTTGAATGAAAACCATATATCCTGCTTATGGTTCAAAAGTAAAAACATATATCCTCTCTACTATTTGGACTTTAAATGCAAAAAGGCGAAAATATAAAAATTAATAGAAATTGCATCGCAGAGACATTTTCTTCATATCATATGCCAAAAATGGATCATCAAAAAAATGATTTTACCATTTTATGTCAAAATAAAGGGTTGACCTTCGGATGAACATTTTTTTTTTCATTTCACCTAATCTTTCATGGTCTTGTTGATTTTGTAGATAAATTTAAAAAACAAAATAGTTATGTGTCTACTTTTAAACTACACGACTTATATGATTTTTGCTCAAACTCACCAAAAGATAAAGCGTAATTACTCTCATATATATATATATATATATATATATGTGTGTGTGTGTGTGTGTGTGTGTGTGTGTGTGGGTGTTAGGTGAGATTTGTGCTGTGAGTAGCATTTTCATAAGGTAATATGTCCTTATTCTCCTGATCATAAAAATAATTAGGCAAGTACACGCCTGTTCAGTATTAACAACCTTTACCAAATCTCTTCTATAAAAAAAAAAACACTTTAGCAAATCTTTCTAAATTAGGACGCCAATGTGACTCTTAAGTTGTTTTTTCCTCTTCAAGACACGTCATTTATTAGTTTTATTTTTATCTTTCTTCTTTTTTGTCTTTTGGTTGCAGTGAGAACAAATCCAAATTAGAGATATTGTAGAAAAGGGGAGCAAATTAGGAAAACGAATCATGTAACACCTATCTTAAAAGGTCATACGAAATGTCTAATCAAATTCTCTGATGCAAAACTTTTTATGGGTTTTCAGTTATTTATTTCCCTTTTTACTTGATAATTTTTTTCTTTTTCGAGAAAAATTAAGAATTTTATTTTCGTAAGTGAAAGGAACTGGTAAAATCTTCTCCTTCTTCTTTTTTTTTTTTTTTTTTTAACTCTTTCCAATTTAGCAGTCAAATAAGAAAGCGAGGTTAACTAAAAACTTCAAATCAAAGGCAGATGCACTTAATGCTCAGGGGCAAGTGCCCCTCTCAAAATTCAAAAATTTTACTTTTATTCTTAGTTTTCAAAATAAAATTTAGTTTTACCCTTGAAAAGAATTTCTAAATGCCCCTCCTAAAATTTTGAAAAGTCCCAATACTCCATGTAGTCCAATGTCAGTGCTCCATGTGGTTCAATGCCACACTTGCAATGCTCCACGTAGTCCAATGTCACGCTTGTTTTATTTTCCTATTTGGTTTTATAAAGAAAATGAAAAAAATAGAAAGAAAGAGAGAGAGTGATTGATTATTTTCTCTTTATTTTTTTCTTCCTTTCCTTCTTAAGTAGAATCAAACATGAAAATAAATTTTTTTCATGTTTATAATTTTAATGCCCCCCTAGAATTTTCTCAATAAAATTCAGTTTTACCCCCAATTTATAATTTTAGAAATTGTTGTCACATCATTTTAGTTGAATATTCTATATAATCATTCTATAGGATTTGAATATATATTTTTTTGTATATGACGTAAAACTAAACAAAGCATGGCATACGAAGGTGAAATTATCTAGGATGACCTATAATTTTTCAAATAGTGTTTTCTCTCTCCTAAGAGAATGAACACATGCATTTTGCCACACCACCTAAATTGATGACCTGGATAATTTCTCCTTACAAAGGCAGGTTGAGGATTCCCATACCAGCGGACTGAACCACATAGCGGGCTGTGGACCCACTACAATTATTCGACCTTATTATTAATTTTTTGGGTTTGGTTGTGTTGGTGGTGTTGGGCTGGGTTGGGTTGGGTGGAGAAGAATAATGTTTATTGAGTGAGCTCACTATTCGGCCGACAAAATGTTGGTAGTTCTTTCAAGGACAAGTTGGGCTTAGCCTACCAACTAGCTGAGGCTGGACTTAGACTCGGAGTTTAATTACTAAAATTACGAATCACCTAATTCAAGCCCAAAGGACATTAGCTAAACCCCCTATATATTATGGTATTTTGGTGAAGTGTTCAAAAAGAATGAGTGTTTTAATTACGTTTGTAATAATTTTTTGCTTGATTCTATTTATAACCCATAGGTATAATGAGTGTTTATACCATTTTGCCACACAATAAGATTGTGTAACTGTAACAACAAAAGTCTCGTACACGGACTATTTTTTTTAAAAGGTAGCTGTAGAATCATGTATAAAGCAACAGAAACGTTCTTCCACATGAACTTTTTATGTATAATTGCACCCTTTCCCCCAGAATGGAATAAATGTAGAGAATCTTGGTAAATTAATATTTTTGGCAATGGTAGGACCCATGCATGTGTTAATTATGGCCGATCATAGAGAGGATTCTGGACAATTCACAAGCATTTATTGTTGAGTAATGAATTCAACCACATATGTCTCTCAATTTTTTTTCTTCTTTCTTTGGTACTCTTCAAGAGGGACAGATTTGGGCCTTCTGGTGGGCCAAGCTTAGGCCTTACGAACATGTAACTTTCCGGATTTGGCTTGCATTTGCTCTCTTATAGATATTCTCTCTCTCTCTCTCTCTCTCTCTCTCTCTCTCTCTCTCTCTCCCTTTAACTAACATCAAATAGAGGGTTGACTTGTAGAAGGAATGTACTAAAGTTTTTTTTTTTTTTTTTTGTATATATATGTATACCATCCCATGCATGTTCTGCCTTATTTTTTATTAAAAAAAAAAACTATTTGGTAACTAATAGTACAATAATGTTTTTGATGGTGCATGGTGGGAGATCATCACTCGCGACTCCCATCTCATGATATTAAGAAGTTAACATACATACATACATACATAACTAATCCACGTCAACAAATAATCTTATCAATCTATTTGATACTTGAAAGCTAGGAACTGTTTGGGTGTGTACTTGCCAATTGGTATACGCAGAATCTCTTTCACCGGAAGGGTAGTTTTCCTTACCGTAAAAGCCATGATACCCTACGGGCCCCAATGCATGTTCTCTCATATATCTCATAGACCACCTAATAATTCCGTCTTTGTCTTGTGGACCACTTGATCAGATCAGATAATCTTTCCTCTCTCTCTCTCTCTCTCTGTGTACATATATATATACATATATATATATATATATATTAGACATGGTAGAATAAGTAAAACATGAGGAAGTAAGGGAATTATCAAAACTTCACGCACAACAACAAGAGCAGGAGTGAATGATGTTTGCACAAAGTTCTTTCATGTCATTCGTGATCATAACTAAGCTCTTTCTACCTCTCAGTGCCCTCTGTCGATTATTCTAAGAACCCGTGGAAGATAACTGAAGCTCCATTGGTCTGAGGGTTAGGACAGAGAGATATAGAATTTCATGTAATAAAGCAATAAGTCGGTCTCTAGATCGGTGGTTATCTACTCCGATAATTTGAGAGAGAAAAAAAATGAAGAACACCGGTGTGATGCCTGTCAAGACCACTCCGATGTTAAAATTAAGTTTCTAGAGATATTTTAACAAAGTTTTGATTAGGGTTTATATTAGCTTACCTTATTGGAGAAGATGAGTTTTCTTTTTATATAGGTAAACATCATAGTAGTCTTAGGAGGGCGTTGCATGCATGGAGAGAGTGGGAGACAGCTGTATCTCCACGTGGCATTGGAGGTCCTGACTGGTGGTAGCATAGTGGAGAAAGTGGTTATCCAACCCTACACGTAGCGTTCCCTTAGGCATGTGTTAAAGTGAGTAAGGTGACTGCCTCCTGCCATACGCGAACTCCTTGGGAGCACGTTATCATAATTCGGTTGTCAGTGATGGCCCCTACTGGCGTGGCAGGTGGGGCGAATGATCCACAACATTCCACAAGGTTTACTCAAGCATGATGCATTTGGTCGTGCGCGATCATGGTGTGCTAAACTGACACACGCCGGCCCGCGGAATAGGCAAACAGCCGTGTGTGGCACTTGCCAATGCTTGACAAGCTCTGCCAAAGCACGCCCGACGTGTTTGTATGCAAAGACAAACACAAAAATTAGAAATCCGTGGGCAACAGGTAGGCAACGCTAGCAACAATGTAGGCAACGAGCAACAACTTTATAGCAACGAAAAGAGACATTTTATTGACAATTGCAAGCTATTACAAGCATCAAAGTATGCTATTACAATAGGCAAACAATGTCTAAGAAGTAGGGCATAAAAGCTAGCAAGGTGGTCTGGAGCTTACCGTGCTCTCCCCCCTTATATATGCTTTTTTAGCCATTTACAACTTTGCACAACGAAACATAGTGTGTGTGCGAGGAGTCATAATTGACCCTCATTTATTCTAAAAAGAAAAATAAAGGAAAAGCTTTCGTGCATTTCAAAGTTTACATTGAAAGCTTTTGAACAAAAAAAACCTTGCTCAAAAAGCCCTCCGGACGACAAAGTTATGCGAATGTCAAAATTGTGTAAAAGGTGTCACTGTGTGAAAATCTGGCACACACTGGCAAGGCCAAAGTGAGGTTAACTCGCCCCAATCTGGGCGCGGCGCGCGCGCGCTTGGCTTGGCTGGCTGGGCGGCTGTGACACACGTGAAGTGAGGTTAGGCCGCCCCTCTTTCTCGCCACTGGTGAGGTTAACGTGTGCACACGGCAAGGCAGCTGGGCACGCCCATGGGCACACTATCTGGGCACGCGAGGCTGCCAAAGTGAGGTTATCCTGCCCCTCATTCTCAGCCAAAGTGAGGTTAACCCGGGCCAACCTGGTTACTTGGCTAGGCACTTGGCTTGGCACTTGGACATCCATGGGGCACTCTTGGGCAACCCTTGGAGCTTTGCTTGGCACTTGTCCCAAACATGTTTGTACACCTTTAGGCATCTTAAAAGCAAACTTTGCATTCCATATAACTTTGAGAGAAGTTATGTGCAATGAGGCAAGGGGTTGACTAGAAGTGCAACCCTTGACACCTTGGTTTGTTCAGTTATGGCTTTCTAGGTCATGCTCTAGTCAAGTTGAGCTCTCAAAGTTGATCTTTCAATTTGATCTCATCTGCTCTTGGAGATATCAACATGTTTAGTGTTAAAGTCTCAACCATTGTAATATACAACACGTTATCAGCTGAATTTAACAGTCCATATATGCTACAATTCGTCTGTGCTTACTCTTAATCAGTCCACTAAGAATATTCCCGATCAGTCCCATCACCATGTGACAAAAAACCAACATCATTTCAATATCATTGTCAAATTTTCGTATGACAAATAGTTTTTTGATGACTCACAAAATTACATAAAATTGTTTCTTATAAATGTGGTGTTTTAAGAATATTTTCTTGTTAAATAAGTTATGTATATTAGTTTCTCGTTTTTCTACGTTAGAGAACAGAAAATAGTTTTGAAAACGAAACCAAACACACTTTTTTTCTTTTTTTTCTATTCTTAAAGGTACCAACTTAGCTGTGAAATCTTTTGGTCTAGTATGAGAAGTACGAGATCAAATCCAATCTTCACCCCATGTTTCCAAATTCAGATAGGGGGAGGAGAGGTGAAAGCAAGTGTTAGTAGGAAGGAAAGGAAAGGAAGAGCAAGGGAAGAAAAGAAAAATATTCATATTTTATTTGAGTAATAAAGTAGAAATAGAGGAAAACATTTCTTTTCTCTTATTTAGTTTGACAAAAACTTAATAACGAAAAAGAAAGGATACAATACAATTTTATTATATATATCTCGTATGTTTTGTTTAGATGAAAGGGAGTGGAGGTGAAGGGAAGTGTTAGTTAGGAAAGAAAGAGAATGAAGGGGAAGGGAAGGGAAGAGAAGAGAAGAGAAAAAAAGTATTAATATCTGGTTTGGACAACCAAGAGGGAAGAGATGGAGACATTTTCTTCCTTTTGTGTGTTTTGGCAAAAATTAATAAAAGGAAGGGAAAGATATAAGGCCCGTTTGGTATAATTTTTTTGCCAAGTTTTTTTTAAATTTATAAGCAAAAAAGTCAAGTCTTTTTATTTATTTTTTTGTTTTTCTGGCTTTATTTTAACTAAAGATAAGAAAAAAACAAAAATAGAAAAGTCAAAAAGTCAAAAAAAATCTAATTTTTTTGCTTATAAGCTTAAGTTTAAAAAAGTTAGACAAAAAGTAGATACCAAACGGGCTCATAATACAATTTTACTATTATATATATCTTATGTATGAAACTCTAATATGTTTTTATCATAAATTGATAATTATAATTGGTATTTAAAATAAAATAATAGCAAACACTTCATTTTCCTTCTGTTTCTTCTCAATTTTGAATCGGAATGGAGGAGAAGAAAAATGTTTAAAAAGTGAGCTCTCTCATTCCTCCATCCACTTCCCCTTCCTTCTTTAAAAATTATTCAATGATATAACTAACTTCTCCTTTCTGAATTCTTTATTTTCCCTCTTAGGCTCTGCTCCTTAGAATTTTCATAAGATTCATCTTTACAAGTAAACCTTGAATTCTCATAAAATTAAGAAAATCCTAATGTATGTATAAACTCGTAAAGGTATGGGCCCGTCAAATACAAGACACCTATTGAGTGGCTACAATTCAAAACCTGACCAATCTCAAAACTCAACATCGATTGGGAGGTATAATAATAAAAGAAAAGAAGAAACAATTATTTTGTTTGTGAGAGATATGGTAGGAGAAAGTTTGCCAATTATTTAACATAAAGGAAATATAGTAAAGCTGTACTACAAAATACATTGGAAAAACAGAAGTATGCTTCCTAGATCCTCCAATAGCAGAGCAGAGCAAAAGTTTCCTATTTTGTGGCTTCCAAACATGGCCACATAGCATTGGCCCATCTGCATTTAATGAGACGACAATAACTGAGCTCTCCACTAGGCTCAACATCATTATATTAGAGGTGTTTGGCCCAGTTTATTTAATGCTGAGCTACCAAAAGTCCTTCAATGAAGAAATGAAATTCTTTTGTGTTTTGAGATACTGACAGGGGTGTAAAGTTGTAAGCATGAATTTGTCTTCTAGTTTCATTATTTTGCAAGATATTTAAGGACAAAGTTGGCCACTTCCAGCATGAAATCTTCCATTTGAAATTGACCAGGCAGAAGTCATTGTTTTGACGTAAAATATTTAATTTTGAAAAAAAGAATTCATGTAAAAATTTTTACTCGAAAGTATTTTTCATTCTTCTAATTTTCAGTGTTTGGCTGTAATCATGAAAAACAATTTTCAGACAAATATTACGTAAAACCAGCTAAATATTATGACAAAAACATAACTAGTAAAAAAGAATCAAACACAATTCATGAACCAACTTCATAGATCAGTGTTGATTTTCAATTCAATATTCTATTGAATCGAATGCTTGAAGTTTAAAGAAACTTATTTTGTCCGGTTCAAGCATTTTATCGAACAGTTGATAGACAAGGAAAATCACTAGTACACGAACACCATCTACATGAACTACAATCAAAGAAGATAAGCTTCAAAACTAGTAACTACTAAATCAAACCCATAAAAAAAATACAATAGAGAGGTTTAATCCACTCAAACACTCCCAGTATCAATAAAAAAAAAAATTTAATGGAGCCAAAAACAACACCTTCAGGTTAATGATAATCGTTAATGGGAGAAAAGTGGTTGAAGATGTCTAAGAATGGTAGTCAAATAAGAAAGCGAGGTTAAGTAAAAACTTCAAATCAAAGGCATAGGCACTTAATGCTCAGGGGCAAGTGCCCCTCTCAAAATTCAAAAATTTTACTTTTATTCTTAGTTTTCAAAATAAAATTTAGTTTTACCCTTGAAAAGAATTTCTAAATGCCCCTCCTAAAATTTTGAAAAGTCCCAATACTCCATGTAGTCCAATGTGAGTGCTCCATGCAGTCCAATTCCACACTTGCAATGCTCCATGTAGTCCAATGCCACGCTTGTTTTATTTTCCTATTTGGTTTTATAAAGAAAATGAAAAAAAATATAGAAAGAAATAGAGAGAGTGATTGATTATTTTCTCCTTTTTTTTTTCCTTTCCTTCTTAAGTAGAATCAAACATGAAAATAATTTTTTTCCATGTTTATAATTTTAATGCCCCCCCTAGAATTTTCTAAATAAAATTCAATTTTACCCCCGATTTATAATTTTAGAAATTTGTTGTCACATCATTTTAGTTGAATATTTTGTATAATCATTCTATAGGATTTGAATTTTTTTTTTTTATTTTTTTTTGTATATGACGTAAAACTAAACAAAGCATGGCATACGAAGGTGAAATTAACCTATAATTTTTCAAATAGTGTTTTCTCTGTCCTAAAAGAATGAACACATGCATTTTGTCACGCCACCAAACTTGAAGACCTGGATAATCTGAACTTACAAAGGTAACTTGAGGATTCCCATACTAGTGGACTAAACCACATAGCGGGCTGTGGAGCCACTACAATCATTCGGCCTTATTATTAATTGTTTTGGTCTTGGGTGGGTTGGTGGTGTTGGGCTGGGTTGGGTTGGGTGGAGCAGAATAATGTTTCTTGGTGAAGTGTCCAAAAAGAATGGTGTTTTAATTATATTTCCAATAATTTTTTGCTTGACTCTATTTATAACCCATTGATATAATGAGTGGTTATACCACTTTGCACACAGAGTAAGATTGCACAAGTGTAACGACAAAAATCTCGTACATTGAACTTTTTATGTATCAGTAATTGCATCCTTTCCCCCAAAATGGAATAAATGTAGAGAATCTTGGTAAATTAATATTTTTGGCAATGATAGGACCCATATATGTGTTAATTATGGCCGATCATAGAGAGGACTGGACAATTACAAGCATTTATTGTTGAATAATGAATTCAACCACATATGTCTCTTAAATTTTTTTTTTTCTTTCTTTGGTCTGACATGACTCTTCAAGAGGAACATATTTGGGCCTTCTGGTGGGCCAAGCTTAGGCCTTACGAACATGTAACTTTCCGGATTTGGCTTGCATTTGCCCTCTCTCTCTCTCTCTCTCTCTCTCTCTCTCTCTCTCTCCCTCCCTTTATCTAACATCAAATAGAGGGTTTGACTTGTAGAAGGAATGCACTAAAGTTTTTTTTTTTTTTTTTGTATATATATATGTATACCATCCCATGCATGTTCTGCCTTATTTTTTATTTAAAAAAAAACTATTTGGTAACTAATAGTACAATAATGTTTTTGATGGTGCATGGTGGGAGATCATCACTCGCTACTCCCATCTCATGATGTTAAGAAGTTAACATACATACATACATTATGATACATACATACATACATAACTAATCAACATTAACAAATAATCTTATCAATCTAGTTGATACTTGAAAGCTGGGAACTGTTTGGATGTGTACTTGCCAATTGGTATGCGGAATATCTCCCTCACCTGAAGGGTAGTTTTCCTTACCGTAAAATCCATGATACCTACCCTACGGGCCCCAATGCATGTTCTCTCATATATCTCATAGACCACCTAATTGTGGACCACATGATCAGATCAGATAATCTTTCCTCTCTCTCTCTGTACATATATATATGTATATATTAGACATGATAGAATAAGAAAAACATGAAAAAGTAAAGGAATTATCAAAACTTCACGCAAAACAAGAAGAACAGGAGTGAATGATGTTTGCATAAAGTTCTTTCATCTCATTCATGATCATAACTGAGCTCTTTCTACCTTTCAGAGCCCTCTATCGATTATTCTAGGAACCAGTGGAAGATAACTGAAGCTCCAATATTGGTCTGAGGGTTAGGACAGAGAGATATAGAATTCCATGTGACAAAAAAACCAACATCGTTTTAATATCATTTTCAAATTTTCGTATGACAAATAGTTTTTTGATGACTCACAAAATTACATAAAATTGTTTCTTACAAATGTGGTGTTTTAAGAATATTTTCTTGTTAAATAAGTTCTGTATATTAGTTTCTCGTTTTTCTACGTTAGAGAACGGAAAATAGCTTTGAAAATGAAACCAAACACACTTTTTTCTTTTTTTTTAAAGGTACCAACTTAGCTGTAGAATCTTTTGGTCTAGTATGAGAAGTATGAGATCAAATCCAATCTTCACCCCATGTCTCCAAATTCAGATTGGGGGCCGGGAGGGGAGGTAAGGCAAGTGTTAGTTAGGAAGGGGAGTAAAGAAATAGAATGGGAGAGGAAGAAAAATAATCATATTTTATTTAGATAATCTAGAAAGAAAAGAGAGACATTTTCTTTCTCTTGCTTGGTTTGACAAAAAGTTAATGATGTAAAAGGAATGATATAATATAATTTTATTATATATATATTATATATAAAACTCTAACGTTTTGTTTGGATGAAAGGAAGAGGAGGTGAAGAGAAGTGTTATTTAAGAGGGAAATGGAAGGAAGAGGAAGGGAAGGGAAGGAAAGGGAAGAGAAGAGAAATACTCATATATCATTTGGATAACCAAAAGGAAAAAAAAAAGGAGAGACATTCCTTTCTTTTTGTTTGGTTTGATAAAAATTAATAAAAGAAAGAGAAGGATATAATACAATTTTACTATTTTATATATATCTTGTGTATGAAACCATAATATTTTTTTATTATAAATTGATGAGTGTAATTGATATTTAAAATAAAATAATAGCAAACACTTCAATTTCTCTCAATTTCCTCCCAATTTTGAGGGGAAGAAAAATATTTAAAAAGTGAGTTTTTTCACCCTTCCATCTACTTCCCCTCCTCTCCTTAAAAATTATTCAATCATGATATAACTAACTTTTTTCTTCTGAATCTTTCACTTCGTCGCCTCTCCTTAGAATTTTCATAAGATTCATCTTTACAATTAAACCTTGAATTCTCATAAAATTAAGAAAATCCTAATGTATGTATAAACTCGTAAAGGTATGGGCCCGTAAAATACAAGACACCTATTGAGTGGCTACAATTCATAAACTGACCTATCTCAAAACTCAACATCGATTGGGAGGGATAATAATAAAAGAAAAGGAGAAACAATTATTTTGTTTGTGAGATATATGGTAGGAGAAAGTTTGACAATTATTTAATATAAAGGAAACATATTAAAGCTGTACTACAAAATACATTGGAAAAACAGAAGTATGCTTCCTAGATCCTCCAATAGCAGAGCAGAGCAAAAGTTTCCTATTTTGTGGCTTCCAAACATGGCCACATAGCATTGGCCCATCTGCATTTAATGAGATGACAATAACTGAGCTCTCCCCACTAGGCTCAATATCATTAAATTAGAGGTGTTTGGCCCAGTTTATTTAATGCTGAGCTACCAAAAGTCCTTCAATGAAGAAATGAAATTCTTTTGTGTTTTGAGATACTGACAGGGGTGTAAAGTTGTAAGCATGAATTTGTCTTCAATTTGCAAGATATTTTAGGACAAAGTTGGCCACTTCCAGCATGAAATCTTCAATTTGAAATTGACCTGGCAGAACTGATTGTACTCCATTTGTTTTGACGTAAAATATTTGACTTTGAAAAAAAAATTCATGTAAAATTTTTTACTTGAAAATATTTTTCATTCTTCTAATTTTCAGTGTTTGGCTGTAATCATGAAAAACAATTTTCAAACAAATATTATGTAAAACCATCTAGCTAAATATTATGACAAAAACAACACTAGTAAAAAAGAATCAAACGCAATTCATGAACCAACTTCATAGATCAGTATTGATTTTCAATTCAATATTCTATTGAATCGAATGCTTGAAGTTTAAAGAAACTTATTTTGTCCGGTTCAAGCATTTTATCGAACAGTTGATAGACAAGGAAAATCACTAGTACACGAACAATATCTACATGAACTACAATAAGAGAAGATAAGCTTCAAAACTAGTAACTACTAAATCAAACCCATAAAAAAAAAATACAATAGAGAGGTTTAATCCACTCAAACACTCCCAGTATCAATAAAAAAAAAATTAATGGAGCCAAAAACAACACCTCCAGGTTAATGATAATCGTTAATGGGAGAAAAGTGGTTGAAGATGTCTAAGAATGGTAGTCAAATAAGAAAGCGAGGTTAAGTAAAAACTTCAAATCAAAGGCAGAGGCACTTAATGCCCAGGGGCAAGTGCCCCTCTCAAAATTCAAAAATTTTACTTTTATTCTTAGTTTTCAAAATAAAATTTAGTTTTACCCTTGAAAAGAATTTCTAAATGCCCCTCCTAAAATTTTGAAAAGTCCCAATACTCCATGTAGTCCAATGTCAGTTCTCCATGCAGTCCAATGCCACACTTGCAATGCTCCATATAGTCTAATGCCACGCTTGCTTCATTCTCCAATTTGGTTTTATAGAGAAAATGAAAAAAAAAAGAAGAAAGAAATAGAGAGAGTAATTGATTATTTTCTCCTTATTTTTTTTTTCTTTCCTTCTTAGGTAGAATCAAACATGAAAATAATTTTTTTCCATGTTTATAATTTTAATGCCTCCCTAGAATTTTCTAAATAAAATTCAATTTTACCCCCGATTTATAATTTTAGAAAGTTGTTGTCACATCATTTTAGTTGAATTTTTTTTTTTTGTATATGACGTAAAACTAAACAAAGCATGGCATACGAAGGTGAAATTATCTAGGGTAACCTATAATTTTTCAAATAGTCTTTTCTCTCTTTTAAAAGAATGAACATATGCATCACATGAATAATTTGTCACACCACGTAACTTGATGACCTGCATAATTTCTCCTTACAAAGGCAACTTGAGGATTCCCATACTAGCGGACCAAACCACATTGCGGGCTGTGGACCCACTACAATTATTGGGCCTTATTATTAATTTTTTTGGGCTTGGGTGTGTTGGTGGTGTTGGGCTGGGTTGGGTTGGATGGAGCAGAATAATGTTTGTTGAGTGAGCTCACTGGACCAACAAAATGTTAGCAGTTCTTTCACGGACAAGTTGGGCTTAGCCTACCAACTAGCTGAGGCTGGACTTGTAGTTTGATTACTAAAATTACGAATCAGCTAATTCAAGCCCAAAGGAACTTAGCTAAACCCCGCTATATATTATGGTATTTTGGTGAAATGTCCAAAAAGAATGGTGTTTTAATTATATTTGTAATAATTTTTTGCTTGACTCTATTTATAACCCATATGTATAATGAGTGTTTATACCATTTTGCACACAGTAAGATTGTATAAGTGTAACAACAAAAGGCTGGACTATTTTTTTTAATAGATAGCTATAGAATCATGTATAAAGCAACAGAAACGTTCTTCCACATGAACCTTTTATGTATAATTGCACCCTTTCCCCCAGAATGGAATAAATGTAGAGAATCTTGGTAAATTAATATTTTTGGCAATGATAGGACCCATATATGTGTTAATTATGGCCGATCATAGAGAGGATACTGGACAATTCACAAGCATTTATTGTTGAATAATGAATTCAACCACATAATGTCTCTTAAATTTTTTTTTCTTCTCTCTTTGGTCTGACATGACTCTTCAAGAGGGACAGATTTGGGCCTTCTGGTGGGCCAAGCTTACGCCTTAGGAACATGTAACTTTCCGGATTTGGCTTGCATTTGCTCTCTTATAGATATTCTCTCTCTCTCTCTCTCTCTCTCTCTCTCTCTCTCTCTCTCTCTCTCTCTTCCTTTAACTAACATCAAATAGAGGGTTGACTTGTAGAAGGAATGTACTAAAGTTTTTTTATTTTTATTTTTTGTATATATATATGTATACCATCCCATGTTCTGCCTTATTTTTTATTTTTTTAAAAAAAAACTACTTGGTAACTAATAGTACAATAATGTTTTTGATGGTGCATGGTCGGAGATCATCACTCGCTACTCCCATCTCATGATATTAAGAAGTTTAACATACATACATACATTATGATACATACATACACGAGCGGATGCAATGTGTGCCCAGGAGGGGCAGCTCCCCCCCCACCTAAAGTTTGAAAAAAAAATTTTTTATCTATAGTTTTAGATATTTTTGTCTATTTGCCCCCCTTCCAAAATTATAAATGCCCCCCTCAGATTGTTAAAATTATGATTGCCCCCTCAATATCTTTCCTGCCTCCCCCACTGCATACATACATACATAACTAATCAACATTAATAAATAATCTTATCAATCTATTTCATACTTGAAAGCTAGGAACTGTTTGGGTGTGTACTTGCCAATTGGTATGTGCTATATCTCTCACCTGAAGGGTAGTTTTCCTTACCGTAAAAGCCATGATACCCTACGGGCCCCAATGCATGTTCTCTCATATATATCTCATAGACCACCTAATAATTACATCTTTACCTTGTGGACCACTTGATCAGATCAGATAATCTTTCCTCTCTCTCTCTCTGTGTACAAATATATATATATATATATATATATATGTATGTATATATTAGACATGATGGAATAAGAAAAACATAAAAAAGTAAGGGAATTATCAGAACTTCGCGCAAAACAAGAAGAACAGGACTAAATGATGTTTGCATAAAGTTCTTTCATGTCATTCATGATCATAACTGAGCTCTTTCTACCTTTCAGTGCCCTCTGTCGATTATTCTAGGAACCAGTGGAAGATAACTGAAGCTCCATTGGTCTGAGGGTTAGGACACAGAGATATACAATTTCACATGACAAAAAACCAACATCGTTTTAATGTCATTGTCAAATTTTCTTATGACAAATAGTTTTTTTATGACTCACAAAATTACATAAAATTGTTTCTTACAAATGTGGTGTTTTAAGAATATTTTCTTGTTAAATATGTTCTGTATATTATAGTTTCTCGTTTTTCTACGTTAGAGAAGGGAAAATAGCTTTGAAAATGAAACCAAACACACCTTTTTCTTTGTTTTCTTTTTTTTCCTCTTTTTAAAGGTACCAACTTAGCTGTAAAATCTTTTGGTCCAGTATGAGAAGTATGAGATCAAATCCAATCTCTACCCCATGTTTCCAAATTCAGACTGGGGGAGGGGAGGTGAAGACAAGTGTTAGTTAGGAAGAGAAGAAAATGAAGAGGATGGAAAGGAAAGAGAAATAATCATATCTTATTTCGATAATCAATAAAGAAGAGAGAAAAATATTCCCTTCTTCCTGTTTGGTTTGACAAAAACTTAATAACAGAAAAGGAAGGATATAATACAATTTTATTATATATACCTTGTATATGAAACTCTAACATTTGTTTGAATGAAAGGAAGAGAAGGTGAAGGGAAGTGTTAGTTAGGATAGAAAGGAAAAGAACGAAAGTAGAAGAGAAGGGAAGAGAAAAGTAGAGAACTACTCATATCTCAATTAGATAACCAAGAGAAAAGAAAGGAAGACATTACCTTCCTTTTGTTTAATTTGACAAAAATTAACAAAGGGAATGAAAGGATATAATATAATTTTACTATTATATATATCTTGTGTATGAAATTCTAATATTTTTTTATCATAAAATTGATGGGTATAATTAGTATTTAAAATAAAATAATAGCAAACACTTTACTTTTCCTCTATTTTCTTCCAATTTTAGAGGGGAATGGAGGGAAAGAAAAATACTTAAAAAATGAGTTTTCTCATCCCTTCATCCACTTCCTCTCCTCTCTTTAAAAATTACTCAATTATATGATATAACTAATTTTTCCTTTCTGAATCCTTCATTTCCCTTTCTTAGAATTTTCATAAGATTCATCTTTGCAAGTAAACCTTGAATTCTCATAAAATTAAGAAAATCCTAGTATACGTATAAACTCGTAAGGATATGGGCCCATAAAATACAAGACACCTATTGAGTGGCTACAATTCATAAACTGACCTATCTCAAAACTCAACATCGGTTGGGAGGTATAATAATAAAAGAAAGGAAGAAACAATTATTTTGTTGGTGAGAGATATGGTAGGAGAAAGTTTGACAATTATTTAATATAAACGAAAAATATTAAAGCTGTACTACAAAATACATTGGAAAAGCAGAAGCCTGCTTCCTAGATCCTCCAATAGCAGAGCAGAGCAAAAGTTTCCTATTTTCTGGCTTCCAAACATGGCCATATAGCATTGGCCCATCTGCATTTAATGAGACGACAATAACTGAGCTCTCCACTAGGCTCAACATCATTAAATTAGAGGTGTTTGGCCCAGTTTATTTAATGCAGAGCTACCAAAAATTCTTCAATGAAAGAAATGAATTCTTTTGTGTTTTGAAATACTGACAGGAGTGTCAAGTTGTAAGCATGAATTTGTCTTCTAGTTTCATTATTTTGCAAGATTTTTTAGGACAAAGTTGGCCACTTCCAGCATGAAATCTTCCATTTGAAATTGACCAGGCAGGCAGAAGTCATTGTTCGTTTGTTTTGATGTAAAATATTTAATTTTGAAATAAAAAAATTCATGTAAAATTTTTTACTTGAAAATATTTTTCATTCTTCTAATTTTCAGTGTTTGGCTGTAATCATGAAAACAATTTTCAGACAAATATTACATAAAACCATCTAGCTAAATATTATGACAAAAACAACACTAGTAAAAAAGAATCAAACGCAATACATGAACCAACTTCATAGATCAGTATTGATTTTATATTCTATTGAATCGAATGCTCAAAGTTTAAAGAAACTTATTTTGACCGGTTCAAGCATTTTATCGAACAGTTGATAGACGAGGAAAATCACCAGTATACGAACACCAACTATATGAACTACAATCAGAGAAGATAATCTTCAAAACTAGTAACTACTAAATCAAACCCATAAAAAAAAATACAATAGAGAGGTTTAATCCTCTCAAACACTCCTAGTGTCAATAAAAAAAAATTTAAATGGAACCAAAGACAACACCTCCAGGTTAATGATAATCGTTAATGGGAGAAAAGTGGTTGAAAATGTCTAAGAATGGTAGCTAGGGAAGGAACAAAGCTGGTGCTAGAGGTCCAATAGCAAATCCTTATAAGTATACTCGATCATTTCGGGTAAGGCCCAACACTTGTGAAACCGGAGACCAAAACGTAGTGAACGCAAAGTGGTCGCCGAAGTCATCCATTATTGGCCGACGGAGGAGTAACGACGGTTGTCGTTGAAGATTCATCGTCTCGTGCTCGCATACTTCCATTCAAGATAAAGTCCAGATTTTTTAGAAATGAAAAAGTACAAACTACCTCATCTAATATATATATGACAATTTTGTTTATATAATACTACTTTAAATTTTGTACTTGGCCTACCAACGAGCTGAGGCTGGACTTGGAATTTGATTATTAAAATTACAAATAACCTTACTCAAGCCCAAAGGACCTTATAATACTGTTTTCGTAATAAGTGTCCAGAACATAGTTATAAAAATAGTACTGAATCGGCCGGTTGAACCGGTTTAATCGGAAATCGGACCATGAACCGTTACAGTGTAATTAATTTATCGAAAATGCATATGAACCGAACAAATCGGTAGGTATTTTGAAAAAACTGGTGAACCGGCCGGTATTTAGTAAACCGGCCATTTTAAAAAAAAAATCAAAATATCAAAAATTTTACAAGATTTAAAATTATTTATTTATTTTAATAATAAAAGAGTATCTTTTAACTAATTTATAATTTTTTTAATAATTATTTTTATTTAAATATATATTTATTATTATTTTATTATATAACCAGTTAAACTGATTAAATCATGATTGAACCAATGAACCGTTGAACCGGTGGCGTGACCGGTTCAATCACCGGTTCGATTCTGATAACTATGGTCTAGAAAGAGTAGTGTTTTAATAATTTTGTTTCTTGAGTTTGATGGATTAACTCTACTAACCCATGGATATAATGGGTGGTTATAGCTCTTTGTAAACGGGTAAGATTACATACACGTAAACCTCTCTAAATCCTCTAACAGCAGAAACTTCGTGTATTGAATTACCTTTTTTTTAATAAGTAGCAAGGGAATAGTGTATAAACAACATAAAAGTTCTTTCACAAGAACTTTGTAGGTATGAGTAATTGCAGAGTTTCACCCAAAATGGCATAAATGTAGAGCATCTTAGCAAATTAATAATTTTGGCAATGGTAGGACCAAAATATGTGTTAGTTATGGCTGATCATAGAGAAGCATTAATTAATTCAACCACATATGTCTCTTTAAGATTTTTTTTTTTTCTTCTTTGGTCTGATATGTCTCTTCAAGGGGGACAAAATTGGGCCTTCCGGTTGGCCAAGCTTAGGCTTAGTACAGGTATAGGCCTTAGGAACACACTTCTTTTGGGATATGGCTTGTTTTTGTTTTGTTATACATACTCTCTTTAATGGTGATGGTCTACATGGGAGTCTATCTAAATTCCTCAACACCAGGTAGATGGAATATGATCTCCTATTCCTGGTATTACACCAAAAATATTTTATAGCTACGTTGGATGGTACCTTAAAAAAAAACAAAAAAGAATGGTGCGTTTTGTTTCACTTTTAAAACTATTTTCTGTTCTTGAAAATCCACAATTTAGAGATTAATATACCAATCCATATCCGAAAACTTGCTTGGGAAAATTATATGAATACACCAGATTTTTAAGAAAAAGTTTTAATTTTTTTTTATTTCTCAAAAATTATTTTTCTAACGAAAATTTGACAATGATATTAAAATGATGTTTTCTAACTTTTTAATGTTTTTTTTGGCCCAGGGGGATCTCTATATCTCTTTGCCCAAACACTTAGACCTTGGAGCTTTAATTATCTTCCACTAGTCCATAGAATAAGTCATGAATGACATGAAAGAACTTTGTCCAAACATCCTTCGCTCGTCTTCTTATTTCGCATGAAGTTTTGACAATTCCCTTACTTTTTCATGTGGTTCTTATTCTATCATGTCTACTATATACATACGTATATATATATATATATATATAAATGTAGAGAGAGAGAGAGAGAGAGTATCAAATAGATTGATAGGATCATTCATTGATGCTGATGAGCTATGTATGTATGCATGTTAACTGCTTAATATCATGAAATGGGAGGAGTGATGGTGTCCCACCACCTTGAGATCTGATCACAATGTTTTCTGTACCGACTTGCAGGTTTAGCACATCAAAAACATTATAGTACTATTAGCCACCAAATAGGTTTTTTTTTTTTTCCCACAAAAAAAGTAAGGCAGAACGTGGGATGGTAATATGGTATATATATATATATATATACACGTATTCTATATCTAGAAACAACCACTTGGAATTTCAACTTCAAAGGAAAAGGTACAGGCTGGATGAGATGCTGGCAAGAAAATGGCAAAAAATTCACATCTAGTGGTCCTAGCTAGTGATAATCATCAATATGGGGACCCCATATGCCATAACTATGTGATTTTTATTATGAACCGTTTTTATTTGGACAGAATCAAATGATACAATAGCTCACTTTGAGAAGAGCAGAACTCTCTCGGTTCCATTAGCGAAGAACCGACTCTGATTGATTCTAGAAGAACCATAACTTCTTTAAAGCAAAACAATTGACATTTTTCATTAATCAAGTCATACAGTATCTATAATTATTTATAATATCAAATAAATGAATATGACTCCTAAAAACGGCCCTATCTCTAATAACTACGCAACATGATCCTAATTTACTTTATTCAAATAAAGTTTTGATAGAGTCTGTAGACACGCGAAATTTAGTCAGTCAAAAGTCGCCAAGTATTTTATAAAGTCACAAATTCTGACTTATCAAGCATTGCCACGTGTCAAAGCTTGCAAGACAGGGCGAATAAAATGTCGCCACATGTCAGAATGATGCAGCCCTTAAATGACAAGTTTTAAGCCAATTAAAGTGTGCCACTTGTTTAAATGAGACCTACAAAAAAGAAGACATATTCTATCCAATTAAAGTTGGACACGTGTCTATAAATATCCTAATTGATTATTATCTTTCAAAATTAAATAGAGATAGTTATCATGAGGAAGTGCAAGCTTATCAAAATTCTCCATCCTCAACTATAAATAGAGGGTGACCCTTCAAAGAGAAAGACACACAGAAGACAAGATTTTTGCCTACACAAGCAAGAGAGAGCTCTACTGATTATGCATCAAAGCCCTAAAGAACTTTCTCCTTCAATCATCTTCTTCGCATAAATTGAAGAAGAACACGGCGTGCGATTCGGGATCAAGCTTCAAGTCCTCGAGTAAACGGTCTAGAAGAGAAGAATCAGAGGATTAATTTATTTGATTAGCAATTATTTCAGAGATTGTAATCTGCTCATTTAAAAGCAATAAAATCAATTTGTTACTACGATTTTCTATCTTATTATCTTGGACAAGAAATTTGTGTGTACAGAGTCCTAATTAAACAGTTTCGTAACCAAAAAAAAAAAAATAAAGGAAGCATATTTCCTAGATCCTCCAGAGCGAAACTTTCCTATTTAGTGGCTTCCAAACATGGCCACATAGCATTGGCCCATCTGCATTTATGAGATGACAATAACTAAGCTCCCCCACAAGACCCAACATCATTAAATTAGAGGCGTTTGGCCCAGTTAATTTAATTCTAAGCTACAAAAAAATCTTTCAATGAAGAAACGAAATTCCGACATAAAATTCTTTTGTGTGTGGACAGGGATGTAAGCATGGATTTGTCTTGTAGTTTCATTATTTTCCAAGAGCTTTTGGGACAAAATTGGCCGCTGCCAGCTTGAAATCTTCAATTTCAAATTGACCATGCAGAAGCCATCTTACCTTAAGGCAAGTCTAGTTCCTTGAGTCATCTCTTTTTCCTTCCATTTTTTTAATGAAAAATAAAAAAAAGAATCACCCCCTTTGTTGAATTGATTTCAATAAGGTTTTGGACACTCCCTCAAATAAATATGGCCCCGCATACTTTTAAAATGCATCTCCTAGAACCAGTTTTGACTTTTCCCAAACAGGCCCCTAATAACAAGGACTTGCAGTTTTGTACTCAAACAAGCCAGGCCTTTAGACTTTAGAGCATAAGTGCAAGACAAGTACCCTTTGCGGGGTGCTAACATCAGTCACTCTCCCGCTGATACTACGCATCTTAGTATGTGCTCATCTACTGTTGGTGGATTCTAGTTAGGATAGATATTAGTCAAGCCGGGTTTATACAAAAGAAATTTTTATTGGATTTAAAATTAAATTCTAAGAATATCTAAAATAAAAATTACATACCCAATCTTGCTCGTTTAACCAAAAATTTTTTATAAATAATTTTATTTTTAAAAATAATTTTATTTTTAAAAATAATATTAAATAACATAAAATTTACTTACATGTATATACATATTAAAATATTTACATATATTATTTTAAATAAATTACGATCCGGGCCGGGTTGGGTTTGAAGCAAAATTTTCAAGTTCGTCCTTTAACAAAATTGAGCCTCTAAAAAAATTTCTAAACCTTATAAATGATAAGCGGAACTAGCAGATCTATAACCACCCCTAGTTCAAATTGACGTGGATAGCATAAGATCAACTACCTCAACATGAGCCCACCTTAGCATCAGCCCCGTGAATGACCAATACCCACGACTGATGTCAGAATTCACCATGCTCTTTAGCCATGCAAGGGAAACCTCAAAATCTGGAATCTCAAGAGCCCACCACCTCCTAGGCCAAGCTGTCCAGTTTGTTCTCTGTGTGGAGCCAACCTCCTTGGTGAATCGGTGATTTTTTATTTTTCATTTTGCGCCAGACATGCATCATCAAACCCTCCGCATCTGCAACATTCAAAGCTTTGGTTATCAGAAAAGCCATGGCGTTTAACTACTGAGATTGAGGGGTCGTTGTCCCTATTTCTGTAGTAAGACAACAATGTTTTGTTTAATCCACAAAATGACAAGAAACACCCTTTTACCAGGATGCTGCATCTTTAATTTAATCTTAAACCCCAAAGTACAATAAAATCCTAGTATTAAAATCACTTAAATTATCTAGATGTAGGGAATAGCGAAATAAGTGGTCCACTCCTATCAAGGACCGCACAAAATTGCATTTCACAAAAAAATTAAAATTAAAATTATTGCACCACGTCATCCTTAATTCAGTACTTACATAATAGTGAAGTTCTCTTGTGAGATGAGATTAAATATTTTACCCAACAGGTGAAGAACCCACCCCTATGTAAGTAGAGAAGCAAAGACACGTTATGGTTCAAGCATACCGAATAATTTTTCCATTTTACAACATTCAAAAGGCTATTGTGAACCTCGTATTCCCATCCATAAATTTATTATTTCGAAGTCCTATTTGGCATACAGGTCGAAGATTGGATGATCATTCTATTGATATAGTTGTTATCTCGAAATTTTAGTAAGATCAGTTCAGGTTGAGTAATTAAAAATTTATATTCTCTTTTGTTTGATCTAATTTATTTTGTTTGATTGGCCTGTAGGTTTTGTTTCTTGCTATTTTGTTTTGAATTTTTTTGGTATAACAATCTTAGAGAAAAAATGATAACATGGAATGTGTATAAATTTTAGAAACATTTTATACTTAAGTAATTTTTACGTTAAGAAAATTCTATAAGAATTTTATGACATTATATTTTGAAATTATAAATCAAAATCACACTTTCTCGACTTGAAATGAAAAAAACACAAACAACCTCATCTATGACAATTCTATTTATATAACATTACTTTAAATTTTGTACTTGTCGTGAAAAACAACATGGAAGCCACCTCGTTAGAGTCTTACTCTGATGCTTCCATTGGTGTCAAATGATTGAAAAAATATTCAAAGCAAAACATGGTGTGCCTTTACTCTAGCATATATAATGGTTGTGGATCTCTTTATTTCATGAGTTCAAGTACAAATATATATTGACAAGATTTACGAACATTCTATTTGATTAGGGCTGATCATAGACTTGATCATTCGCTTAAGCTCACTCATCATTTACAAGTTTTAAAATATTTTAAACTCGATTAGGTTAATGAACAAATTTGAGAATTGTCATAATTAGGCCCGACTTAAAAATTATATAAAATAATATATAATTCATTTGTTAATGTATTTAATTTTTTTAAAAAAAATTAATAAACTTTTTGAGGTCAAATTTACAATCTTAGAAAACAAATTTTTGTTATGAGCTGGCTTCGAATTAGTTTTAAACCGGATGCAAATTTTGAAACCCGACACGCCACCCAATGTCCGATATAAAATCCATGAACAATAAATAACTTCTCCAAATAAGGCGTCAAAAAGTTTGGAATTAGAGACAAAATAATGATACAGCGTTTCTGCTAAAGCAGTGTTCCCTATTTATTTCAGCAGAATAGTTTTGTCTTATAGGATAGACCCAACAATTTTTGTCACACAAAAAGACAACAAAAATTAAATTCTAGGCGTGCATGTAATTAATGGTAACTAAAATATTAGATTTACCATAATGGGATAATAAAATCTACTTCAACTGATGTTCCTCGAAACCTATAATCAATTGTTTCGGAGGTTCGAAAAGCTGAGACCCGATCCGTGGGAAGTGGTGGCAGGACTGACGACGTCAACTGCCAGAGCGCACCGCCGTTTAGTCGCCGTGTGTGCAGAGGCAAGTCTGCGGAGAAATTAAATGCGAGGTTAACGTTCTGGCAATTAACGGCGGGCGTTAGCTGACAAACGGAGGACCCTCCGTTTGACGTGTGTCCTCGGGAATTGGTAAGTTAGAGAAGAGAAAGAGTACAAAAAACAAATGGGCTTGCTTGACGGAGATGGGATAACGGCGGTGGGACCTATGAGTTACTCAATCAGACTTCCTGTTGTTGGGCAATGTGCGGGGGTTGTGATTTGAATGCAAACCGGGAAAGATCACTGTTTTTAAAAAAATATCAGAATCAGATGCCCGGGTTAAGAAAAAGCCACGTTTTGGGCGTTTATTTACGGAAAGAGGATCTGATATTTGAATTCTTGCCTGAATAACTTTGAAAGGTTGAGGCCTAAGGGTTCATAGGCGGCAAGTAATTAAAGTGAGCAAAATCAGATCCAACTTTATAAGTTAGGTCTTTTACTTTTTATTTTTTTAATACATTTATTCACTTCAATGTGTGCTTGTTACCTTGTGCTAGGGTTGGTTCTTTGATTTTTGAACTCTCCTAATTTTATTAAATCTAACTCATTTAAATTGACTTTATGTTCGGGTTGGATTTTTTTTATTTTATATAAGACTAAACATATCCACTTAAAAATTTAAAAATTATTGTCAATTATTCAAAAATTTAAAAAATAGACAAACTAAATTAACAATATTTAAGTATAACAAATAATGATTTGAATACATATATATATATATATATAATTTCATATTATATATAAGTTGAATATGAAGTCGATTAGGGTCCAAAAAATATTAAGCTGAGAATGGAACTGAACTTGTGAATTTTGCCATTTAAGAATAAGAACTGAACCAAATTCTTGATAAACTAAAACCAAACCGATTCATAAAAACTGATCTGAGTTCATTTCTTTTGTGCATCCCTACGAGTACTTATAGTGTAAGGTTTTGCGGTTGAATCCCAATAGGCATAGCTTAAAACTCAAGTGACAAGTGAATTAAAATTTGAGATTTCTTAATTTTAGAAGAAGGAGACATTTGTTACCAAAGAAAGTGATTAGTTATATTGTACAATTGGTCAAACATCAGTAGTTGTTATGACAAAAACTATCTAGTTTGGCAATAATTACTATCAAATTCAAATCTCATTACATATTATTTGTGAGCCTATGATCAGGATCTCAGAGATCAGCCCTTTTGAGCTAGCTGGCTTGCTTTAAAAGAAGGAACATATATAGATATATGATTCCAAATATGGAGGGCATCCTCATTAGGCCATGAATGCAAGATATGTGCAAGTTTGGCACTGAAATTATGACATTGTAAAGAGTTTTCATTTGACTTCTTCGCACCTGAGCCTGCCTACACTGATAGTAAGAAACAATTTTGCTCTGCATTGCGAGAACTGATCAACACGCAAAAGATTAGAATCAAAATCAATCATATTCGTATAGAGGGATGCCAAGAATTCAGGTGTGTACGACCCATTAATAAAGGCCGTTCGTTCTTTCTCTTCTTCTGCTGAAATCAATCCAAGGTTTCTGCTGAGTCGTCATGATGTGACCCAAATTGAAGTGGGTCATAGCCTGACCCTGACTAGGACGACTGTTACTTATTTTCCTTTGAAAGTTAGATCCGTGACTGTGATCCTATTCCGAATGACTGAGTTTGGAAACTTGACAAAAGGAAAAGAAAGGGAAAAGCAAGAGAAACTGACGAGAAAGTTATAACGTGTGGAAGGAAACCAATATTAAAGAGCTCAAAAGCCGAACACTTGCTTTTTCGGCAACACTGCGCGCTGCAACTCAAATTCAAAACTCGAAATGGGCCCCCTGCGACGTCGTTTGAGCCTCACGTAGTACATTACTAGCAAGGCCAATTCCGAAATATTGTCCAACACTAGAGGCATTCTCGTAACACAATAAAATCTCCGGGGAAAAAAAAAAAAAAGACTTGTCTTACTTACTTGAGTACCAGTGCAGTAACCTGCTGCGTCTCGTGTCTACTGGAACAAAAATTAATTGCGTTTAAAATAGATGTCAGATATATTACATGCATATACACGCGTATATATATAATATAATATGTGTATATAGCATTGCAATATTGTAATTATTGAGTACGTGTTTACAACTGCAATCAAATTGGATCGGTCGGTGAGGTAGTTGAAGTTCCGCTGCAAGTTTTTGTTTATTTCTCCGTTCGCCGGTCTCTCTCTCTCTCTTGTATTTAATTTCTGTATGTCTTTCAGGCTGTTTTGATGTGAGAGCACTCGGCAGAGCAAGGAATACTGATTCATGTATGTTTGGTCGCTTACAAGGACCTGTGTGTGATAACATCAAGTTTCTTCCAATGCAGTAATCTCACTTTTCTTTAGTATGTTTGTTATTCGTATATATATATATGTATATATATTTCTATGTTTATAGCTATTTGTGTGTATATATGTTTATGTATGAATACTGTGGGGGTGATTCTGGTTTCGGATTCTCAGGTTTTGCAGGTGCGGAGTCTGATTTCATGTTCTGACTGAGGACTGTTTTGATTTTAGAACGTTAGAGAGAGAGAGAGAGAGAGCTGGAATTTTAGTCTTCAACTGAAGATTCTTGAGTTTCTGGTGATTTTTGATAATTTTCACCTTTGGATGGATATGTATCGTGATGTTGAGGGATGAAGTTTCAGCATCTGATCGAGTTCGACGTTTCCCTAGGGTCCATTTTGATATTAGGGAAAAATAAGTTCTGATTTTTGGATCTGGAAACTAGCTCAGGGACCTGGTTTTTGTCAGGGTTTTGACTGTGGTTTGAAAAGCCTATTAAGAAGCTGTAGCGCTTTGACGTTGTGTCGTTTGTGTCGTACATCATGTGCTGAACAGTGCCTTTGATACTTCACAACCAGCTGCTTGAGCTCTTCCATTGCTTTTTGGATTCATCTGGTTCTCTGAAGCGAAGTTTTTGTAGATCCAATCAAAGTTGTAAGTCGCTACCATATTTGGAATACTCGTTGCAAATTTTTTTTTTCTGTACTTGGATCCATGAGTAAAGGCAAGTTCAAATTGAATCGAGTGAATTTGATAAAAGAGGGACTAGAATACTTTTGTTGGCCAAGTTCGAACAAAGCCATTGCTCATTTCGTTTTCTTTACAAAAATTGGTTTAAAGTGTTGGTTAAAAACGGTCTTGTCATCTTTGAAGGAGTCTCTGACCATCACTGTAGATAGTGTGCCCATCCACTGTTCATATCTGAGAATCACATATAGCTTTGGTGGTGGGGGCTAAGTACACAATAATTCAACTAATGTTTTCTTCTTGTCGTTTCATGTAGAAATTTATGCTTTTCTGGGATGTTGGGTTGTGTTCTTTGTGAAATCTTGATATTGTTGGGGTTGGAGAATTGGATCTGCTGACTGAGGCGGTGGTTAACAATTTTCTGGCCTAATGAATCGGGAATTGAAGAGAGGGAAGCAAGAGAAGAACTCGGATGTTGCCGCCGAGAAGGTGGTTGTCGCCGTGAAGGCGTCGAAGGATATTCCCAAGACTGCTCTGGTTTGGGCTTTGACTCACGTTGTCCAGCCTGGGGATTGCATTATCCTGCTGGTTGTCGTCCCTTCGCAAAGTTCCGGTACCTTTCTCTGTCCTGTTTCTGTTCATTCCCCTTTCATTGTCAAATTCATTTTTGTTAATGCTACATCTTTTTTCTCTCCCCTTTCATTCTATGCCTTTCTTGCTGTCAAATTTTGACTAGCTGTTGGGACCTTTCTCTCTTGCTTGAGGCCTTAATGGGAATATTTCTATATTGATTATTAATTCTTGTTGAAATGAAGTAATTTTGTTTAATTCTATTCTTCCTCTTACAAGGAATGGAAAATGAAGTGTGCTGCTCTTGATCATTGGATGTTTAGATGATTTCCCTTGGTATTTCTTGTGCAATTTGATGAATTGGCTACGTATTTTATTTGTCTAACTGGCTATCAGTTCTGTTATGGTTGCATAAGGTAATAGCAGATTCTCATAAAATATCTTTTCAATAATAAGAAAATGGAATTTCGTTGTCCTATTCCTTATTTTGGGATTTTAGAGTCTCAGAAATTAGCTCTATGTGGTGGTCTTTGAAGTTAGGGTGACGCTACACTATGATGTAACCTAGTATGGCAAGTCTCTCTTTATAGTACCTCTCATTTCATTGTCTATACCAGGCTGGGAAGATCTCTGAGTTTATTATGATGATCAATTTTCTGGAATAGATCATGGCAACTAAAGATTCTTATGACCTGTTGATAGATATAATGCTGACATTTTTTCCACTTATTCCTCCCTTGTGCAGGTAGGAAATTATGGGGTTTCCCTATATTTGCAGGAGACTGTGCCAGTGGCCACCGAAGGTCTCATTCAGGAACAAGTTCTGAGCAGAAATCTGATATTACAGATTCCTGCTCCCAGATGATTCTTCAGCTTCATAATGTTTATGATCCGAACAAAGTCAGTGCCTCTATTTATTTTTGCATATTTGGTATTTTTATAAACATTCCCTGAGTTCTGATATGCGATTTGTATCCTGACTCTGTTTCATAGATAAATGTGAAAATAAAAATTGTCTCTGGATCATCATGTGGGGCAGTGGCTGCAGAGGCCAAGAGAGCTCAAGCTAGTTGGGTTATATTGGACAAGTAATAATCTTAGTTTTGTTAAGTTATTACTTGTGATCCACACTGATCTTTGATTTGGTACTTATGTTCTTTCTTTTAATTTATGCTCCTTGAGTGATCCCTGTGGGCATTCCTTGCAGACACCTCAAGCATGAAGAAAAGCGCTGTATGGAAGAGCTTCAATGCAACATTGTTGCGATGAAGCGCACCCAGCCAAAAGTTCTGCGTCTAAACTTGGTTGGGTCACCCAAGAAGGAAGCTGAAGCAGCATGTCCATTACCATCTGAACTGGATCAATCATCTGAGAACCAACAAAGAAACAAGAATGATGCTATGAATTCTATTCAAGGACCTGCCGTGACTCCAACTAGTAGTCCAGAGCTGTTTACTGCAACTGAAGTTGGAACTTCTTCAGTATCTAGCTCAGATCCTGGGACCTCGCCATTTTTTATTTCTGAAATTAATGGGGACCTGAAGAAAGAGGGATCATTAGGCACAAAAGAAAATCATGATCCCAATGAATCAAGTTCAGATACAGACAGTGGAAACTTATCTCCATCGTCATCAAGCTTGAGGTTCCAACCATGGATGGTTGAACTTCTCAGTTCTCACCAAGAATCCTCACAGCTCTTGGAAGAAAGCTCACAGAAATCTAAGGCTAGCGCTCAACCTTCCACAACAAAGGCTTTGCTGGAGAAGTTCTCTAAACTCGATCGAGATGCTGGATTTGGATTGCCAAATTACAGACCCGATCTAGATTTCAGTGGAAGTGTGAGAGAAGCAATTTCTCTATCCAGAAACACACCTCCAGGGCCCCCTCCTTTGTGTTCGATATGTCAACACAAGGCACCCATTTTTGGAAAACCCCCAAGGTGGTTCACCTATGCTGAGCTGGAGCTTGCTACTGGAGGATTTTCAGATGCTAATTTCTTGGCAGAAGGAGGGTTTGGATCTGTCCACAGAGGTGTTCTGCCAGATGGTCAGGCAGTTGCTGTCAAGCAACACAAATTGGCAAGTTCTCAAGGGGATCAAGAATTTTGCTCAGAAGTGGAAGTCCTCAGTTGTGCTCAGCACCGAAATGTTGTTATGTTAATTGGATTCTGCATTGAGGACAGGAGAAGGTTGCTGGTTTATGAATATATATGCAATGGGTCGCTGGACTCTCATCTATATGGTAATTTATCTATCCCCAACTGTGGAATACTTTAGGCTATTACATTAAGTGAGCCATCTCTACAGTTAAGACAGAAGTACAAAGTTTTTTGGCAGATATAAATGAGAAATGCTATTGCATGAACTGACCAAACTTGGAACCAGGACTTTGTTGTCTTTGAAACAATGTTTTAAAAATTGGACCGGACCGGCCGGTTCAACCGTTGACGGGTTGAAGAAACAATCCGGTCATTCCTCTAAGCCATTTTGGTCAAAACCTAGTCAAACCCAGCAAGACGAGGTTGAACCGCAATTCAGTCAATTAAACCGGTTGTTGGACCGTCCGGTTTAGTCTTTTAAGCCAAAATTTTAGGTTTTAAGTATCAAAACTAGTGTAAAAAAATAAGACACATTTTATTACTATTAATAAATAAATTAATGACATAATTATGACATCATGAACCAGTGACTGGTGACCTGGTCTTTTTTCGTTTCGCTCTATGGTCCGGTTTTCAAAACATTGCTTGGAAGTACAATCTTAGCATTCAGAGTTTATGCCCATTTAATAATTTTATGTCGAGTCTTTTGATTAGTTCTTGCAATTGTAGCTAAACTTGTTTTTGATTTTGGTGCTTTCAGGTCGTCATCAAGATCCACTGGAATGGTCTGCACGTCAAAAAATTGCTGTGGGAGCTGCTCGAGGGTTGCGATATCTTCATGAGGAATGCAGGGTGGGTTGCATTGTCCACCGTGACATGCGGCCTAACAACATCCTTATCACCCATGATTTTGAGCCACTAGTATGGAAGTTTCTTAACCTTCTGTATGAATATTTGCTTACATTAAATACCCAATAAATAGAACCCAAACCAGGTGCTAAGCTGTTAACCACTTAGCTATGATGCATACAAAACAAAACTGATTTACCTTTTATAATTGAAAATTTTAGATCTTTTCCAAGTGTACTCCCTTGATTTTATGGTTTCTTGTTGCATTCTTCGATCTCCGTAGTCTTCTTCGTCCTAAGGGAAAATATTGTCAGTGTCATGTGTTATCCTTGATAGTCAACGGCCGTAATAGTCAATAATGCAAATTTTGATGTAATAGAAATTTTCTTGTTAAAAATTTTAACCCCATCATAAACTTAATTACCTTGTTTTCAGTTATATTTCCTTTCTAATGTTTTGATTTGGTTATGCTACGATAAAAGATGTATGTGGTCATAGGGACAGATTTTAAAGTATTACAATCTTATTACAACTCTGCATTTGCTAGGTTGGAGACTTCGGCTTGGCAAGATGGCAACCCGATGGAGACACAGGGGTGGAAACAAGGGTAATTGGAACTTTCGGGTATGTCTTGAGATAAATCTTCAATTTTCCGTCAGACCATCTTTCCGGGATTATGAAATTTACTAAATTGTTTTGCTTAATTTAGGTATTTGGCTCCAGAATATGCTCAAAGTGGCCAGGTCACAGAGAAAGCTGATGTTTATTCGTTTGGGGTGGTTTTGGTGGAGCTTGTTACTGGGAGAAAAGCTGTGGACCTTAACCGGCCAAAGGGTCAGCAGTGCCTCACTGAATGGGTATATTTTATATATTATTCTACTTTGTCCATTGACAAAATGTTTTCCATGAGAGTCAGTATATAAGGGCCTGTATTTATGCCTTTGATTTGGAACAGGCACGTCCATTACTGGAGGAATATGCCATTGACGAGCTGGTTGACCCACGTCTGGGAAATAACTATAATGAACAGGAGGTCTATTGCATGTTACATGCAGCATCCTTGTGCATTCGACGTGATCCTCATTCAAGGCCTCGCATGTCCCAGGTAAGTGATATATTTCAGAAAAGAAGTTGGAAGTTGTCTTTTAAAATGTCTCACTGGGAAGGCTCAAATGGAGCCAGGTAACATGCTTGAGTGTAAGCTTTTATAATCTGTTCAAATGTGTTAAGAGCTGTTCAAGACTTTGGGTTGCATTTTCACACTTCTGATGTCTGGGCATGCGTTTATGTGTTTTAGAGCTGAAGGAAAAAGGCAAATGTAGAATTGACATTTCTAAAATGTTATTTAAAATATTGAACACCACGATCGGTAGGAGGAAAACCATTCTTCTGATCATAGTAGGATGATCCTTCTTTCCTAGGTATATTAGTCCTTCCAAGTAGATATTTAGGGGCAAAACACTTAAAAGACTACCCTGAAACTTCATTGAAGTTTTCCATAAGTAGGCTCCTGGCATAAGATGATCACCTGTCTTCATCGTCTTTGTGGGCCAGTTGTCTTAATTCTGGTGAGGCTTTTGCTTATTTGTTTCGCATTCTTTGGTAACAGGTACTCCGTATACTGGAGGGGGACATGATTATGGACTCAAATCAAATATCAACACCTGGGTATGATGTGGGTAGTCAGAGTGGAAGGATTTGGCAAGAACAGCAGCAGCAGCAGCAACATCGACACTATAGCGGCCCAATGTTAAAGGAAGCATTGGAAGGGTTCAGTGGGAAGCTCTCCCTTGAGACACCAAGAGAGACACCAACAGCAGCTTTCTGGTAAAGTGACAAGGCCAGAAGGATGTCATGTGAGCATGACCTGTGAAGAGCTCTCCCACACTTCAACTGCATTCTTGATATGCTGAAGTATATTTTCTTCCTCCTCTTGTTTTTCTACTAGTTGTAATATTCTGTTTCCTTCCTTTTTGTCTAATGCCATATAGATTTTGTTTTTGTATAGTTATTAAGGGAATTAGAGAATGTAGGGTTTTGTAGTTCGTCTTCGAAGAAAAGTAGCCTGATTCCCAACCTGCGGTTGGAAGTCCGGTACATATATTTTTTGGTCTAATCAATGAAATCAGTCTTGACCACAGCTCAGATTATTAATGTCAATGAAAGTGCTCTGCAAATATTAATTGAAAAAAATTGTGAAGAAAATAAGTAGTTTCCTTGGACATAAAACAGTTAATAAGAAAACCTTGGAACCTACTTCAGGGAGTACATTTAGTTCGAGTGATTATCACTTCTCTGTGCCAAGAAAATTCAGACCAACTGAAGTGGAATTTATGTTCTGAGTGACCAAATTGCGCACTTGGCAGAGCTCTCATACAATCCCTGATGTCATTTCTGCTATGAAAGAACATTAACATACCTGCACAGATTGTAGTCATGCAATAAATTACTTATTCTGGATCTGTTTAGCGTACAATCTCCAGGTTCTCATTTCCATGGCAATACACCAGCATACAATGATAGAAAACAACAAAAAGCAGATGATTCATATGGAAAAAAAAAAAATACAGGGAAGAACCTCCTGCAGATATTTGTTTCTCAAGCATATGCTTAGTTTTTCAGTTCATGAAGATGGCAATTGACCAACAACAGAGGGCGACCATAGCAAAAATGAAAATATATAAAGAGTTATAATACTCTAACAAGCTACTGATTCATATCGCAAATGAACTCTGAAAGGCATCGATTTCTCTTGCCTTGCAGTGCAGGGCATCTAGTCTAAGAAAGAGAATTACATTTCCGAACTGGCATAGTAAACAATATCAGGCACACTTCCGGTGGAATAAGGTTTTGGTGGAAAGCTCTTTTTAAGTTTTCTTCTATGACTTCCTCATCTTAGACCTTGCATACCTGAAGAGCACCGAGCAAATACTACTTAGCTGCAGTCATAGCAGAATGTAAATACTCAAGAGAATCATAATGAAAAAGATGAAAAAAGTTTTAAAAAGCTACTCTATGTGCATCCCGCCCCGGTCCGATGATGCTAACAAGCTTTCCTGAAGAGCATCCATGGCCGTGGTAGCTTGTTCAGTGTGCTGCCAATATTAGACAATTAGATTAAACTTTTAACTGTCATTAACATTTCATTTGCTGAGATGTGTTCAAGTACAGCAGTTACTTCAACCTTTTCTGTTTTGCTAAGCAGGCAGTTACTTAACTACAAGTCAACAAGAAAAGCCCTTTCCTTGCTGGACCCAATAAAATTTGGTCTCTAAAACACAACATGTTATGTTTTATAAGGTTCTATAACATGCCAATAGTATAATGTTGTTTTCCTTTTAAAATTTAGTCACAGACTTTTCAAAAGCATGGGTGCCAAAGATGCCCACATTTTTTAACATATATTAAGGGATGATATAATCCTGGTTATCAGAGGTCCTACTGCATAACAAAAATAACACCAATGGAGATTGTGTTATCAGTATTGGATACCTCAAAATCAGCAAATGCAACTGGCATTCCACCTCTAGCACGCACCTTGACCACCTTAAACCCAGGATATCTGGCACCAAAAAGAATGCAAGCCCATGAAACTATCTAATTAACAGAACTTGACGCGGCACTCAATGCTCAACAGAGTCATATAGAATCAGAGAACAAATCTGAGAAAAGCATTATATTAATATAACTATATATGTTTCATAATTAGGATTCCCAGATAACTTACTGGGATAGAACTTGCTTCAGTTCATCTTCAGTGCAATTCGGACCTAGATTTGCAATGAACAAAGTGGAACATTGTGAGACACCGTCAACTGTTTTTTGTGTCTGCTCCTGTAATATCCAATAAAAAGAGGCACCTGAGTCTGACAAGTTCACAAAACAAATATTTAGACCTTAGGTGCACTTGTTACTCAAGTATTTTTTGTCTTTACTTGGATTCACATGAACTTTTGAAGTTTCCTCCCCTATGCATGGTTAAGGGTCCCCAGTTTTGGAGGGTGAAGAAAAAGGAACTGTCACCAGTACATATGCAAAAACATCATACATAAATAGTTTACATGAAATAGACGTCAGCCAGAAAATCTGGCACCAAAGAGCAAAGTACAATTTTTCCTCTTTTTTTATTATCACAGTAATAGCTGCTTAATGTATTCAAGTCCATTCATCAATTTATCGTTTTCAAACTTAAAAGTTGCAAAAAAGTAGAAGGTCCATAATTATCTATTCCATAAATTGAACTTGAAGGCAATCAAGAAGAAAGCAAGAGAAAAATTACAATCCGTGTATTCTGTCAATGACATAATTTTCACAGCATCTTCACAGTGGATAAATAAGACAGAACAAACAAAGGGAGTATTCTAAATGTTTTCACTCACATTTTCAGTAGCAACAGCATTTTCAGGATCAACAAGAGTCTCGCCACTGGCAGTTACCAGAAACATCAAGTTAGGGTTTAGCACAAAAAAATTTTAACATGCAAGAACCATAAAAAACAATTTACTAATAGTTGCAAAACTTTGGTAATTTAGACTTTGTAATCAAACAATTGCAATGCTTTCTAAATGCTATCAACCTTTTTGCATTTGTTAGATCACCCTCATTGCCAGAATCAGCTTTGTTATTCTCAGAACGTTCATCAGATTCACTATCTCCTGAAAGTGTAAAAGGTGCCAACTTGTGCTTGTGAATCATAAAATAAAGATCAGGACCTCAGGTAGCAATGCCAATGGTAAATGTAAGTATAAGCATTTTCCAACAACAAAAAGTGGACAACAACGTAACAAAGAACGTTAACATTGTGCATGCGTGGTGCTTTTTTTTTAATGAATTTTTATTGGGCCCCGGGAAGAGGTCACCTTCTAATAGGAGGAAAAAGAACATTATCACCATTTATTTTCTCTGAGTTTCATGATTTACGGAACATATTACCATCATCACTTGATGTTTCTTGGGTATCAGCTGCGGCTTTAGTTCTTTTGTCAATGACAACATAGGCTCCACTTCCTGCGAACAAGAAACACTTACCCACCTTCTCAACAAAGTCGTGGCGATCATAAACAAGTATTTTTTGCACTTATTGAGGAAACATCTTGAAACTCTCAGATTTTTCAATATGACATAAAATTGCATACCTGGTTTACGTTTTCTCCTTGAGTTTGATCTGGCCAGTTCAATATGTAGAACAGATCCAGTCTGAGGGTCAAATTTTACACCCTGAAAAAGGACCATTGTGACCACCAGATAGGAAGTCACAAATAATTTGAAAATGCAGCAATTACTCATCTCATTCAAATACATGGACTTATCAAATTTAAATCATTGCCAGACCATCCATCAAGGCAGATCCAAATGATTAACTTGGAAGCTACTGATTGCTTTGTTTTCTTTTCTTCTCTTTTAATTTTTTATTCATTCTTCTTGTTTATACATGTTTCTCTTTTCCACGGCATCACATGTCTCATTATATTTTGTAGCCGAAATCTAACTCCCATGGATAACTAAAAACAACATTCCAATTCAAATGGGTGTCATCCTAAATTTGATGAACTTTTACTCATCATACAACCCAAATTTGAAACTACTCTTTTTTATTCTAAAAATTTCATTACATTGTTATGCAACAAACTCTTCATCGAAAACGGGGGGAAGAAAAAGGGACAATAGTAGTTAGATTATATTTCATGAATGCATAACACACAAAATTTCTGATTTAGTTTCATTACAAGGATGTTCCTAAAGTTTTTTTCTTTTTGGTAAGTAATGTTCCTCAAGTTTTATCACTACACCTTCACTTGCTCCATGATAATGTACATCTAAAAACTGTACAGAACCATCGAAGTCTACCAATGAAGGTAGAATAAGAATGAAAAAGTAATAGAAATATCTGATAATGAATGTACATCCTCACATTTAATGCATGCAGAGCTTCCATCGCTGATTGATGATTAACAAAGGTAGCAAAAGCGACAACCTGCAAACAAGAAATGACGCATTCAAGGTGTTATCCCTAAACAGTGCCAATTCTGTGATTATGAAAGTGATGGCAGTACAATGTTTCTCTGATTTGATCAGACAGCAGCTAAAATAGCAAGGTAACAAGTTATGTTTAATCTTGAAATCCTATAATGAGGACAGCATGGAAAAAAGGAAGTTAAAGATAATGAAATCCAATAAGTCAAATAAAGGCCATTATTGAACTTCGTTTAACAACAAAAATATCAAGTTAATAAATTCACAAACTAATAGGAGATATATGCTCTAGAGGCAACCAAAAACCTAGAATTATCAACTGTAAAGCAATCCTAACCTAAAAATTAGTGAAAACTGTAACAACAATGTTTTCAAATCTCAATGATCACTTTTAGAAAGACAAACCCTAAAAAAATAAAATCATAATAGCAAGAATATAGAACCAATTATTCTTGCATCCACTGGCGAAATAGCTGTTGACAACTATATAATTTTTCTCTAACAATCGTACCGAAACCTCAAAATCATCAAAATGTGAAGACACAAATCACTCATTTTAGTCAAAGAGAAAACGTAGGACAATGAAAAAAAGTTGCAACTTTTTCAAAACCCTAGAATTATCACTGGAAACGATTACACTCTCCAGTGAACTGAGCCCAATAAGGTCATACACCAGTGTTTAGGTGCGTATTCGTTCTATTTCCCTCCGTTTTCTCACTAGCCTTACGAAACGAAAACACGAACATTTCATCGGACAACAACTAAAGTGGTAAGAAGATATAGCAGAACCTGATTGCCGCGACCTGTGTACTTGAGCTGGCAAGAGTCGAACCCGGGACGGCGGCGGAAGAGGTTGTGAATCTCGCGGGCCTTGACATCGTCAGGGAGGCCGGAGACGAAGAGGGTGTTGATGCCGCTACGGTCCTTGAATCCGTAGTCCGGTTGGTGGAGGAAGTAGGGGTCGAACGGCTGTTGATGAGCCATCGTATCGCGGCGGGGCCGAAGGCTGCCGGTGGAAGAGGCAAGGTAATGGACGGGCTGCGACGCTGAGAGATGGAGGACCGACCTGTGAATCACCGACGAGGAACTCGCGAGAAAAAGCCAATAGCCAATATTTGGGGGGTTTTAGAAAAAGCCACCAGCCCATTTTCCTTTTTCAAATCGTCTTGTATCAAAAGAACAAGAAAGGGAATTGCTAATGCCAGAAGGGATTTTGCTACCTTCCGTCGCTGGCTGACTGGCTCATGCATTAAACAGCTCAGTCTAAATTTTGGCTTAGCTTGTATCAGCCTGGTAAGGGTATGTTTGAACTCAAGGACGGGGAAAAAAAAAAAAAAAAGAGAGGAGTTAGAGAAAAAATAGAGAAAAAGTGTTTTCTTTTTTTTTCTTAGTTTTGTAAAGAGAATCAAAGTAAGGGGAAAGAGAAATAACATGGCAACTAATGAACGAGAAAGAGGAAAACGGATAAAAGAAAATAACTCTCTTGTTCTTTTTCTTTTTTTTTTTATTTATTTCTCAAAATTCAAAATTCAACATTTTTTTACAAGAAAAGGTTGCATGGTTGACTTTAGTCTATAGTTTTTAAGATCGATTTTACACAAATTGAGAAGCGCACTCCACTATTGGATTAGAACCGTGTTAGCATTTTATGGTCGAATTTTCAACTCAAATTTGATCCGATCATATCCGAACAAACAACATGGTCAAACATCAACATCCTCTTTAATTTGACCCTATACGTTCCTATTAAATGGCCTGGACCGTACGATCTGCACATGTGGGCCCACTTACTAGTATTCTTTTTTATAATTTTTTGCTAGTATAATCGTTTCTTCATTAATAATTTTTTTTGGGTTCCGCCAGGAAAGGACCCATCCAATTATAAGAGGAGAAATGGCACGACATTTCAAGAACCCAAAAATTTCATCCGTGTTGCAACACTCCCTTGCAACTCTCTTTCGGAGAAACTTGTTTATTTGGAAACTCACTTTTTAGTACAGTAACAAAATTTTTGTCAAATTTTATGAAAAATATGTAAGAAATAATTTTAATATGTTTTCAAAAATTTAACATAATTTAAAAAAATTTATTAAGTTTTTTTTAAAAATATCTTGAAAACTTCTTAAAAATTCAGATAATTTTTTTAGTGTTTTTATATTGTCAAATCTTATTATTTGACAATAATATATAATTTTTTTTTAATGAAAGTCTACCAATATGGTATAATATTAATATTTTATTAGATTATAAAAATATTCTAAATACTTTATATTATTTTTTTAAAGATTTTTAATATATATATTTTTTATATGCTTTTTAGTATTGTGTAGTATCATGCTTTTGTTTCTCGCTTTTGCTCCTCATTCTAAAACTATGGTCTAAAAACGTTCAGAATAGTATCTCCATCAACCCCGACCGTCATTAACCTCCACATTTCAGGGTAAGTTTGGTTAAGTTTTTTTTTTTGACTTTTTGCTTTTCTTAAGCCAAAAAGCTTAACATTGTTTAGTACACTAACTTTTAGCTTTTAGTTTTTTTTGGCTTTTTAAGCTAAAACAAAATAAAAAAAAGCTAAAAACTAATTTTTTTTTTTACTTTTTTCAGTTTAACAGTTTTTTAAGCTAATTTTTTTAACCAAAAAAAAAAAACTATACTAAACGGACCTCAATGGGCATCGGTCAAGTTTCTATAGACTTTATAATATGTATGTTGAGAAACAAGTTGGGACTTTAGGATCATCTACCATTAATCGCATTTCGGCATTTAAACATTAAAAAATTATTTAAAGCCTACGAAATTATTCAATAAGTTCAGAAAATCATGTAAGTATAATAATATGGTGTGCCCGACTAATTATAAATAAACACATCATTTATTTTTTATCAACTCAATTACATGGATAAAAAATATAAACATGTTAAAAAAATTATTATTTTTATTATTATAAATATTAGGTCAATCAACTTAAAATAAAAATATATTTACTTGTAACTAGTTGAACACAATACATAATCATGTTGACATGATGTTCTTGACCTATTGAATAATTTCTCCTATAATGTAAGCTACCCCACAATTGGCAATGGGTAAATTTGAAGAAATTATTCTGTACGTTAAGAACATCACATCAGCATGATGTGTTGTGTCTAACTAGTTACAAGTAAACATATATTTTTATTTTAGGCTAATTGATTTAATTTTTAGGTTGATTGACCTAATCTTTATAGTAATGAAAATAATAATTTTTCTAATATGTTCATATTTATTACCCATATAATTGAGTTGGCAAAAAATAAATGATGTGTTTACTCATAATTGATTGAGCACACCATATTATTATGCTAACATAGTGTTCCAAACCTACTGAATTGACCTTACTCTGTTCGGTATTCAAAATTTTTATACTTTGCATTTTCAGAAATTCAAAAACAATGAGAAGTTACATTGTCGTATTTTTTCCAAAAACTTTAAAAAATCTAAAAAATAATTTAAAATTATTATTTATAACTTGGTGTTCTCAAAAAAATGTCAAAAACAATTCAACAAATGGGTTTTCACCCCACTTTCCCGTTTTCAACGGTTAGTGTGGGTTTGGGTCTTCACAAAAAATATTAATTTTCATTTTTGAAATTTTTTAGAACAGAAAACAGGTTTATTTTTAATTTTTTAATGGTTTTAGAACACAGAAGAATTTTCAAAACCAAACGCCTAAGAAAATAAGCTGGAATGAGATTCGCACAAACACAGAAGTGATACATTTAAAATGACGAGTTGAAAAATTAAAAAAACATACCAATTGCAGTAATAATAATACAGAAACAATAAAAAAAATTATCTTTTGTTCAAAGAAAACCGAAATTTAGCGATGGATACCACCGAAGCAGAGCACGAGCTAAGACGAAGAAGATGCAACACCGGCAAAGAGGACAGCTTTACCGGCGGACTCTTCATCCTGAAACAAGTCATCGGTCTTCCTGAAAGACGCGTGAATCAACACAAGTATCACTCCAATCAACAGCGAGACCAGTATGTTCGCCGTCGCGCCAGTCAACAAAAGGAAAACGATCGTCAGCACCAACAGTACGATCAGCACCACGCGGTCGTCAATCGTGCGGCTGAAAATCACCAGCGGTTCGTCCCGGAGGAAGTAGAGGAAGAGCCAAACGGCCATCATGATAACGAAGACGATGAGCGAGATCGGGTGCCAGAGCAGGCTCAGGAAGAGAATCAGCAGCACGACAATGATGTAGTTCATGCGGAAGTACGCGAGATTCGTTCTGATCCGTCCGATTGCGTCGCTGAGGCCCCCCGGAAGCCCGATTGACCGGAGGTTGAACATCTCCTTCCATGGCCGTCGGGCGCCAAGGCCCGACTTCAATCGTTCCTTGGCGCGGGAAATATACTCCAGGTTTGTCCCTCCCGGCGATGATGACGTCGGAATCGTTCCATACGTTGTCATTTCCGGCGACTCTCAGGTCAGCGACTGTCACTGATTACTGCCCTCTGCTTTTCGGATATGTGAGATGAATGGGGAGGTGAAAAGGCGGTGTAAAAGAGAGCGGAGGATATCACGCACCGAATAATTATGAAGATCCAGGGTTATTGTAGCGTACAGCTCTCTGCAGTGTCTTGTTAGGCACGTGTATGTTGTAGGTTGACCAGGGCATAGGATTGCTGATTTAATGGCTTAGATTGATAGGGTTTGATGGAGATGGTGTGAATAAAAGTACGGTAGTTCTGTGGAGTCCCGACATTTCCAAGTACCCTTCTCGGGTGGGAATGAAACTGATAAGGTGGGGATAAGACCACACTAAGCCTCGCGGGGACGGCGATGATATAAAGACAGCAAGTTAACGACGAGGACGGCCATCGGCACCACGTGGCGTGCTAGAATTTGATATGTGGCATAATAGGATTGGATCCGAAGAATCCAATGATTAGCTGCGAAGTCAAAAGGCCAACTTTTTTTCTGCAATAGCTTGTTGGACTTTGGGCTACGGGAAGAGTGAGAAATAAAATTATAGTCACCACACGTCATAATATGTATATGGGTCTTGCTAATACATGCTATAAAAATACATTTTAAGCATATTTTATTTAGTTGTATAAAATATTATAATTTATATTTTTATAATTTTTAACACTAAAAATATAATTACTAACACTACGTATAATCAGATAAAGCATGCTTAAAATGTGTCCTTAAGACATATATTAGCATTTACTTATTTATATAGCGTAATATTTTATTTATTTAAATAAAATATCTTGTCATGTAAGTATGATGACATAATATTATAGTCATCCTCAATAATTATATTCGAAGGGACAAAAAACTATAATTTGATTCTATTAAAGAAAAAAAAGAAAAGTAAAATAGAAAAAATATATATATATTTTAATTCACTCTCTTTCTCTTTTCTTTTCTTTAATTTTTTTTATTTCCTTTACAAAATTATACAAAAAAAAATACTTTCGATTCATTCTCTTTTTTTTTTTTACTTTTTCCTTCTCTCAAGTTCCAAACAAGCTGTAAATTTTAGGATGCGAAATACATGAAAAGTGGAATTCAGGAGTTTGTTTTTAATGAAAAGGGAATTCATGCATGTGAAAAGAGACATTTGGTCATCCAACCCAAACACATCAGCCATGCTCTCAAATGAACGGATCCTTATGGCAATCAACAGTTACAGCCTTAGATGTTAACAAATGAATTCAAAACTCTAAACAGACATTTAAATACAATAACTGGCTCAAAGCTATTAATGAAAATAGAAGCTGAAGAGTTCCGCTTCAGCTGAATTGCTTTCCTCTACTTTAGATTTGCCTGTTTGTCTGTCTCTTAATTTCTTCAGTTACTGAATTCTTTCAGCATTTACACTTGAACTAATGTGCTAATATATGCTCCATTATTGAATTCAATTTTTTTGCTCTTTTTTCTCTATTTACAAATTACATAAACCTTGTGTCAAAGATGTTCTGATACCTTGAAATGTTCTTGACTACAATGGTTTGTCTTTCATATAAACAATACAGGTAGTATTTCTCATTTCTTGTAATCTAGCTATTTACATAAAAATCTTCAGGATTTTTTTGCTATTTCTTTGTGCTGTCATCTGCTTGATAGAATTGGAATTTTCCAGGAAAGCAACTGAACTATGGCTGATCCTGGTAGCTCTATGCAGTGTTCTAATGGGATATTTTATCGGGTCATCATTTCGCAGGGCTTCCTCAAATAAGGTATATTCTTTTGAATAACTATACATATATATATATATATATATATAACCCATTCCACAATCAGTGTTTGACAGGAAAAACTTGATTTCAAACCTGGCTTTCCCCTATTCCAGGTTCAAATGCGCAGACTGGACTATAGTGCAAAGGAGAAGAGGTATATGATGAAGTTCAATTCTGCTTCATCTGCACGTTACAGTTGTAGCTCAGAATTTGCAGGCTCAAGCAAATGTTTTATATCAAATAGAACCACAAGGGTAGGACTAACTTGTTCATTGATGAACTTCACATACTATATTAGCAGCCTACCTAGACACTGCCTAAAATCTAAAGTGCAGATGCATGTGTCAACAAATCCACGAGGAGCTGAATCGTTACCCCCGGGTATTGTCGAGCCTCATTCAGACTTCTACCTCCATAGGTTGCAGGGAAAGTCCAGTGAGGTATAATTTGTTTGATTTTTGGATGCATGATCAAACATGAAACCCTGAATTAGACAGTTAATCTGGGTGATTCACGAACTTTGTTTTATTACTCTCGGATTGTAGGATTTGGTGGTCAAACCAAAGTATTTGCTAGCTTTAGCAGTTGGGTATCATCAAAAGAATATCATAAATAAACTTGTCATGAAGGTATGTCAATTTTTGTCATTGATATAACAAGATTACTTTCAGAAATAACTCTGCCAATTCGGCGGTTAATTACTCTGTTTGTGATATGTCTAGTTCTCGGAGAACTTCTCTATTGCGTTATTTCACTATGATGGGAGAACCAGTGACTGGGACCAGTTTGAATGGTCACACAGAGCAATACATATCAGTGCAAGAAAACAGACGAAGTGGTAATGGATACCAAATAAATGTTCATTGCAATTTCTGTTCCATCTGACATCACTAATTTGCTTGTGTATTACAGGTGGTTTGCCAAGCGATTTCTCCATCCAGACATTGTTGCCCCATATGATTATATATTTGTCTGGGATGAAGATCTTGGTGTTCAGCATTTCAATGCAGAAGAGTAAGAAAGAATGTTCAGCATGCATTTTGATCACCAAGAATTTATATGTGTGTCGTTTTCAGTCTAAGGGATATTGTTGAGCTGATGTTTGTCTTTAAAATAGGTACCTAAAGCTTGTTAAGAAACATGGTTTAGAAATCTCACAGCCTGGAATCGAATCAAAAAGAGGCTTGACATGGTTGATGACAAAGAGGAGGGATGGTGTAGAAGTCCACAAGTAGAGCAGAACTTACATTTTACTAGTATAGTCTTCTTCGGTTTGTCTCCAGTTTGCCCCCCAGTGTCCTCCCATGGCTAGCCCTCCAATGTCACTGAAAAGCTTCACAATGCCTACTCATACAATGGTGTGGTGAGCTGTGATTAGACAGAAGACAAACCGAAGATTCAAAAACTCAAAGAGGGGGAATCCACGTAATCCATACCTTGTAAGTTTGTTCCTAACCAACATTCATGTTTCTTGCAGGGAAGCTGCAGAAAAGCAAGGCCGGTGTCGCAACCCATATTCGCCGCCGTGTGCAGGGTATAATTATACACTTCAAAATTTGCATTTCTAAAAAGTTAATAAAGAAAACAATTCAGAATTTCACGAGAAGCATATTAAAAAAATGGGCTTATGACTGTAGATTGTAACTGAAAAGATGAATGATTAGTCTCTCCACAGTTTTATGGATGGATGTTTGAAAAGATTTGCAGGTTTGTTGAAATAATGGCTCCAGTTTTCTCAAGAAAATCATGGCAATGTGTTTGGCACATGATCCAGGTATGTATAACGCTAGCACTCGAATCAAAAGGACATGACAAAATTCTACGTTTTCTTATTCTTCATTTTACAGAATGATCTGGTGCATGGATGGGGCCTTGATCTTGCTCTGTGGAGATGTGTGAGGGTACAAATTTTCAACTATTCTTATACATACATAAGTATATATACATACACACCCTATATTTGGAACATACAACATGGAATCTGAGATATTGACGTTGCAGAGGCCACATGAGAAGATAGGAGTTATTGACGCTCAATGGGTAGAGCATAAGGTGCTGCCCTCCCTAGGAGATCAGGTGCACTACATCCCTTTGACATTTGAAACAATAAAACTTTAAAATCATCAAGAAGCCATGGAGGACATAATTACATAGAAGCATATATATGATGCTGATTTATGGAAAAGTTTGTTAGTAAGTTGCTACATTTTTACATATAGGGCAAATCAACTGCTGGAAGAGCACCATGGGAGGGGGTAAGAACCTGACATATCTTGAATTTTGAAATTTCAGAAGGAAAAAAGAAAAAGAAAAGAAGAAAACTGTCTATAGCATTGTTTTGGCTAGAATCAAACTGTTACAATTGTTCAACACCATCTGTAATCTTCATCTCTCTATATATCCGTATAATTTGCAATGCACACAAATAGATCTTCAAGGAAAAGTGTGAAGTTCAGTTACCTTCTCATATTTCAATAATCTTCTTTAAGCTTCAAAACTGAAACTTGGTTTCATAATGTCAGGTTCGGGCGCGGTGCTTTGCTGAGTGGAAAGAATTTGAAAGACGAATGTCCGATGCAGAACGCCACTACCCACATCACAGATTCCATTGAGTGCATGCTTTTGAAATGGAAGTTCAAAGACAGTAGGAAATCACTTGATTCTGTTGTCTCTTAACGCTTTTTTGAAGTAGAACTCATGCCATGGAAGAAGAACCTTTCAACCACTTTGCCAAGCTTCACAACAGTTCTCACCTGACATGTTTTAGTTTCATAAATAACACTTCCAATTAAGCCCCACCAGCAAGACCATGTTGTCAAGACTTCTCTACCCTTCTGTTCATATCCACCAGCAAGGACAGAACAATCATGTAAAAAGAAAATATGGTCTTCAGACCTAATTAAAACCTAACCTAACAAAACCCACTTAGCCAATGCAGAGTCTTGGAACCTTAAAAAAAGCTCTATTGTTGCCTCAATTTTTTAGGTTTTTTACTTGTTCTACTTCTTCCTACCCTAATTTTGTTAGTTTAATTTAGAAGGCCTAAAAAGAAATCAGCATGGAATATTTTCACCTTACCCAGTTGCAGTGTAGAGAAAGGAACGGTGATGCAGCATAGAACTTAGCTTGATTGGTTCACTCAATGAATATACAATGGATTCTTTGCCATGGAAAAGATCAAATAACGAACAAGCCTGAGTCGGCCATTATCTCTTCCTCTTATCAAACGGCTCCACTAGGCTAAAGCATGAAAAATTCACTGCAAAAGGCAAAAGCGTAAGAATGGAGAGCTAAATGACAGGATGCACTTAGACTTCTCTCTCCATGTGCTTAGCGAGAACTCATCTGTATACTCACAACAGCCCATCCAGCGGATTAGGAGCAGCATCATTGAGAAAAGAATACACACATTTCCACAGTAAGGTAATTAACTAATAGATTCAGTAAATCACCCTTGGGAATTACCTTGTCAGCTGTCTAATAAGCCTGCAGAAAGGAGTTAAAACCAAAGAAATGGGCGGAAAATGTCTCCTGGCATTAGAGACATTTGAGATGGCAGTGATATATAATAAATGAAAGATGTTAACAAAGGGAAAGAAGGGGGTTGGGGAGGAGTTAAATTGAATTCTAACTCTGTAAACCCTAGAAAAAGAAGAAAATCTGAACTGTTTTTGAAATATCTCTGATGCAAGTTAAGCTTCCTGCTAACCTTCTATCTACCTACAAATGCAAAAACATATGAACAGCTAAGTTTTCATTGAAAAATGGTTCATGCAACCCCTGAAATAATTTATTTCTTGTCATCAGCCATATAAATTAAATCTGACCATCAGATAACTCTTTTAGGAGAGAAATGGCAGTGCATCCCAGGTTACTGCATGAACTTGCAATGATCTTCAAGATTTCAACCAAGGAAAAAAAAAAAAAAAACTACCTCAAGAAAACAACGAAATGGTTGTTGGAGAATATGCAAAATATGAGCATAAACCAAATCCTTCATTTGAGACCTTGAGCTATGAACATCAACACTATTGTGGGAGCAAAATCCCAGCAAGCTTGCTGCTTTAACAGCCTGAATAATCTCCGATAACAATCATGCAGAGCTTAACCTCTGCTTTGACTGATGAGATGATCCAACCAGAATAACTTCCACTTCCACTAATTCTTTGCAAAATCTCAAGCCCATGAAATCCTTCCTCTCAAGACCAGCTGGCTCTGTCTCCCCGTCTCTCTTTCTCCTCCAACTTATTCATTTTGGCAGTTTCAGGAATCTTATCTTGTTCAATTCTTGGTAGAGGGGATAGCTGCTATCCCTTTTTCACCTTTCATGAATCTTGCCTCATTCAAATACCTTACCCAGCAAGTACCAGCTTTCCACCTGCAAAATATTGGAAAAGAAGTATTAGAGAAAGATTGAATAAAATTGTATTCAAATGTCATCGTTCTTAAAAAAAATAAGGAAAATATTGTGATGAACATGTGAACATCAAGTGAATATTGAGAATTTCATACAGTAGGCTAAAAAGGATTATAAAAAGGATAAAAGCAAGTATAATGCAGCCGACTCAGATAAACACCTCTGCTGCCTCTTCCATTTCCAGTATAACACCACGTAATCTAAATTAAAGCAACGGTTTACATCAGTTAAACCATGTTATAGCAGGCCAAATGGTCTTCAGTGCTGCTCATTCTGTTTACAAAAGCCATCGAGAACTTCAACCACTTCATCCCAGGGCACCCATTAAAAGACAACTCCATAATATGCATCTCCTTCAGTTTAAAACTCTAATTCTTGAATTTCCATGGAAATCTCCACAAAAAACTAAGATAATACAAATGGTAAATGGGAAAATTATCCTTTGTAGCCTAGAATTTGAATTCCTTCACATTTTTCTCCCCTGTGCAATCCAAAGGGAACGATATAGAACTTTTGACAACCTTAATCTGGAGCTTTGTTTAGCATAGCTCCATTATCGCATAACTTCCAAAAGAAGTAATCATAATGTGGAAAGAACTCCAACCTTCAAAGTGCCTTCAAACCTACATGTGATAGCAAAGGAAACAACCAACCATAATTCGTTGCCACCATATCAAAACCAACTAGAAGTTCAGAGTTGGGTTCCACTTGCCAATTCTATCACGTGCATGAAGCGGGCATCTATAATGAAAAAAGAATCTTCTATTGTCCAATTAAAAGATTTGATGTTGAAGATAAGCAATAACAAGTACAGGTTCAGGCTCTTGATCTCATTAAGTCATTTCATCCAAGGCTAATAATTATACTCATAGTGCAACCAGGAAACAAACTTCATCTTTTCAAAGGCTTTCCCACTTTACAGTACTGTGGAGCTCCACAGATATTGAGGCTCTTGATCTAACTCAACCATTTCATTCAAGATTGACAATGGTGCTACCCAGAAACAAATTTCATCTTTTCAAAAGGCTTTCCAAAACTACAGTTGCCTGATGCTCCACTAAAACAACAAGAACACTTTGACTGCTGGGGTACCTAACAACAATCCAATAACGACTGATACATGCACCCACCAAAGTCAGTGTCCATGGCACCTAATAGCTATCTATTAATAGGCAATACATGCAACCACCAATGATATTGTACAAGGCGCTTCAGACTTCCTATCACTGTCTGGTGACTCCCCCAGTATCATATCTCTTCACAAAAATTGCTCCAAATATAACAAAAACTATCTGGTGACTCCCCAGTATAATGTCACTGCATCAACAGTATCTTGTGTCCACTAGTCCCTTGTAAATCTTTCTATCATAAAAGACACCTCAACAATCAACAATCAACAATCAACAATCACACAAATCTCCAATTATCCAAACATCCAAAAGTCACACATCTCATCTACAACTTATCTATCCAAACATTCTTCTTGTATCTTTACTAGCTCTATCGTGAAACCAATGGACTCTCCCTACCAGTTTATAGTAGTTAAATGTAAATCTGGATGAAAACAAATCCTCAAACATATCAATGCACTTTGATTATTGGTGGAAAAGTGAACATATAACTACAAAGTCTTGCTTGAAAAACAATCATTAAGAGACAAAAAACTTATAGCAACCTCTTGGGTAAACAGAGAGAGAAAGCGACTGCAGAAAATTCCAATATTGATTGAAGTTCTAGAGAAAACTAAATTATCGTATAAATGTATTTGTTGTTTATATATGTATATATATCTTTATAGAAGGGCAAGGGAAAGCAGAACAACTACCAATTCTAGTTTAACATACAGACATAAAATTAAGGACCCATTGAATCCATAGACCAAAGACTGGATACTTGCCTATGAAGTTCTCATAACATAGCACGTGCGTCGACCTTTCTTCAGATATTCCAGGCTCATTTCAATGCAAAAAGGAGCAAACTTGTCTACCATGAAGGTGTCCAGGATATCTCGAACATTGAAAGATATTGCAGAACTACACATTAAATGAAGAATTCAAAGAACACATTTGAAACAAGAGAAGGGATTCTGCATAACCGCAGTCTGCACAGTGAAGTTAGGTTAGATACGAGGTGTTGAACTCTTCATCTAATTTCCCAGTAGGCCGAGTTTTCAGATGCCACTATTTGATCTCTGCACATATCAATTATCACGTCAAAGCTTATCCACGGGCTGTCCCAGAAATGGGTCATATGCTACCTTCATAATGTATCCCTCATATGTAATACTAACATGTGTTTCCAACCAACTCCATCAATGAAGCAAAAGATCAAGCTTATCAGCCCAGTGTCCAACAAACCAAGTAGAATATCATACCACCAAAGGTCCACTCACACAACACACAAGCTATTTCCAGAATTCCAAAACCAAATTCCAATGGCATTCGTTTACCAAATTGACTTGTACTGGTATTTACTGCCTACTAGGAGTCTTATATCTCTACCACACTCCTAGACATTATTTACACTTCAACCCTGTAAAGACTAGCTTCAACAACTAATACCATCAGAACCATTCCCAGAGGTTCAGCAGAATAGCAGGAAACCTGAAGAAGCTAAAACCCATGAAAATCACCGTTCAACACTATCGGAAGAACATAACATACATGGTCTTAAGAAAGCCACATCAAAGAAATAGGAAGTGTGCCAGTTCCTCAAAAGAGGTTCTTCTCACATTATGCAAAACCATTGTTTTAATGCACAGGAAGCGGTCACTACTAATTTCAAAAGTCACCAGAATCAGGTGCATTCTCCTTACTAAAGACGCTAATACTGTGCTGCAGATCAGTCCCAACAATAGAAACCACGTAAAACAGCCCAGCGGATTCAATGTTTCTGCAGCTGAAAAATGTAGGTCCCATTTTATTAGTAAGATATAATTTGGGGAAAACTCCAAAAAACCTGACCGCTTCAAACTCCACTTGACATCTTTTCTACCTACCTAGATGGCATTTGAGCATGCCAGAGAGTCCAATTTTATCATAGTACTAGGACAGAAGTTCTCATTCTCTAAGGTCTATTGTTCCTGATAAGACTGCATGGTGTCTACCTCCTAAACCTTGTCCTTCCACTACACATCTTGATATAAAAAGCAATAGCTTTTAATAATTTCAAGAGGAAGAAGTATTTCAAACCATCTATCCAAGGTAAAAGGTTGTCCTGGTCTTTATTCAGGAAATAACATCCATGGAACTACTTAATGTCCAAATGAATATAAAAACTCACATGTACCTATCCTGCCTCATAATATCAAATGAATTAAAATAAAGTGGGCTGCTCTGCAACAACATCCAGAAGGCAACGCCCTCAAAAATGAAGGCTAAAAGGCTCAATCCATAGAACTCAATTGCCATGTTGACTAATCTTAGCACACCTAGTACACTAACGTATAGGATAGTGCATAATAACACCCTAAATTTCAATAGTGCAGCACCTTTAACAAGAGGCATCAGCCACAGCAGTATGAACTATGCTATCTATGACCAGACAGCATTTCCTAACAATCCCACACCATTCACAGATACTTCCAAGATAAATCTCAACAACACTAGTCAGAGAAGGTACCATTAAGAGTCCATCTAATTAAGATAAAGAAACACACTATTTGAAGCAATTAGCTTCTTGGAGAAGTTATAAATATAATTAATCAAGCAAATATACCTAAAATCAAAGTAACCAACCAAATAATTTTTTTCCGGAAAACAATAAGTAAAAAGCGAATTATATGATCCAGAAAGAGAGGGGAGGGGGAGGGGGTGGGGAATGCCAGATGTCAAATTAACGCTATGTTATAACCTCAAGCAATGAACCAGCAGCTCAATAAGTCAAAGTAAAGTAACTTAATTCCCCTATATAAGTTGCTTAAGATAGCCGAAAATGTTAAAGATAGAATATTACTGATGCGATACGCACACAATAAGAATTAAACACTTCTAGCCCATTTATATACTGGACAGCCAACAAACAAGTAGTGAAAGGTGCGCTTGACTTGCAATTCAAATTTAAAAGCATCCATCTCTCAGCGACGAGTCATCCAAGGTTTCTCGAGTCCTCCCCATGATGCAGAACCCGGGCCATATAAAGGACCCTTGTCAGCAGCACCCTGAGAAACAATGCAGACATATTAGTCCCACACAATAAAACTGCACTATAGTTAATGGTCTTTCAACAACCACAGAGACAATAACTCATATTATCAAGATAATGTGCATCCATACCAGATGAACCCTGTATCCATCTCCATAAGGCGCAGGGAAACCACCCTCAGAGCCGCTCAATTTCATGCCATATGGTCCACCTTTAGCCACCAGAAACGAAGATGAGGTTAGTAGGATATCACTAGAATGACCACAGGGACAAATAAAACACGAGTTAGTCCAGACACACTGCATTGCATGATAGCTAGGAAGTTGAATTTTGAAATACAGACAAGGGATAAAAAAAAATAATTACTGCCATTTGGTTGCTGAAAAGACAGAATGACAGAGGAAAAGTAACAAAACATTGGAACACTCAAATAGCACTCCAACATAAGACAAATGTGCAAATCATACTTTGCTTTACATACCCTTTGTCTCCCCGGCATGAAAATGGAGATAAGAATACATTTGTACATTGTCAAATGTAAACAACTTGACAAAATAAACAGATGTAGGAACAAGGTATCATCAAAATGATGCAATCCGAAAGAACAGAAGGATGTGATCCAAGTGACAAAAAAATATTCAAAGCATCTCCCCCCAGTAAGAACAACAAGTCTGCTATGCCAGAGTGCGAGCGATTTGACATTCTGAAGTAGCCAGAGACACAAGACTCAAGCTTTTAGGATCACTAAAAATTCATTTCTCCATATTGACAACTAACATCAAATCCACAGGTTTGGCCAATAGTGTCAAGATTAATTTCTTGTGATTGCTTACCCATTTGATAACGTATGAAATAATTTTCAACTCTATGCTATATCATCACCCAAAAAGAGATAGCAAAAATAAACAAGAGTGGTAATTGCGTAAAGCAATGATCTATCAACTTGATATAAAACAAAGACAGGTATGAACTCTTTGCAATAAACGACAAGATAAACAGGTTAGCTAAGATGGTTAAGTCAGTTGCACTAATAAAACATGGATTGATCCTAACAGAACACTTTTCATCTCATATTCATGGGAGCAGGTTTTGAAGAAGGGGATAGTGTTAGTGGCTCTTCAATCATATTCCTTTGCGTGCAGTTGAATCCAAATGGACCATTATTATTAGAATAGGAAGCAAAAAGGGGAAAGGATGGGAGAAATGAAAGCAGATAATGCAGCCAAAAAATATATGGGAATAGGGAAGCAAGGAAACGACTACAAATTGAATGGGAAACCTAATAGCAATCCTAGCAAGAAACTTTTGCAAAATAAAAGAAAACATTAAATATATATATATATATATATATGGGAAGCCTATATAAATACTTCAATGGATGCTTAATAGAACATATTGAATGTTTAATTGAAACTTAACAAGGAGCAATAAGTAAACTAATAAGAATCACTTATACATCACTATAGGAAGCACATAGGAAATTAATAAGAAAGGTGTCATATTTTTAAGTTTTCTTTTTTTAGCAATTTCCAAATAGTTTCTGTAGAGTTTCCGAGTAGTTTCCACAAGGTTTCTCTCAAATTTCTCCTTAGTTTCTTTGGAGTTTCCTTTTAATTTCGATATTGTATTAGACACATTTCCCAAAAGCATCCCAAATGTTTCCCTTGATTTCAAAATAGTTGCGTACCCGTATAGAAAGTGCGCCTCTGCGGAAGCGCATTTCCCTCTCGAAGAGAGTTTCTTAGTAACCATGAAGTAGACTTGGCCAATGCTGAATATTGCAGCTAAAGTAGAGCGAGGAGTGAAATAACCTAGTGCTTACAAGGTCAAGAGGTATTCTTTCCAAAAGAGTATCCTTGTAGTGCAAAAGGGAAGAAAGTGGTGTTACCATCATCTGTTATGGTCGGAGCAATCCCACTAGGCAACCCATCATTAATTTCTTAACATATCATAACAAACGGAATGTAATTTGGCAAATACATTGATGCCCCTAAAATTCCTACCTCCAGTGTGATGTATTCAGCTTGAAGGCGCTTAAAGGACCCAAAAACAAACTAAAAGTGAGCTCTCAAGAGAACCTATATGGCACATATGACTATAGGAAGATAAGAAGGTGCATGAAAGGGCTTGTACAATCAAATTACACTTCAGTGATTTGGGTTATGAAGCCCATATAAAAAGAGAGAAGAACCAGGTGGTGGGGGGGTTGGAACAATGAATATTTACTACATGGCCACTTGGGATCAAACAGCTTAAAAATGATTCATCATAAAACATAATGCATGAATCACGAATTGTAAGCAAATAAGGAAGGCAACATCAAACACTGCAGCACTGCCACGTTACAGGTAAAATAAGCCCCTGTGCAGTTCAACTTGCCACATTATGACTGAAAGAACACAATGCAAAACTTAAATTTCTCACAAACATGTAAAGAAGGCAAAGCAAAAAAGGAGAGAGAGAGAGAGAGAAAAAAAAAGGTTGTTATACCAGCAGCCCATGGTCTGCCATCAGCATTTGCAAGTTCTGCACGTAGCTTTTCAACTTCACGTGCCATAGAAACCAAGTTCTTCTCCATCGCTTGTCTCTGTTCCATCAGCTCAATATTTGCCTTCTTTTCATAATCAATAGCAGTTCTGCAAGACAAATTTTTCATTTTACCATTTAAAGAACTCATCCTTTATTACCACAAGAGCTGTAGTTAATGTACATATGGGCTTTATAAAACACATGTTAAACATAAGTCAAGCACAAACCTAGCATGCATAAGCTCCTGGTGCAGTCCATCAACCTCAGCCCTCAAAACTGGAATCTGCCTATTATCAGCATGCAATTTTGCAAGATCTTGTGTGAGGTTCTGAACTTGCCCTGCCAGATCCTGCCTATTGGTATTCAGCTTTTGAACTTTGGCACGGAGTTGTACTGCCTCATTTTTCAGAGGTTCAGTAGAACGAATATCAGCTTCCAGCTTCAAACCTCTCTCAATAAGCTCCCTTGAATGCGTTTCTTGTTCCACGTGGATATCACCAATGGCAAGATTCATGCGATGAAGTTCCTGCTTAGCAGCACCAAGCTCATGCTGTAGAGCCATCCGATCTTCAACCAGCCTCCGATTTTCACCCAAAAGCCTCCGGATTTCAACATGCTGCATTTCAAGTTCTTCCTCCAACATAGCAGGGTGAGGTGGCACAGCCCGAGGCAAAGGACCCCGAATAAGAGGTCCTTCTAGGGGATACCCACGACGATTGTCAAATGCATCACGAGGAAAGCGATTTCTCCCAGCCATTATAACTTATCCTACCAAGAGAAACAGAAGGTGAAACAACAGAACTGTTATACATCATGGCTATTAGCTACTCCTAACAAATTAGAAATCAAATTCTTCATTGAAAAGCAGTGTGTGAAAGGCCACTACACATCTTATGAAGAATATTACAACAGAACATCAATGGTTTTAAATAGCTGCAGTTTTTTACATCCAAACATCTCTTTACAAGTCCATCAGGACCATCACCATGCCCTTCATAGACAACAATATGCATCAAAATTGGCATCATTTAATCAAGAGAATGATCTTACACCATCAACTGAGACAATGGCTACAAATTTTATCAGTCATGGGCCCTGTGATGGTGGATGCATATCAGTAAATGCCACACAAAATACTGTATGTCCAACCAATTTCGATGGCTTATCTGAAGACTCTGGAGTCCGAACACATCCTCAAAAATGGAAGTCATCATGCAGTGTAAACTCTACATAAAAGGAATTGTAAAAAGAGATTTTTACAAAATCCTTAAATTTTCCACGCTAAGTCAGCATCAGCCATTTAACAGGTAAAATGTATAACCCATGGAACTAAAAAATAAGTTTATATCAGATTTCCTGAAATCAATCTAGAATTGAAATATAGGGTAGCAAGGCAATGCACAATCCAAACAATTTTAAGGGGTCAGACAGTCAATAAGGGCAAAGATAAAAGCAGAAGGCGCTCACCCAAGGAGTAAAATAAGGAAACCCTAACAAAAGTATCTGAACAGTAGTGTTTAATTGGAATTGTTAATTTTAAAAATCAGCAAACTAAAAAAGTTTCATCCCCAGCGCTTAATAGAAGTATTTAAATGGATTTTTTTTTCTTTTTCGCAATTAAAAACATCAAAAAAAATAATGAGGCTTAAGGGGAAAAAAAATGCTCCGTTTGGTTGTGCAGAAACTGCCGAGAAAATAAACTAAAAAGAGAAATTGAAACTTCTTAGTTTTTGTTTAGCTTCGTAGCCAAAATCAACCATATCATCTAGTTGAGTTCAACCATTTTATCCTTCCATGAATATACAAGTCCACCTGAGCTCATCCATAGACAATTATTGAATCCGTGGAAAATAAGTTACAGTGACGATCAAAATTTTGTTCCTCTTTTTCATTTATCTTCCTGAATTTTCTGGGCAACCAAACGGTGTAGAGGCTTTAGGAATAGAAAGCCCTACTTGATATATGATGTGAAGAGTCGAACATTATTAAACCCTAAATTTCTAAATCGTCAAACTATGAATAAAACTGTGAAGAATTGGGAACTAAATTCGAACCTCTTGAAGGAGAAGAAGATCGAAGAGTCTGACCCGTGTTTCTAAAGGACACTCTCTCTGATATATACGTATATATATATCGACGTTCAGGATAGAAAACCTGGATGCTCTCTGTTGAGACGCAAGCATGTAGAAAAATTCATTGCGTTAAACGCAACCTTTGTGCGACGACACGTATGAATGTTTTTTAAACGACACCGTTGTAGTGAGCTTCCAAATAAATAAATAAATAAAACCCAAATAACTCATTAAAACCATTTGGGTCGTCCGTGAACAAACTAAGCTTATACCTCTATAACAAAAAAAAATAAAAAATAAAAAATTAAAGTTGTACACATTTTAATTTTTGTTAAATTTTTTATTTCAACTCAAAGTGGATGCGACGAATTAGTAAACACTCCAACTATGCAAAGAATTAAACTACTTGAATTTAATTTGTAATTGACTTTATTCAAGTTTATTCAACAGATAAAGAAGTTAAACTCGAGAATATTTTTTTAAGTTAGTTATTTTCAAATCAATTTTAAATAGCTTAACGCACAGCTCGACTAAAAGCATTTACAACCCTAAACATATATGTTAATAAATTAGCCAACCTTGTTTCCTTTATTGTCCTCTAAGTTTATCACAATGCTAATATAATTATTTGTTGACATCAAATATTTTGGTGAAATAGAATTTTATAATAGTAGATGATGTCTTACAAACAAAGTAAACTTTTCCACATTAGATTAAGGTAATTGAAAAGATGGAACATAAATGGAAAGTTTGTGAAAATGCAAATCTTGCTATTTGATGAAAAAATGTCCTCAACAATCAATGGTGGGTAGTTCATTTTTTATTTTAAATTTTGTGTTTTCCTTTTATTTTGTTTTAATTTTGGGTCTTGATCCGACTTCTCCGTCCAATGACAAGTGTATCAGTGAAAGCAGTTGACTTTTGACCCAGAAGAAGCTGGAGATTGCGCAGCCCAACACTTTTGATGATGAGCCCATCTCCCAGTTATCACTCTTTTACTAATATTCAGACACATTAAGTAAATTAGGAATATTTATGTAAGAATACAAGAATAGAATTTCATGCAAAACTAAGAAAGATAGAAGTAATTGAAATAATATATAACAGTTTTGGGAGAAGTCTTTTGATGTGGCCGTATCTCTCTTACTTTTATGTTTTTTTATAAACAGGTGTCCGAGCTAACTTGCGCAGTCCACGACTAAGTTGACTTAGTCTCGAAATCTGTGTAGTCTTTCCGTTCTATATAAACTGGATAATTACCGAGTCAAAGATCCTGGAAATAACTTAAGAAATTGATAGCAAGGTCTTCTTACCTACATACATCTTGATTTGATATACTTATTTTGAGTTTAGACTTTAGAAGTGGCCAACACTTCTGATGGTACAATTCATACACTGGATGATGGTGGTATAGTAAATTTTGGTCATAAACCACCTCCAACACTATATTCTCTTATTCATGCTGTCTCTCAATCGTGCTTAGTGGGATCAACTTATTTAAAGAGATTTTTTTTGTTTGATTAGTTTTTCTTTAAAAATTATGTTTTTTTTTAATTTTTATTAACTTTTAGGTTATGCTTTTGATTTTTTAACAAAAAATAAAAAATAATAATAAATTACTTAAGTAAGTCAATTTATAACTTAATCCAAATCATCCTAAAAAGAATCACTCTTCAAACTAGAAATACAATGTAGGCAAGAACCCAAATAGCAAGTCTAAGAAATGATTGTGGTTGACTTCTACTCGTGATTAGTGAACATTGGTTTGTATCTACAAGTACTGCTTGTGTTATGTGACCTGTTTGTAAACACTGAAATTTGGTGAGCATCCATGGTGTTATTTGATTTTATGAAATTATTCTAAAATATTCAACAAATTACTAAAGTTGTATACATCTTATCTGACTCATCAGAACAAAACAATAAAGTAATAATTTAGATTTCGTAATAGACGACTACAAGTCTCACCCCCTATTTTTTCTCTACACTTGCAAAAATTGATTTCACCCACGTAGTGGGACACACTTCCGGTATATATAACTATATAGATATATACATATATAATTGGTGAAGTTCCATTAACACTTAGGGTGTGTTTGGTTAGGCTTGTTGGTTAGTTTTTTACTTTTTTGTTTATTTTTATCTAAACTAAAATTAAAAAAGTAAAAAAACTTAAAAAATTTAACTTTTTTACTAGCAAGTTTAAAAAAAATTTCATTTTTAAGCCCAACCAAACACCCCGTTAAGCTGTGGGTGGCTATGTAGATTTTGCCACTCCAACCATTACCCAACTGAGATATGGGTAGCTAGTTTTAATTAAATGTGCCGCACAATTAGCTTTCTCTCTCTCTCTCTCTCAATGACAGATCAAAAGGTTGCTATCTCTCAATAATGTTCGGGGACCCCATGAACACAATCGTTTATCTGTCTTCACTACCTAACATAAGAATCTCCATTGGTCACCTTTTATTGCATTTGTACAAACAAGGCAATGGAGTGGGAAGGAGAATCAGTGAAAACTCGAGAGAAAAATTTGTGGGTAAATCCCGTATGCATATATATATATATATATATACCGATATTGTCTATACATGAGCAGTAACTAAGAAATGGGACAAGTGTTTCAGGTTCTGAAGGCTCCTCCCACACGTGTGCAATGCAGTCAATCTTTTTCTTTTAATCTTGTCTGTCTTCTTGTATGGAAGTCCCCATAAAAAGATCCTTGTGAGCCCTGGCGGAAAGCATCTCAAAGTTCTCTTCTCCTTTTGACCCAAACTGGCATTCTCTTCTTCATTCTTACAGTGGGAAAGTTGACAATTGAATCAGCCTCAGCCACCCATCTGCATGTAACTCCAGCAAAATCCAACGGTTTATAGTATTTCTCTTGATCAATTAGATAGGGTTGCCCATCTTCTTCTTTTTTATATAAACTGATATGGTGCTCTGCTAGGTAGAATAGTAAAACTCATCTATAGAATTTTACCAATCATGGCATGAGATTCTATGGCAGCTGATCACTAATACTATCAGATGAAGACACTAGACAGTACTACAATGACATTATATATATACATACACAGTGTGTATTGTGCTCTCAATGCATTTGACCAGTCGAAACTTTTTGGACATGCCCATTCAGAGGAGAGATGGCCCACAAATTGAATGGTTCACGACCAATCAGTTTGGTGAATCACATTTGTATAGATTGTAGACCGCTGAGTTAGGTCTAGGAATTAACCATGCATTTTTTTCATAAAAAATGACAGAAATTATGTAGCTCAGAGATGATCTAGATTAATGAAGGAACTTGCATGGAAATCTATTCTAAAAAGCTCAAGTAAATGTCTATTTTTGCTTGCTCTAAACACTTGTTATATCACGGAAGGTCGTGATAGTAGTTGCAATAAGTCCACGTTTATAGAATTCAGATCCTCTTCATTCTATAGATGAAATGGAATTCTAAAACACGTGCTTAAGTCATCAGAAATGTATGGCAATTATTGAGAAAGGCCGAGGGGTTACCTGAATTGAGTAACAAAATGGTGGAGGAAGATGGAAGCCTCCAGCCTGGCCAAGTCAAGGCCAGGGCACAGCCTTTGTCCACCTCCAAATGGAGTGAAGCTACAATTGCTCATTTCTGTGTCCTGTGAGGTCTCAATTACTGAGTTACTACTACTACTACTACTACAATGCCCAAATAACATTGGAAATTAAGAAAGAAAGAGTAGATATTTCTTACTTGCCACCTCCATGGATTGAACTGGTAAGGCCGATCATAGAGATTTTCATCGAGATGAACTGATCTAAAATACGCGAAAACACACCACCCCTTTGGAATCAAATAACCCTTTATCTCCACATCTTTCATGGCCTTTCTCATCACCCCTACAATAATGTTTCCCATCCTTAGGGTTTCCGTAATCACCTGTTTAATTAATGAACAATTTTGAATTGTAAGCTATACATGTACTTTTGAGTTGTTTCATACAGTTTCATACTTTGATGAATCAAGAACTTACAGTTTGGGTGAATGGGAGAGAGAAGTAATCACTCCAACACAATGTCTCTCCGCGATGATCTTTTAGTCTCTTCAATTTCAAATTCTCCTCCTGAGAATTATCAAGTGGTTAACTAAGGAGAAACTAACAACTTGTTAGTAATCATTTTTTTACAAAATACTTGATATATTTGCAATTAAAACAATACCATTGCTGCTAAGGACTGATCAAGGTCTCTTAAATCTTGAAAGTAGCTTCATTTGATGGTAAATGCCTTGTAGTATGTTTATGGATATATTTATATTGTGACATGGACAGTGAAATTGGTATAAAATTGAACGGAGATTTCACAAAATAACAAAACTACAATTCTAGATAAAGATGCAGACAGGCCATACTCTACAGGTTCCAAGAATACTGCGGTGAAAACATGACAATGAATCTTAATACTCTATACAAATAATTATATGGTATTTATGGACTTGGATTTATATAGAGAGAGAGAGAGAGAATATCGAAATGGCATACTGTTAATTGTTGGAGAGCAGCGGGGCAATCCGATAGGTATTTTACAGCAAGAGCCATGAGAACTGGGACTGAATCCTCGCCCGGTATCATAAAATCTATCATATTATCTGATATTAGATCGTCTGTCAGCTCTTCGCTTGCATCATTTAGCAAAACATCCACTATGTCTTTCGGAACTTCAGAGATTCCACTGTTCCTTCTAGCTTGGATAATTCTATGTACTAACTCAACCATTTTCTTCTTTGCCTGAAACCCAAATCCAAATTATTTTATTTTTTTTCATAAAACTAACCATAAAATAACAAAATTAAGAAGCTTGCCTGTAATGATCTGTGGAGTCTACTTCCTGGTACATTAATGGGCAAAGACATGAGACCTGCGATGAATTCTTGAAATTGTTTCTTTAGAAACTCCATCTCATCACCTGGATCCATACTTACCAATGCCTTCACTAGTACTTGAAAGGCAATCTGATCAAGAAACATGTGAGACTTCTTAGTAACATCGATCTTTAATTAATCAGAAGGGTGCCTCAGCACTCATTTTTATTTTGAAGAGAGAGAGAGAGCTAACATTTTTTGCTTCATCTTGGATGTAAATGGGCCGATCCTCTCTCCAATTTCCCATTGATTCTTGGACATACCTCTGCATATCTCGGGTGATTTGAGCTTTGAGGTGAGGCGATTTGAAGAAGGCTCCTATGAGTCCATGAATTCTCCTTTGTAAACTTCCATTAATAAGCAATATAGAGGACTTCCCCATCAACTCGGTGAGAGATTTCGGGTAAGATGGCACAAAAGATTTTCCATCACTTTGCAATACGAATCTACTCACTTCTGCATCTGTTGAAACCACTGTGGAACTCCCAAATAAATGTGACTTGAATACCTTCCCGTACCTGTAAATCACCCCAAATCTCGCGTTGTTAATCAACAAACAGACAAACATGGTTTTCACACTCATGAGCTTAGATTACTGATTCAAACCTTAGATTAGTAATATTCATAATGCTAATCACACAATAATAATAGTTAGCAATTCAACCTTAAGCTTAGGTTAGGTTTACGCGTAACTTTGTAATTATCAGCACTTCTTAAGAGGATACCCTAACAAAAATATTAACTTGGAATATTTACAAACAAACAAAAGAAAATTATATATATGCTAAATAGTACAGTCTAATGCATATATATATAGATATATATATATGTGTATATATAATATCATCTGGGTTTTGATTAATAAGGTATCACAGACTTACATGCGGCGACGCTTGTCCATGAAACTCTCGGGGCGGTCGGAGTAAGCACAAGAGATGAACTCTATGGTTTCGCCGAGAAAAGGCCATCCAAGATTGCCTAAAGGAAGTGAACTTCTGTAGCTTGATGATGACCTAATTCTACATGATCTGCTCCTGTAGAGAATTATTGCGGACAGCAAGATTGATGTTACTACTAACACAATCCACAAATTGTCCATTTTCAAATAATTTTTTTTTTTTCACTCACATGCTCTACTGTTCTATGCTTCTCTCTTGAATATGCTTAATCATGAATGACAACGGCGGTCATGACTCATGACTATATTTTTGTGAAGGAGGAGTGAGTGTGCATGTGTATTCGCACGCGTGCGAGGAGAGAGAGAGAGAGAGAGAGAGAGAGAGAGAGAGAGAGAGAGAGAGAGAGGTTCTTAATCTTTTTGCTAAACAAATGTATATGAGTAGGAGAGAATGTATGTCTGGGAAGATCGTCTTCATCCCATATTGCCTTCAGATTTGCTCAGCAAGCGGGTTTGCTTGGATTGATGCGTGCTTGAGCTTGACCCGGGTTCAAACCCTATTCCAACCAAGGTTTTTGCTTGGCCCGGTAATGCACCAAATCGGTTCTAGAGTCACCAAAATGGAACCAAAACCGAAAAACGCAGAAACAGAAGAAAAAATACGATAAAAAATTATAGGGAGAAACAAGAAACTTGGCCAGTTTAGTAGGGCTTTTCTACATAGTTTTTTTTTTTTAGCTTATAAATAAAAAAATCAGATCTTATTGGCTTTTTTACCTTTTTTTTTTTTTAGCTTATAAAAGCAAAAAAGTCAAAAAAATTTAGCTTTTTTATTTCTAAGCCAAAAAGCAAAACCAAAGGATTCTTATTAAAAACTTTTACGGAACTTAAAGGGAACCTTTAGAAAATTTAATGGAAATCTTTAAAAAAAACTTAATGAAACACTACATGAATAATTTTATTAATATTAGGTAAAACTTAGGGTAAAAAAAAGATATAAAAATTAATATTTCATATTTCTATAACATTTTCTTTTAGTTTTCTAAAAGTTTTCGCCAAATATCCCAAACGTATTCTAATTATTTTTCAAGTATTTTTTAAATGTTTTTTCAAAATATTCCAACAAGTTTTGTACCCATTTCAGAAGCCCCTTTTTCCTTCTCAAATTAGTTTCCGACAACTATGGTTGGTTGGAAAGACTCCAAACACGATATAGAAGAGCCAGGTTGCTGTGATCATAGGTACGGTGTTAAAAGTGTGGGTCAAATTACAGGTACGTCTTTAAATTCTTGATGGGCATTAGGCAGTGTTTGTTTAAACAAAAATGGGAGACGTCCCCACGTCCATGATTGTCTTGTCTCGTGGCACAGTGGATTGAGAAGTCCCCAGCCCCCTTCCAGTTCAGCTGGTGGCCTCGTGCTTTCATGTGAGACTCAATAAATCCAACACATTCTCTATCATCATCTGGCTCACCTTCTCTCTCTCTCCACCGAAATCATCACCCAATCCACACACACCTAGGCCAACCTCTCACGTTACTTTGATTCCCATCCTTTCTCATTTATTTTATATAGGATTCTTCGAGTGCTTCCCTCTTTTTAACAAAGAAACATTATATTGATCACCATGCCACTTGAGCTCCTCTTAACTTTGATACTCCAAGGCTGTCTTCTTCATTAGGGCAATAAAGACCGGCCAAACCTTCAGATGGGTCTGGAACCCAGCTTGAGTACTATTAAAAGGACCATTCTAGCCAAAGTGAGCTTCGTTAGTCTATGATAAAACTTAGACTATTAGATAGATAATATAGTCATTTCATAACGAAGGGCCGAAATGGCTTAATCTAGAGCTCAAAATCCAAAAGAGAAAAATAAAATTTGAAAACTCTTTCTGCGAAGACCCAATCATATAATCCAGCCATAGAATTATGCATATCTTTGACTGTTGTCAACTAGTCCATATATTCAATTCCCCAATTGTCCCTTTTCTTGTTTGCCTTTGTGCTTTTTAATGTGTAGCTCCATTCTTCAACATTCCTTTATCTTTTCATTCAAACTACCTAACTTCTCATCTTTTCAATATCTTATTATTATGTAGTGATATCCAATGTCATCGATCATTCTATCAAATTCTTCAGCTCTCTCTCTCTCTCTCTCCAGACAGATATATATATATATATATATATATATCTATATATTTGTATGTATGTGTGTTTCTGTGTAAGTTCATCCTCCCGTATCTATTCCTAAGGATCTTAGAGGATATTATGGATAGGTTTAATAAATATATATATATATATACTTCAAAAATATGAAGTTTTGTCGTAATTGATGATCAGCATTTGAGCTGGAGGTTGAAGAGTGGGACATAAATGTATATTGAAAAATATTATTCTTACAAAAAAATTCATACAAAATTTGTAACTATGTATATTTTGATGTGGGGGACTCAGTGTGCAACTATGCATATTTTAGAGTGTCCACATCCTTTTTGGGAACTGTATTCATGCTTTCGGTTGGGCTCGTGTGAGTCTCTCTACAAGCTAAAAACTTGGAGAATATGCTAATCGTCAGAGTTTCTCATATTGGAAAACCTGTAAAACTCCAATTTCACACTTCCATAAAGAATATGAAATTAGCTGACACAGAGCTAACAATATAACCAGCTTTGACCGCAAAGGGAAGAAATCTCCATTCCCAAGTCAAAAAGATTTTGAAAAATTGATGTAATATGAGTCTTTTCTTCTTCATGTGGATGCATGAATGGAAAGGAGAGAGAGAGAGAGAATAATTATATCTTCTGTGTTCTTAAATGATGGGCTAATTGGGTATAGTCTTTTCTGTTTTCAATAAATAATGTAAACAAAATGTGTTTGCCAAAGATATTTTGAGATTTCTTTAAAAAAAAAAAAAAAAAACACACTGCTAACAGTTTGAAGTTGCTTTCTGAGTTATTTATGATCTGAATTTGGCGACTCTTGTTGACAAATGGTTAGAATTTGCCTCACTCAATTTTGGCTGCCAAATCAACTATACAACCATCTGAAGTTACGAGGATCTGATTTGAGCAGGCCTTTTCAAGGGGTACACCGTACCATAAAGTTCAACCCCCTGAAACATTTGTGTCTCAGTTCGGTTCATTTCAATGAGCAGATTGATAATCCAAGGAATCTCATATCTTGAAATGAGGACACATCCACCTTGACCTCCTATGAATCTGTGAAGTCCAGAGGCTTGAACTTTTTCCCAACCCCAAAAAACATCTGAAAGAATCAAAGGGGGAAATTGTGGCACCGATTCACGAAAGCTTGTACCTTTCATACCACCCAAGGCCCTGGCTGCAAGTCACAGCCTTGAGATTTCGTAATGTTGGTGCACAAAAAAGAAAGCAAAGAAAAATAAGACAACAATGGTGGGAATCTGCAGATGCACTGCTAGCTCCTGTCTGAGATCTCACATCTCACTTTGCCGCATATTAGACTATGGCAACAATTGCACCAAAAGAACAGGCAATTTTGACACACATCATCATATTTCACAATTGAGCATTAATGTTTCACACAACTCCCACAACATACAAAGTTCAAGAAAATAAAGACAGCAGATTCCATCGAAAAGGCAGATTCCATGAAACACATGTATTGACATTCTATGGAAGCAAATCCCAAACTTCACCACAACACCAAAGAAAGAAACAGTGAGAAAGGACAAGACAAGAATTCCGACTCTAAAATATCTCTGTGCTGTGAAACTACAAGAAAGGTTTATGAATTACAAACTTGGAATAGATTTTGCTCGAATAAACTGTTTGAGGATGGCTTTCTCTTCATCAATACGCTTCTTTTCTTCAGAATCTTTTGGCTTCACCTTCCTCTTCTCTTCCAATAACCACTTGAAAAGTTCACGCTGCTCATTCTGAGGTATTGGTTCACGTGACATCATAGGTTCTATGATCGGCGAAGGGGATAATGTTTTTTCACTAACTGGAACAGCTACAACAGCAGCAGTAGTTGGACCTGGAGTGGGAGGAACATCTGGCACTTCTTCTTTGCCTGTATCCTTCCGTTTTGTCCTCGTGAATAGGTAAGCTACAAAATTTACATCCCAGTCGGATTAGATGTGGCTAACAAGGGCAGAACTAGGATTTCGGTAGGAGGGGAGGGGCAAGAAGAAAAAATTTGTTGAAAGAGGGTTAAGGAATTTTTATTTTTACTTTTGGAGGCCCAATACACTATATTGTATTCTAAATATTCAAAAATCTATAAGAGTGAAGGGAAATTAAAAAAATTTGGGGAGCCAACATACTATATTGTATTCCAAATATCTAAAAATTTATAGGGTGTAAAGCAACAAAGACAATAGATTCAGGAAAGTTGGCCCAAGAGTTCAAAATTACCAACATATTTAATAAATTAAAAGGTAATGCTATACAACCAGAAATCACATAGAATTTATGTATGGAATGATGTTGTTGTATGTGAACTATTCACTTTAGAATAAAACACCCATCATGCAATGTTTTGAAACTCGGGCCGGACCAGACGGTTGAAACGTGACCCGAGCCTATAAACCGTTTGGAATAACCCCTAAAACGTTTTGATGAAAAAACCGCTCCATTTTGCAAAAACCGCTCAACCCGGCGGCTCAACCAGTAGACCCGTTCATGAGTCAGTGTAACCGGCCGGGTTTCGATATGTATAAAAAGCCCTCTTTGTTGTTCGAGTCTTCGACGACTCACGATTGCTAGAGTCAATCTTCATCAATCCGATCCTCCCATCTCCACTCCAGCACCAACTTCCGACGGGCAGCAAGTATTATCTCTCTTCTCCGTCTCTCTCTCTCTCTCTCTCTCTCTCCGCTCTTCAATCTTTTCTTCTCTCTTCTTCTCTTTTTTTTTTTTTTTCATTTTTCTTTATGAAACCAATCCCCTATGTATGAAACCAGTACCTGAGTTATTTTCACTTACCAACATCTTGAAGGCAACAGCCGATCAAAGAATAAATACAGGAAAGAATTAAAACAAATAAAAGAAAAGGTATTACGTGTAAACTTCAAAGTTCTGATGTAATTTTTTTTTCCTCATTCATCAAACTCAATACAACCCCTTCAACACTCACTGAATCAGTGAATCCCTTTAATCTGTTTTTCTTTTTCTTTTCTTTTTTTTTTCTACATTCATGATACATCATTGAAGTCAACCCTTCCTTATATATATATATATATATTTGTTGTATCTGTATTTTCGTAGGTGGTGCTGTGGTTGAAAAGTTAATATTTTACACATCTCCCCCAAAAAATAAAGGTGTTTCAATTTTTTTAAACAGGATACATAGTCAAAGAGAATAAAAAAACTCAATTATTTTCATGGGTTTTTGTTCTTGTGTTTTTGCTCAATAATGCAAGTATTATTTCTAATTCGTTTTCTCTTGTTATACAACCTGTGTAATATGTATTCATTGATGCACTTAGTAATTCTAATTACATATTTTATTCATGTATACATATATATATATATATGTGTGTGTGTGTGTGTGTGTGTGTGTGTGTGTGTTTATGACGTATTGTGACATCACGATTCAATGATGGTTGACCTGACGGTTGAACCAGTGACCTGTGACCCGGTCCCTTCTCCAGTTCGCTCAACTGTCCCGGTTTCAAAACATTGCCATCATGATTGCTCTTAATTGTAGAACTGCCATCGACACATCATTCTAATGGAATTTTTTGTACAAATTTTTTGGAAGAATAGCATTTCCCTAAATTAGAAGGCCACAACTAGTGCCTGGTCAGCTTGGCTACTTACATTGCACCCACTGACAGTACTCTATGTCACACTACCTAATGAGAATTTGCCAGTCTCTGCACAATTTCTTCCATTCTAATCTCATACCAGGTAGATATGTCTGCTGTATGTACATATATAATTGTGAGTTACAAATCGTTAAAAGTTATAAAGCACAAACTTCTATTCTTAGAAATGTCATTACTTCACAATAACCAAATCTTCCACAATGTGATTTGTAAGTGGCTGATCCAGGACAGCTAAAAGATCTCACTCAAAGCACCATAGTTAATAACTCCAATGGAAATGATATTTGCCTACTACTTCAACCCACCCACCAGCATGCCAAACCTCATCTTAGCACTAGGAAGTGCTATGTAGAAAAGAAAAAAAAAATTCAAGCTACAATAATAACATAACTGAAAATAAGTGATGATGAAGAAACAAACTAAATACTTGATAATTAACACCCAGTTTCTTATTATATTAATTTGTTCTGAGGAATAAAAAAAATAAAAATAAATCTGCCCCTGGAATAGTTATTTCCCCCCTTTTTTGGGAAAAATCCAAATTGACAGAATGGCAAATGATTCCCTAGAAGTGAATCGTCAGTGTTGAGTTACTAGGGAATTTTAATTTCCTCCCTAAACGGGAGACAATTACCGGCCTAATCAGATTTCTGAGGCATGAATGTGATTAAAACCCTAATCAATGTCTCATTCATTTAATCGGAAATCAACTTATAAGACGACTAATATTAGCTCGAGTAATCATTTACAGATTCATAATTCATAAAAACGTATACATATATACGGAGAGAGAGAAAGACCTCCGATGCCGAAATTAACGGTGAGGAGAAGAGGCCAAAGGAACTTGTAACGCCGAGCGAATGGTTCCCCCGGCGGTTGAGGAGGAGGAGGAGGAGGAGGAGGAGGAGGAGCCGGAGACTTGGGCGAAGGCTGAGTCCCCATTGACGACGACGACGACGATTGTGGTGATGGTGATCCCTGTTCTCGTTGTAGTTGTTTCAGATGCGCTGTCATACACACATATATAACTCAATAATCGAACACCAGAACACGAATCATTTCAAATATTAAAAATAAAGAAAAGGAAAAGGAAAAGATAAAAGATTCTTCATCTCCGTCATCCATACAATCTGTTTCAAAAAAAAAAAAAAATGAAAAACAAAAAAGATTGATTTGCAAAGTAAGTAAGTATCTAATTGATAATCTATTTACCTTTCTTAGGTTTATTGCTGTAGAGCTTCGGACCTTCGCTCATCGTTACTGCTTAGACTGACTCTCTTCCCCTCTATTTCTTCGTATTTGGCAGTAGGTTTCCACTGGTTTGTAGTTTCTACTTTTACATCGGTGAGTACCTGAAGACAATGAAACGTAATGGTCGACGCAGCGCATACGTATTGAACGACGTCGTTCATTGGAATGATTTAACGATTTCACCCCACAGGGCAGGTTACGTCTATGATTAGAGAAGCATTTGACCTTGTTCAGTTGTAATTCTTCGGTTGTTCTGGATTGGCTAACCACTTCTTAATGGGTAAAACAAGAAATCAACTATATATATCATCATAACCCCATCATCAAAAGTTCCTCTCATTTTCAAATCTTCTTCGTCCCCGTGCCTATTTCTGTCTCAGACCCTCCGTAAATAAGACGTCAAGACGTCTATAATCAAAAGAGGGTGCTAGGCACTACCGTGCCTGTTGGTCAGGCCCCTATGAGGTGTCAGCCATCCACCGGCGCCTGACCAACAGGCGCGGTGGTGGCTAGCAAAATTCTAATCGAAATGTAGAATGAAACCTAGTACTATAAGGCACCAAATTGAAATTACAGCCAAGGAAAGATGTCAAAGGTATTCAACCTGTGAGCAAATCTGGCTCCCAAGCTCCAGTTAACCAACCAAATTTACAAAAAAGAATAAAAAAAATTTTTTAAATAGAATCGATGCAATGACGACACTGGTGTTTATCTTACGGAGATAAATCAATACAACGGCCACCAGTTCATCTGAGCAAAAGACACACGGGCTCCACCCTTAAGTTCAAATGTGAGTCTCTCTCATTTTACAAATGACAGTCCACTTATTAAAGTTACAAGAATAACTCAGTGGGATCCCAGCAATTATGTGCTATCAGCAGAGCAAAACCATCTACAAAGCCATTATGACTCTGAATACATAGTTCCATCGCTATTCCCTGCTGGTATCCTGTCACTTGGGCCTTTGAAAAAAACAAAAGGCATCCTGTTCGTGGCTCAGTTCTGTTAGCTCCAAGGGCGGCCACCACCATAACCCCGCCCACGATCTCGGAAACCCCCATGACCTAATCATTGACAAACAAAGACAATGAGGTAAGAAAAAAATTGTAACGCTTTATTTGGAATCCGAATTTTCGGAATAGAACAAAATGAAAGAGTATTTTCGGTCTTTTTTCCCTCGCATTTTTCTTTTCCTTTACTTTTTCAACTGAAAATTCGGGTTCCAAACAATGTGCAAGTACGCAAGTAAAATCCACATGCATGGGCACGCACATACACACGATCTCCCATGAATACTGAATAGCTCCATACTGCTGTATGTAAAACATCTGATACGAGAACAGGGAGAAGAAAAAAAAACAATAAATAAGCATGCCAGTACACTAACCGGGAGGAGGAGGTGCACCTCGACCCATTGCTGCCAGCTCAGGACTGACCTTCTGTCCAGCTTCCTCAAGGATGCTTATGAGGTCTTTCGCGAATCTGGCATTTGCAGCTGTGAAAAATGTGTACGCTGTTCCTTTGGGCCCAGCTCTTCCTGTCCAGCCAATGCGGTGAACATAATCCTCCAGGGATCCCGGAAAGTCATAGTTGATCACATATTTCACATCCTTTACATCTAACACCATTTTAGAATAGGGTCAATGTAAATGACAATTACACCTTCTGAAGTAATTCAAGGATCAAAACCCCTCCTTCCTCCCCAAAAACTATGCACTTATTTTAAAAGAAAATAAAAACCTAAGAATATCCAATGTTTCTTACTTAACGTCAATAATCTTCTTACCCTTTCCACAAGGCAAGCTCATAAATTGCACCTAAAGAACAAATGTAAGTCAAGACACCCACTAAAATGTAGGCAAGAGATGATCAACACCTAAGACGGTGAAGATTCTCAAAGGAACTAAATCCTGAAGCTCCCACAAATGAACACAACATTGAGACCATCAAGCCCGGTCACCACAATGGACATTATATGCATGCTAAACTACATCAAAATGAACTAAGATATTTATTATCATCACGGTACGGTTCTTCAAAGAAAAAATAGGGACAACTGGATGAAAAACACAGAAAAAATGTCAAAAGATACCACAATAGCAACCAGGGAATATTCAGAAGACTAATAGTAATGCATAACAATTTGTATTGCATGCCTAGAAGGAAGCTACATTAAATTAACAACCAGGGGCTACCAAGTGAGCATCTTCATTGTCTCACACGTGGAGAGCCGCACAGATTAAGATATCTCATGCTGCTTTAAGGGAAGGTCTAGAGAATGATAGAGGTTATCAAAAGTGTGAAGTGAAATAGGATTCATGCAGCCACCCTAAAGCTGGAACTATGCAAGAGTTGTTGACTTAAGATGGGACTGAGCTGTATTGTAAAGGAAGACAAGTGGTGTGAGTCGTGTGACATCAAAATTCAGATATTGGATTGAAAGAGAAAATCATATTTTAGCCACCCAAAAAGGTGATATAGAAAGAAGAGCCAATTGAAAACCACCAGATAGGTGCAGAAGTTACATTAGCAAACAAGAGATACTCCAATAGGACAACCGTAGGATGATACACAAAGAAGGTAGAGTGAGACGAAGCTTTTTCCCATTTGGTCCAAGAAGATATTAAAGAGTTACTGATCCCAAGACACAAGGTATAGCTACAAATAACATAAACTTTGGAGTCCATGCTGCCTACGCAAAAGGACTGACAAAGGCAAGACCACAATCCCAACAAAAGGAAGATGACAATAAATATCTTGTCATTATCATAATTGTTATCCCATATAAGATAGGAAGATAATGATGACTACTCTTAGTATTGATTATAAATTTTTATCTAGTTAAACAAATGGTTCCATAAGAAATTCCATACATATTTAAATTGAGATGGAAATGCTTAGGGGTTATGCTTGGTGATAAATAATGAGTACAATTCTAATGCTCAAATAATGCCAAAAGGACATGTTTGAACACATACATTGTTCCCCACTCTCTCAATTAACGGAAATCAAACAATAGGTAATGTCCTTTCTCTAAGATGGCAACGCTTCAGCATATTGAAAACATATAGAAATTATCAAGATACTTAATGGAGATTAAAAGCATATAGAACCATGAAGGATCGATCACAGTATAAGAAAGAACGCATGCAATGTACACACCTAATCCACGAGCTGCAACATCTGTTGCAGTCATTATAGGACTCTTGCCAGCTTTGAACTCTGAGAGGACCCAATCCCTCTCTGCTTGACTCTTATCTCCATGAATAGAGAGAGCGGGCCAGCCATCCATGCGTAGCTGCCGAGTGATCTGGTCACACCCTTTCTTTGTATCCATGAATATCAGAATCCAGCTACCATCCATTATATCCTCCAGCAACTTCACCAATCAGAATTTACTAAGAAATATTAGTAAAACAGGAGCTGCATAAGTGCAGAAAAACTAACGGAATATAACACCATAATAATGTAGACCTACTTGTTATATTTCTGATTCTCGGAAACAATTTCCACATGCTGGCGAATTGCATGGTTAGCTTTCAAATCTTGGGAGCCTATAACAACCTGTATGCAGTCCAAGAGGAGAACCAATAAAACAAATGTGTATCCATAACATTTAAAGCCAGACTCATAACAGTTAAGCCAAACTCCCAGGGAGGGCTAAGATCCAGGAACTCTTGCTGTTACAAACCAAAACACTTCATCTGGAGAAGTTGCACATTTATATGGATTTAAAAATTAAAGATTGAGAGGGGAAAAAGGAAAGTACTCTGGATAAAATAATTCACACATTTCAGGAAATTAACTAAACAGCCTTACAGCACAGCAAACCACATAGCAGGATTGACGAGTGCATGAAATGTCAAAAAACTAGGTAGAAATATATTAGTTAAGTGCCCAGTAAGGAGTCCATGATACAATCTGAACAAAGTACTAAAAAATCTTACTTTGTATGGGTTGTAAAGGAATTGCCTTGCAAGATGTTCAACCTCCTTGGGCCATGTAGCACTCCAGTACAAGGTTTGATGATCTGAGCGAATCTGCATAGAACAAACCATTGAAAAAGTAAGCACAGTTAGGTGCATGTACATACACACATCACACATGTTTTGAGAGAGCAAGAGAGAACTAACTAAGCCCATAACACAGTACTACAGTAGTATGCCCTATCCTACACTCAGCTGCTCAAGCTAAGCATCAAAGATGATACAATCAAGATGGAAGAAACTGAGAGAATAAAGTCTCCTTCAAATCAGAAAGTTTGAATATCATTTCCAAATGTTTAACACAAAATTCCTAATGACTAACACAACGTAACTAACATTTCAATAATTAGTTAACTTCTCAAACAATAATTATTTTTTGAATTGAAAAATTGTGAAACAACAGGTAGTCTGAGGCCAAATGTATGGCATTGTTGGACATACATTACAGGTCACACCTAAGGCGTGGAACCATTAGCTACTTGCTTTTATCGTTTGAAGTTCTGAATCATCCTCATTAAATCACAGCAATGTGCAAAGCTACCTTTTTTTTTTTTTTAATAAGTAATGTGCAAAGCTTCATCCGATTATTTGGAAACCCGTTCATTTCTCAATTTACAAAAAGACTTCATATCAAAAGTGGCACTAGCAAAAAAGACATAAATCCGGGAAGAAAGGGGGAATCAATTACAAAAATAGGAAATGCTTCAGAGTAAGTAAGACAATAAATAAAACGATCATTATGAAGAAGAACAGAAACGAAACAAACCTGAGAAACAATTTTCCAAATCTGAGGATCGAAGCCCATGTCAAGCATTCGATCTGCCTCATCCAACACAAGGTATGTAACCCTTCGCAAGTTCGTATGATGAGATTCCAGCATATCAATCAACCTCCCAGGAGTAGCAATAACAATTTCAACACCTAAGCCAGAAAAAAAAAATTGAGCAGGAGGAGGAAGAGGAATACGAGGATGAGAACATTAAGAAGAAAGAGGAAGCATTAGGATATACCCGATTCATGTGCATCACGACACAGCAGTTAAGTCATCTTGAAGTTAATCACCACCTACCTTTCTGGAGGTCACAAACTTGGGGCCCCTTTGGAACCCAACCATATACGCAGGTATTTTTAATCCTTGATGATGCACCAAACTTAGTAGCTTCTTGCAGTATCTGAACAGAAAGTTCACGGGTTGGAGCTAAAACTAACACAATTGGACCATCTCCAGTAGCTGAGAACATGTAAGAAACACATCAAGATCTGTACTCACGCAGTGATCGAAAAAACAAGGGCAACTAAACCAAAACTACAGGTGTAAGGAAAAATAGGATTACCTAAAATTGGCTGAGCATTGACATGGACAATTGCAGGCAATAGATAGGCAAGTGTCTTTCCTGAACCTGTTTCAGCAATACCAATAAGATCGCGGCCCTTTAAAGCCATTGGCCATCCTTGAGCTTGAATAGGTGTAGGTTCAGAAAAGCCTGCTTTTGCAATTTCTTGCATGATGTAATCTGGAGTCATTAAGGTATAAAGGTACAATTTAATACTTAGACTTCAAGGGAATATTACCCTTAATTATCAAAAATGTTTAACAGAGTCATTTTATTTCAAAATTTTATTTAATATGAGAGTTAATATCACCGAGAACTATTGATGTTACATAAAGTTTTCCACACATAATACAACGCAGTAAGATATGACCACTAAATGCAGTTAATGCAAGATGTAAATATTGCCATAAAAGCTGGAAAAAGAAGAACCAGTAGTTCTTAACCACACCTTGCCTTGACCAAAACCCATTCGAGTTGAGTACGTGGGTGGTTAGCACTCTAGATATACCCCCAATTAAATACAATCCCATGTTTGGATGAGCAAAGGAATGGGCAGATAAGGTGACATACACCATGCGGTGTATGACAAAAATAAAGGATAAATATTAATAGTAGGAAATAACTTCTTATATTGTGGAAAATCCCCTACAAGTATTTCTCCTTCCCCACAAAAAGGCTATATCATATTAGCCCTATACTATAGCATTAGGTAGCAATGCAAACTTGACTTGTGGGGTGGGTTTTTTTCCCCCCCTGCAGAGGGGGGGGTGGGGGTTGTTATGGTATGAATATGGATACTGCAACGTGGAATAATGTATAGCATCAGATTTGTTTTACATGTTCGTGTACCTAAACATATAATGCTTTTTCTGCGCCACATTCAAATCCAAAAGTAGGGCATACATAGCAATATTTTGTCCCCTCCCCCAACCCCCAGCCACAAATATATATATCTATACTCTCATGTATATGTCCACATAAGCAACTGACCACACTATCGCTACAGCAAATTGAAGGAAAAGCAAAGAAGGTTAATAAAGCACGAGGACAAGAGTATGAGAAAGCAGAGTTATCCACACATGGCCCATAGCCTTGCTGATTGAGCTGCCTCATCATTTGCAGGAGCTAGTCCACCCAAAAGTCCCATAATTTTATAAGGAGCTTTTACATGCAATGTCGGTGACCTGGAGAATAGGGTTAGGCACTGGGTAGACATGAGATCAGACTAGCCAGCAAAGATACCATCCGAAGGCCACGATTGTGGACGCGTAAAAGGATAATGAATAAACGGTTGATGTATCAGAGTCAAACCTATCCTTTGTAGCATGCATTCCCATCTGTGTTGCAACTAATTGGGTAAGCTACGTGTCCGATGCACAAATAACTGCCTTTAATCCCCCAAACAAACTTACTCGCGGCAACCTTTCAGCTGCCCACACGCCTAGTATGAGATAATTTAGAAAACTCCACGAGTCTAAATCACTACGAGAGCTTAACGCAATAATAAACCCTAAATAAATTACCCCTAAAAAACTTCAAACCTGCACTTTGCATGTCATCCATGCAAAACATAAGCCTACATTACACCCAACAAAGAACACACAAGTGTCCACTACAGTTTCACCTATTCGTATATATTCCTTCAAGATGTCAATAATATGTTGGCAGCCCCTTTCAGATTAAAATTCCATCGCACACGCCATTATCAAATGCTTACAAAGCACCAATAGATTGCCACACTTTATTTTAGGAAAAAGGAGGAAAAGTAAAATATAAAAATCTCTATAGTGTCTACTTCAATCATGAATCAAGTTCCCTGCATCTGCCTCTAATTTTTTTTCAAAAGGTCCACTATTTCTCTTATTTTTATTTTTTCCTTTTTATTATAAGGTGGAGAATTGAGGGCATGCCTTTGCACAACAGTGTGGTTGCCCCATTGCGACTTGAGCGTCCCAGGTTTGAGACACAAACAATCTCTTCGCGCATGAGACTACGGTTGTGTATATCTTACCGTCTAGCCTCCCCAAACCCCGTATTGGACTGCTTTTCTTTTGTTTTTATAGGTTGAGAATTGCTATTCCTCTCTATTCATGTTTGCATAAAGGAAGAAGCCATCCAATTAATGAGTACCACAAACATAAAAGACCATAAAACTGTCTTCATGGTTGCAACATCTCAACACCAGTTTTAAAATTTGAAAATTAGTCAGTGGGTTTGGAATTTATGCTCTTTACCATGAATTCAAAGTGGCTTTTGATAATAAACACTTGCCATCATATAGAGCAACACCTCTAACATAAAAGAGCTCAAGAAATATGCTCATCACAAGAAAGAAGTTCAAGGCATCTCCACATAAGTACTTCATAAATGTTCACTAATCTATAGATTTGCCAAGACTATATTCTTTTGATGACGATATCATATAATATGAGTCAAGACAGTAACTATCCTTAATTTCAATGTTGTCACCACTTCTTTTCTCAATTGATTATCATCTTTTGCCTTTGTGCCTTTCAGTTCTCGTGTCAAATTCCTCTTCCTCTCCTTCTATTTGTGCCTTCTCTTGCCAATCCCCATTAACTAGAGTTGTTGACCATGTCATTTCTCTCCATATAGGAATTGCTCTCAATTATTTTGTGGACACATTTTTGCAAACTACTTGAGTCTTTTTTTTTTTTTTTTCCCCCCAAACAGAGTACACGTTTAGCATTTTGACACAAACGTGAACACTATATCCAACATACCAGGCCATCAACTATAATCCAACCAATAATCAGAGTTATAAACAAAACCCTCAAATTTAACATTCTCATGCTGCCATAGATGGAGTCTGCTGTCCAACATCACAAAAGTACCTGGAAACCCAACATCACCAAAAGTCTTCACCGGCTTTGGCACATCCCGGCCTTCAACGGTGATCTCCCGTCGCTGCCGATACTCCTCAGCCTCACTCTCCGACATTGCTGCCACATCTGGCGACTCGGCATAGAAATTCTTCTCGAACGGAGTCAACCCATCCAAATCCAACTTGCGCGGTGGCTCGGAACCGTCGTAGTCCCTCCTGCTTGACGAGGAACTTGCTCCGCCATAACCCGAAGCCCCACCGAACCCTGAATCACTGCAAACATACAAATTCAGCCAGTGTGCTATTTTCATTGTTCCCATTTTAGACAGCTAAAACCCCAAACTAATGCATATTTAGATACATAAAACATGAATTATATGAATAAATAGACGCAAATATTGTATAGAGAGAGAGAGAGATTAAGAGGGTGAGGGGAGCTAGGGTTACCTTCTCCGATCGCGGTACGAACCGGGGTCGGCGGAGCGGCTGTCGTAGCGACTCATATTTTGTGAGTACACTTCGGTGTGAGATTGGCGGAGGAACAAAACAGTGAAATGAAAGGTCTTACTCCGAGAGGTTCTGAAGGATTCTGGATTTTCTTTTCTGCAGAAAACTGAGCAACCGAAACGAGGACGAAGAAGCCCTCTCCGGTCGCCGAGCAACACAAAAAATGAGCCCTCGCCAGTCTTACCCGCTCGTGATGTTGGATAACTGTCACCACCTCACCGCCTTTCACCAATACTCTGGACAATCTAGTCGGTCCGCTTGGTTGCCACTGCAGTTATACTCTAATCAGGCATGAGGATGTCTCTGGACTGGTTTAGCCCATCCTTAATATTGAAATTGTCTAATAAACATATTTGTTTTGGGGAGTTTTTACCAAAATAATGTTATTTTTTAAATTTATTTGCAAAATATTGAATTTTAAAAGGTAATTCTCATAATAAGATAAACGCAGCATTAGATTGTATTTTCAGACAACACACTATTTAATATTGCATTTTGTTAGAAAACGCATGGTGTATTTGCGTTTATTCCTACCGCTCAAAAAAAGAAAAAGAGATAATTACACTTTATCCATTTATAGTTTGAGTCAAAATTATATTACCTTTCTATAGTTTAAAAGTAAATACATGACCCTCACGTAGTTTGGACTTTTTTGCAAAATTGATAAAAATCGTTAGATTTAATAAAAATTCTATCATAAAGATATTTTTGTCATTTTATATCTCTAAATTATAATATCAAAAAGACAATTTGATAAAATAATCCAAAAAAATCTTAATAGAGAAGCTTTTATTTTTGTATAAAAGAGCTAAATTATCTTTTTAATATTCTAATTTTAAGAGATAAAATGATAAAAATATTCCTATAACATAATTTTTATTAAATTTAACAATTTTTATCTATTTTATAAATAAATTTAACTTATAAAAAATTATGTGTTCACTTTTAAACTATACGAAGATTATTTAATTTTAACTCAAATAAGAAAAAAAAATCCTACTAGATAGCCCACGTTGTACCGGTGCTTTCGCCGACAACCACCTTCACTTCCTGTTCTCGTAACAACCATTAACAGATAAAAGGGATGTGGTACTTCATGATTGGTTTAATGCGTAGAGGGAGAAGAAAAATAAAGATGAAGCCAAACCAGTAGTGGAAAAATGCATTCAAGTATTTATGTTTGTTTAGTGTATAATTTCTTTTCCCATTCAACATTCTTTGTGGGAGTAGATTGTTCTTTGAGTGAATAGCAAGGTGGAAGAACAAAAAGGTGGTTGTGGGCGAAAAAATGCATATTCGACTTGCATTTTGTAAAAAAACGCAGATTGTACATGTATTTTTTTAAAAATTTTTTGCAAGTTTTAGAAAACGCAATCTTAAATTGTATTTTCTCTAAAAAAATGCAATTCAAGGCCACATTTTACCTTATTGTGAGAATTACCTTTTAAAATTTAATATTTGAAAATAAATTTCCAAAATAACATTATTTTGGTAAAAAAAAACTCTTGCTTTGGGTGATATGGTCTAAAAACACTATTATATTTTCCTTCTACTAAAAACATTGGAAATTGGTCCATAAGGTTTGGTAAAAGTGGCTCCCAGTTACTAAAAGATCATACCTGATGCTTTAAAAGAAAAATTTTGGTACAAAGAAAAGGAAGACAATTAAAAAAAACAAAGAAAACAAAACATCGGCAATTCTGGGCGGTTTACTGAACATCACCCCAACCATATCAGCCTGCAAAAATGTTCCTCTAAGTAAGGTTCCAACTTTCCAAACAACCCCCAAATAAAATTAATGAAAATTTCTATCGCATTGTTGCAATAGTGAAATTAATGGAGATTGATCTGAAAATTTTGAAAAACATTTACTCATCCTAACAAATTACATCACTCTTTAATATTTTGACTCCATATTCTAATTCAAAACACCCAATAAATACTAGTATTGGTGACGAGGATTTCCTGACCAGACCGGAAGCCCGTCTCGTACCGCCTAGTCGTATCCCGACCAGGTCTCCACTCCATCCGTCCACGAACTTCCTGATCTGAAGGGTCGCTCGCAACGGTCCCCTGATCGGGTCGGCGTCCGACCGTGTCCGCGGGGCCCACTTCTGACACCGGCCTCTCTGGACTGCATCAGGGACGTGGATGTGGCATGTACCTGCAACAACCGCCACACCCCTGACACCGCTCTGAGCACACGCCACCCTGGAGTGTGAAGATGGCGCTGTTGAGTGCTCTGACATAGTTCTGACCTTCCAACTAGAAGCCGCCACGTGGAAGGACCACCTACCTCCACTATGCAAGCATACAAGGAAAAACTTCGGCCCCTTCGAAGGTATGCATACACAGTCAACCCCTGGAATCTCTCCTTCTCTCCTACGCCGGAATCACCTTGAACCTAACTTGCACACCGGAGGGCCATTGGCTCCCATCACACCGATGGGTCTTGGTGCAGGAGATCACCGTCCGACCATTGTGCCGTTCATCCCGGACCTGGGGGCAAGCCCGCACGAGATAGCTGCATCATCAGCTGGCGCCGTCTGTGGGAACCGACTTCTCTCGTGACAGTTCATGGTCTTGACTAGGTCTAGGATTAGCACCCTCCCCAAAGAAACCCCGATGGCCGACACCAGTGCAGATAAGATAGCTGCCTTGGAGAAGACGGTGGCGGACATGATGGCCAGCATGCAGCAGCTGGTCCGTCAAAACGCAGAGTTACTCCAACGAAACCCCCCTCTTCCACCTGAGATTCCACCGCAGCCCAACCCGGTGGCGGACGAACAACAGGAGCAGGAGGTCGACAAGGATCCATCCATCCTCCCCAATAACGGCGAAAACGGCAATGGGGGACGAGTTGAAGACCCGCTACTTCGCCGCGAGCCCTACATCGAAGAAGCACGTACTAGTCACGCCATCCCGTCGAGGACGGAGATGGTGGGCGACAAACCGGAGAGCTCCCATGTTTGGGACGAGCAAATGAAAGCCATGCAAGCCCAGATGGCTGGAGTTTTAGCCGCAGTAGAAGCCAAAGCCCCAAACGCAGTAAACACCCTCATTGGCCGAACAGCCTCACCGTTCACGCAGAACGTAATGGACTACCCACTCCCCCAGAAGTTCAAAATGCCGACTTTGGACTCTTTTGATGGATCTAAGGACCCGGTAAACCATTTGGAGACGTTCAGGACGCTCATGCACCTGCAAGCAGTGCCGGATGAGATCATGTGCAGAGCATTTCCGGTCACGCTGAAGGGTTCGGCGCGAACCTGGTTCAACAAGGTCAAACCAGCGACGGTCTCAACCTTCAAGGAACTTAGCAAGCTCTTTGTGAGCCACTACATTGGAGCCCAGCGGCAAAGGAGGCCTGCGGCATACTTGCTGACGGTGAGGCAGAAGAAGGCCGAGACGCTGAGGGAGTATGTTGCGAGGTTCAACCAAGAGACGTTGGCCGTGGACGATGTATATGACAAGGTGGCTGTCACGGCGTTCATGAGCGGCCTGAGAAGTGGGAAACTCCTCTTCTCCCTATCAAAAAGACCGGCCCAGGATATGGCAGAATTGATGCTCCGGGCTCAGAAGCACATGAACGCGGAGGATGCCATGAGCGCCAGGCGAGATAATGACGAAGGGGACGGTTCACGCTCCGAGAAGAAGCGAACGAGCGGAACATCGAACGACGAGAGGGAAAGTAAAACAAGCCGAAACACCAACCGGTCAAGGAACAGGGGCGAAGGGAGACGCGAGTACTACCGCGGCCTCGATCAAACGTTCACCCCTCTGACGACGAAGCTGAAGGATGTTCTGATGGAGATCAGAGATGACCCGAACCTGAGATGGCCCGAGCCTTTGAAGACACCTTCGGGAATGAGGAGCAAGAGGCGATACTGCCGCTTCCACCGTGACCATGGCCACGACACGGAGGACTGTATCGATTTGAAGCAGCAGATCGAAGATCTGATCAAACGGGGGAGGCTGAGCCGCTACGTGGCCGGTCGAGATCAAGCACGGGCGGAACGACGCAGCCCAGCCAGAACCGAAACAAACCACCCAGCCCATTGGAGAGATAAGGGTCATTGCTGGAGGATTCGCTGGAGGAGGGGAGTCCTCCTCGGCGAGAAAGAAACATGTCCGAGACATCCGAAATGAAGCAGAAGTAATGCTGGTCGGGACGGCCAGCAAGAAGATGAAGAACGAAGGCCCCGCGATCACATTCACTGAAGAAGAGGCCACCGAGCTACACCAACCGCACGATGACCCCCTGGTCATCTCGGCGGTGATCTCCAACTTCAAAACTTGGAGAATCTTGGTCGACAGTGGGAGCTCGGCAGACATCCTGTTCCGAGGGGCCTTTGAGAAAATGAAGATCGGCCAGGAGAAGCTACAACCAGTCAACTGCCCGCTGGTCGGCTTCATCGGAGACCGGGTGGTCCCTCTCGGTTCCATTACCCTGCCAGTCACCCTTGGGGAAGAGCCACACCGGACGACGAGGATGGTACACTTCTTGGTTGTGGATTGCCCTTCCGCGTACAACGTCATAATTGGCCGAACCGCCCTGAACCAATTTAAGGCGGTCGCTTCCACGTATCATCTCCGAATCAAATTCCCGACCGACACTGGGGTCGAGTGTGCAAGGGGCGACCAAAAGGAAGCACGGGAGTGCTATGTGGCTTCCCTCAAAGGAGTGCCCAGCAAGGAGACCTTGGTGATCGAAGAGCTTGAGCCGAGGGACGAAGAGGAAGTCAGAAGGGGAGAGCCGGCGGAAGAACTAGAAGAGGTCCTGGTCGGGCCACCGGGACAGGACAGAAAGGTGAGGATAGGGACCGCCGCCCCCGAAAAGTTGAAAGAGCAGCTGAGGGAGTTCCTGAGAAGTAACGCAGACGTGTTCGCCTGGTCTCACGAGGACATGCATGGTATTGACACACGAGTAGCGGCTCACTACTTGAACATCGACAATGAGGCCAGGCCGGTCAAGCAGAAGCGGAGGAATTTCGCACCGGACCGGAACGACGCGGTGGCTGAAGAGGTGGAAAAGCTGGTGCAGGCAAAGTTCGTCAGGGAAGCGCACTACCCTACTTGGCTCTCGAACGTTGTCATGGTGAAGAAGTCCAACGGGAAGTGGCGGATGTGCGTCGATTTCACCGACCTGAACAAAGCATGCCCCAAGGACAGTTTCCCACTACCGACCATCGATCTTCTCGTCGACTCCACGGCGGGGTATGAAATGCTAACCTTCATGGACGATTTTTCAGGATATAACTAGATCCGAATGGCGGCGCGCGACCAGGAGCATACAGCTTTCATTACCGATCGGGGGCTCTATTGCTACAATGTTATGCCATTCGGGTTAAAGAATGCTGGGGCAACATATCAACGGCTGGTCAACCTCATGTTCAAATCCCAGATCGGGCGTAATCTGGAGGTTTATGTGGACGACATGTTGGTGAAGAGCAAGGAGGCCGCCCACCACCTGCGGGATCTGGAAGAGACGTTCCGAACGCTCCGCAAATACCGGATGAAGCTCAACCCCAACAAGTGCGCCTTCGGCGTCGCCTCGGGGAAGTTCCTGGATTTCATGGTGTCACAAAGGGGCATTGAGGCCAACCCGGAGAAAATTCAAGCCATTATCGACATGCAGGCGCCCAAAACAACGAAAGACGTCCAGAGGCTGGCGGGACGTATTGCTGCCCTGAACAGGTTTATCTCTCGGTCCACGGACAAGTGCCTACCGTTCTTCAAGATCCTGCGCAAGGCATTCGAGTGGAACGAGGAGTGTGAAGTAGCCTTTGGTCAACTCAAACAATACCTGAGCTCAGTCCCGCTGCTCAGCCGAACCGTCCCGGGGGAGGAGTTGTTTCTCTATTTGGCCGTGTCGGCGACAGCAGTGTGCTCAGCTCTGGTCCGAGAAGAAGGGGGAATCCAAAGGCCAGTCTACTACACCAGTCGTGCCTTGCATGGAGTAGAAGAGCGGTATCCGAAGATGGAACTTATGGCCTTCGCACTTGTGACCGCAGCTCGGCGCCTAAGACCGTATTTTCAAGCTCACACGATTGTGGTACTTACCGACCAGCCCTTGAAGAGTGTCCTGCATAAACCCGAGACGTCAGGCCGATTGGTGAAATGGTCCGTTGAACTTAGTCAATTCGACATCCATTACCGACCCCGACTGGCGATCAAGGGGCAGGCTGCCGCGGATTTCATAGCAGAATTCACTAACCCGCCCCTGGCCACCCCCGACGCCGACCCCCCTGAGAGCCCCTGGGTCCTGAACGTTGACGGTTCTTCCACTCATGGTTCCGGCGGCGCCGGCATGGTCCTCGTCACCCCCGAAGGCTACAAAATGGAGTATGCTCTTCGCTTCAAGTTTCCTGCCACCAACAACGTCGCCGAGTACGAAGCACTCATCGCCGGCTTCCGAATGGCTCGGCGAATGGGGGTCGAACAAATAGTGGTCCGAAGCGACTCTCAGCTCGTGGTGGAGCAGGTTCAGGGAGAGTACGAAGTAAGAGAAGACAACATGAAGCAATACTGCCAAGTGGCGAAGAGCTTGGCCAGAAGATTCCCTAAGGTACTACTGGAGCGCGTACCGAGACTGCAAAATGAGGAGGCAGACCGGCTAGCCAGAATTGCCTCGTCCGAGAAGCCCGACCCGAGAGTCCCGTTCGAGATCCTTAATTCACCGAGCATCCAGAGCCTAGAGGTTGACCAGATCGAGCCAGAATCCTCCTGGATAAGCCCAATCAAGGACTACTTGGAGAGCGGATCCCTGCCTGAGGACCGAAACGAAGCGAGGCGGGTTCAGTACCGCTCGAGTAGGTACCTTATACAGGGCGGAGTACTGTACAAAAGGGGGCACACCATGCCGCTGCTCCGCTGCGCCAATGCGGAAGAAGCAGACTACATAATGTGGGAGGTCCACGAAGGGGTGTGTGGAAACCACTCTGGTGGTCGTTCCCTCGCCAAGAAGATATTGCGAACGGCCTATTACTGGCCCACCATGGAAAAAGACGCCTAGGAATTCGTCAAGAGATGTGATAAGTGCCAACAGTTCGCCAACATCCCGAGACAGCCATCTCAAGAATTGACCCCAATCCAGACTCCTTGGCCTTTCGCCCAATGGGGGATTGATATTGTGGGCCCATTACCACTCGGCAAAGGACAGACGAAATTTTCCGTGGTGGCAATCGACTACTTCACAAAGTGGGCGGAGGCAGAAGCCCTCCCGACGATTACCGAGGAGAAGATGCAAAAGTTCTTATGGCAGAATATTGTGTGCAGATTCGGAATCCCCAAGGTCGTCATAACGGACAACGGGAAGCAGTTTGAGGGCAGACAGTTTAACAAATTATGCGCCGACCTGGGGATAAGTCACCACGCCTCGTCCCCCGAGCACCCCCAAGTGAACGGCCAAGTTGAAGTCACCAACAGATCACTTTTGAAGATCCTTAAGACGAAGTTGGAGAAGGCCAAGGGCTTGTGGGCAGAAGAGCTCCATAACATCTTATGGGCCTACAGAATGACGGAGAGAGTGTCTACGGGTCAGACGCCGTTCTCACTCACCTTTGGCGCTGAAGCTGTCCTCCCAGTAGAGATCGGTCTCCCCAGCCCCAGAACGGTGCAATTCGACCTCGCCACCAACGGCGAGGCCATGAATGTGGACTTAGATCTGTTGGAGGAACGACGGCTACAGACAGCTGTGAGAATGGCGTCCTACCAGCAGAGGATGCGCCAGTACCACAACTCTAGGGTTCGACCAAAAGACTTCGCGACCGGGGACCTTGTATTGAAGAGAGTCAACCAGTCTACCAAGGATCCCAGAGAAGGAAAGCTCGGACCTAATTGGGAAGGACCCTACCAGGTTATCGGCAGTACTAGGAAGGGCACCTACAGGCTAAAGAACTCGGAAGGGAAGGAGCTTCCACACCCGTGGCACGCAGAACATCTAAGGAAGTATTACTCTTGAAAGGCTCCTACTTGTAATTCCTTTGAATCTCAATAAAAGCGACTGTTCAGCAAATTGTTCACATGAATCGACTTTGAATTTATCTACTTGCGGGGAATCAAAACAGAATCTGCTCGCCCAAGCGCCGAGCAGAGCCAGAGGGCCTTAAGTGGCAATGGCACAGAAATAGAATCTGCTCGGCCAGGCACTGAGCAGAGCCAGAGGGCCTTAAGTGGCAATGGCTCAGAAATAGAATATGCTCGGCCAAGTGCCGAGCAGAGCCAGAGGGCCTTAAGTGGCAATGGCACAGAACTAGAATCTGCTCGGCCAAGCGCCGAGCAGAGCCAGAGGGCCTTAAGTGGCAATGGCTCAGAAATAGAATCTGCTCGGCCAAGCGCCGAGCAGAGCCAGAGGGCCTTAAGTGGCAATGGCACAGAAGTAGAATCTGCTCGGCCAAGCGCCGAGCAGAGCCAGAGGGCCTTAAGTGGCAATGGCTCAGAAATAGAAACTGCTCAGCCAAGCGCCGAGCAGAACCAGAGGGCCTTAAGTGGCAATGGCGCAGAACTAGCATCTGCTCGGCCAAGGGCCGAGCAGATCCAGGGCGCCTTAATTGGCCATGGCATAGAACTTGAATCTGCTCGGCCAAGTGCCAAGCAGATCCGGAGGACCTCGAGTGGCCATGGCACAAGTGGAATCCCTTCGGCTATAAACGCCGGTCAATTCGTCTTTGGTACGTACAAGCATTCTACAAACCATTCCAATCAAACATTCAACAAACATAACGGACACAGAATGTACGAAAACAAACCCATTCCATTAGTGAAAGGAGGAATACAGTTTCAAAAAAAAAAAAAAAAAAAAAAAAAAAAACGAGAATGAACAACAAAAGATGCCCATGCGAAAGGCGGGCTCCAGCAGACGAGGGCCCAAGCCATCTTCAAGCCTGAGCGCGGTCCCCAATTTGTCCCTCAGTGGCTTCTGGCCGGTCACCGACCTGGTCACCAGCAGCGGCTTCTGGTTGAACCTCAGCGGCTTGGCCCTCTCCAACAGTATCCGCTCCGGCCCCTTCCTCAGCCACTTGGCCAGTAGCACCTTGACCATCCACAGGTGCGAGGTCATTGAGAGGATCCAGGCTCGAGAAGTCCGACTTGGGATACTTCTTGGACGCCTGTTTCCGAGCCGACTCGAAGCCCATTTGAAAGGTGGGTTCCAACAAGGCCTGGAAGTCGTCCCCTTTCTTAAATTCCTCAACGGCTTTGGCCATTGCCCTCTTGAGCTCCTCACCGTGAGCTGCTACAGCTCTTTCCAGATCGTGCCTCTTCGCCTCTTCGGCCGTGAAGCTCAGGAGTAGCTTGTTGGCCTGCCTGGCGAGCCTTTCATTATCGGCCCGAGCCGACTGGAGCTCCTCCAGAGCAGAATCCCTCTTGGCCCTGGCAGCCGAGATGTCGCCCTTCAACGACTGAACCTCCTGGATGAGCGCCGAGCTGGCCGCCTTCTCCTCCTGGAGAGCCTTTTCCGAGCCCCCTAGGCGATGACCCAGAGCCATAACCCTGGCAAGAGACTGAAATCCGAGGGGTTAGAACTTGTATCACATGAAAAGTAGTGAAGGGCAGAGTGTTAACCACACGGGAGCACACCTTGAACAGGTCGTGGTTGGCGTCCCTGACCAACCGGGAGTTGGGATGTTTGGACAACCTCGTGATGTCTGCAGGTCTCACCGCCTCTGCCGCCCTCTCCCAGGCCATGTTCGAGTTATCGATGACATTCGCGGGGGTAGAGGCTGCTGGACCAGCACGGGCCTGGGGGTCTGCTGGAGTGACTGCGCCTCGCCTCGGCTGCGATCCCTCGGAATGCCCCGGAGGTCTGATAGCAACTGAAACCTGACCCCTCCCCTTCTGGGGTGACGCCTTCTTCGATGGAGGAGGGGGAGGAGGGAGTTCTTCAGCGACCTCGGCCGTCTTTTGGCGCTTCGACCCTGACGCGCCGGCTGCAGCCGCCGCCCTCTTCCGGGCCAGGAAGTTGATGTCAAAACTCATCGTGTTCTGCTCGGCGGCTGGCTGGAGTCCTTGACAACCGGGCTGAACCGCTGTAGTATCGACCTGAGCAGCCGCAGCGACCGGGCGATCTGTAAGGGATGACCAGAAATGTCAGAGAACGATCGCCATAACGAAAGTAAAAATGTACTCACTCCTCTCACGTTCAGCGGCCAAGGCCTTTCTGCTCGGTTCGGGCCCCAAGAGATATAGAGCGAGCGCCTCGACAGTCACCAAGTCCTTGGCGTTACGAAACTCGTACTCTTTGACCACCTCTACCGCCGTCTTGTGCTCGGCAGACAGAAGAGGCTTTACCCGACCTGACACTCGTAAGGCACCTAAGTCAGAACGGGCGACACATGCAAAAAACATCGGGCAAAAGGGGAGGAAGAAGACACGGAGTAAGGATCATACCCTTCTTGCTTGGGTAACCCCATTGCCTGGGGATCCGAGCGGAGAAATCTGTCTCCCAGGGGCAGAACTCCCAGCCCTCTCCGCTAATGAAGAAGAACCGGTCCTTCCAGTTCTTGTGTGAAGAAGGAAGCTCGCCAACCAGATCGAGCCCGGTCGACTGACCTGAGAAGTACCAGTATCCCTTCCCGCGCTCGGCCGGCCTATAACAATGCGAGAACTCCTCTTGCGTCACGTCCCTCCCATGGACGATTTGCCAGAGGATCATACAACCCGCCATGATCCGCCAGGCGTTCGGCGAGAGCTGTCCCGGGGCGAGACGCAACCTCTGCAGAATCTCTCTGACCGGCCGGGGGAACGGTACACGAAGGCCGCCAGCTAGAGCGCCCTCGAAGATCGCTATCTCCCCCTCCCTGGGCGAGCACGCCCGGTCCCTAGAGCCAGGGACCCTACACCTTACCCCTTTCGGGATCTGGTACGCTCCCCGAAGGGCGACGACCTTCTCCCTGTCAAGAGAGGAGGCGACCCTCTCTACACCGTACCCGGGGCCATCCTCTTCCTCCCCCTCGCCGGGTTCGACCTCCGCGGCTCGGGCAGCAACCTCAGCGGGTTGGTCCCGTTCCTCCCCGACTCCAGAGTAAGCGGCCCCGACTCCTTGGGACCCCCCGGAGTCCCCCACAGAGGCCTCTTCTTGGGTCCGGCGCCTCTCGACTCGATACCCATTGGAACCTGTCTCTTCCGTGTCTGAACTAACCCCCTCCGGGTTCGACATGGTCCCGAGAGGTACACAGCCCTCAATCCTATTGAACACCGGCCTAAACAACTCACGCAAATCCCCAAGAACGGATTCCAAGAACTCCGCCCTGTCAACAAACCCCGAAAGGTCGGGAATCTGACCTCTCCCCTCAAACACGGACACACAGCGGGTAATAAGCCAGTACATACAATCAGAGGGCGAAGCTTACCACGTTCTGAAGCACCAGCGATGATTTTCGAAGCAAACCGGCGGTGAAACTAGGAGGATGGCACCTCTTGGCCGGCCGGAGATGATGAAGACGACGGTGGAGGCGTAGATAGCGACGACGGCAAAGTGAGTTAGGTTTTTCTTTCTCTCTCTCTCTGTGCGTATTTGGTAAAAAGCAATGAGGCCGAAATTGGGGGCAACCGCCTTACAAAATTCCCCCCACGCCTTTGAAATCAACGGCCCAAATGACCCTCGGTGACGGGACATCAACGGTCGAGATGCGACACGGCTTTTCGACTTCTGACTGCTAATCCCTGGCCGCCACGTGGGGGCAGGCGAAACGACGGGACAGCGCCTGCCATAATTACGCCGCCCCCGCTATAAATGCGCTCCGCGTTCCGCGGTCGGACCGACTGATGAAATTCCTCTGACCCCGAACAGATGGCCAGATGAATTGGGGGCATCTGGTGACGAGGATTTCCCGACCAGACCGGAAGCCCGTCTCGTACCGCCTAGTCGTATCCCGACCAGGTCTCCACTCCATCCGTCCACGAACTTCCTGATCTGAAGGGTCGCTCGCAACAGTCCCCTGATCGGGTCGGCGTCCGACCTTGTCCGCGGGGCCCACTTCTGACACCGGCCTCTCTGGACTGCATCAGGGAAGTGGATGTGGCATGTACCTGCAACAACCGCCACGCCCCTGACACCACTCTGAGCACACGCCACCCTGGAGTGTGAAGATGGCGCTGTCGAGTGCTCTGACATAGTTCTGACCTTCCAACTAGAAGCCGCCACGTGGAAGGACCACCTACCTCCACTATGCAAGCATACAAGGAAAAACTTCGGCCCCTTCGAAGGTATGCATACACAGTTAACCCCTGGAATCTCTCCTTCTCTCCTACGCCGGAATCACCTTGAATCTAACTTGCACACCGGAGGGCCATTGGCTCCCATCACACCGGTGGGTCTTAGTGCAGGAGATCACCGTCCGACCATTGTGTCGTTCATCCTGGACCTGGGGGCAAGCCAGCACGAGATAGCTGCATCATCAAGTATTAAGTGGGACGTGCTTAGTTATGTCAACCTTTTTTTTTTTTTTTTCGCTAAGCTTAGTTATGTCACTTGATTCTCGATCAATTTATTGCTAGGCCTAGCTAATCTACTATTTAATTTGGCCGATTTATACATTACATAATTATGCTCTTTTTATGAAATCCAGTGGAATCTTGCATTATAATTGTATCGACATGGTAGTAGAACTGTTATCACATAAAAGATACAATTATTTTTTGTCCCTCAAACGAAGGAAAAAGGAAAAATAGAAAAAGAATGCAAAGGAAGTTCAACAAATGCAAATTCAATAAGAAAACGTTGAACAACCATATACATTTGCAAATTGAATTTCATTGGTGTATTTTCCCTTTTTAAGATCCTTTGAAATTAAATTGTTAACAAAAATTAAATGTCACCAATACAAAATAGGAAGCACAATTAACTTTAATTTGACAGTGCAATGCAAGAAACAAAATCATAAAGTATTTGATACTAACACTACGTTCTTTCAAATGAAAATCATATTTTTAAGAACTTTGAATTTTGCTTTTCATTAAAAGAAGGCAATTCACAAATCGAATTCCATTTTCTGTAATACTTTTCTGTTTTTGTTTTTGTTTTAGTTTTATGGGATCGTTGAAATTCTAACTAATGTCATTCTTTTTGAAGTATTAACCCCATTTGTCATGAAAATAAATTTATAAGATAACATTGCATTCCTTTTCAAAAACAAAAATAAAAAAACAAAAAGAGAAAAAGAGAAATTACACTCACACCCCCTCATATATCTGAAATTACAACAGAAATTGTCACTTACCCAAACAGCAAATACTATCCAAACAAGCTTCATTGGTAACCAAACAGAGCACACAACTATTAGTTCACCTATATCTGCATCAAGGGCATGGCATTTGGGCCAGTAAATTCTCAGTTCTCAAAACCCTCTCATGTTGTCCCATTAGAGCAATGGCTGCTACTCTCCTCCCCTCAATGGTTTCAGTGAAAGCAGCCTCATGGGATACTCAGCAGAGACTCACCTACACCCCACATCGCACCACAACCAAGAAACCCAAAAACCCTAATTCTGTCTCTTCCACAACCACCACCCCACCAACTGTAACTCTATCTACTTCTACAATCTCCACAGATTCATCAACTTCAATCCTTTTCAGTCGGAACAGTCAAAGCCATTGGCAAGGTGGTGTTATGTGCCTTATACGTACACAAATACAAATATGTATATCGTATTCTAAATGCTTGTGTTTTCTTTTCGTTTGGTTACAGAGAAATTGGAGGAAAGCTATTTGGGTTACGAGAGATGGTTGCCGAGTCCGCCGAAAGTGGAGAACCCTCGTTCGATATACAATGCGGCATCGCTAGCGTATATTGGAGATTCCATATACGAGGTTTATGTTTGAATTTGCTTAAATTCTGTTGTTCTTTTATGATCTATTGGTTCTGTTTCACAGACTGTTTGCTTTAAATTAATTTTCTCATGAACACAGTCACTAGATAAACCATTTATGAATGTATGTGAATTTATGAAAATTTGTGCTTCTAGTTTTGCAGTAGGAACATTTGCTCGTGAAAGTAAATTTGCAGTACTAGACGTCAATTAACAGTAATTAAAAAGAAAATGAACAGGTTCAGGATCATGGAGTATCAAAGTTGTAATCAGGAGTGGATAAATTAGTTCCTTAGACCAAAGGCGGTTACAAAATATTTTGAGATACGCAATGAGTATCATGCATCCATGTGCTCGTTGGGGGGCTGGGGAACACAAGAGTTAAAACAAAAAATAGATAGTTAAACTAGGGAATTTATCTCATCGGTTCGAAAATATTTATTGGGAGTGAAATATAGTATTTTGCTATGCAAGGGTTTTCATGTGGCTTCTATGGGATAGACTGTCTGCTTGCTTATCATCAGAATGTGGAGTAAACATTTTTTTGGTATTTTGAAGCAGTTGGGGAAACAATCGATTGTTTTCAAGGGATATTAATTCAGGAAAGGATTAAATAAATACATTGACTAGAGGGCTCCAACTGACCCATTATAGATAGAATATTGATGAAATAGTGAGTAGGATAAACGAAGCATTAACAGATGAATGTTAAGAAACTTGTCATGAAAAGAAGTTGCATGGACTGGCTGAATGAGACTACAATATCAACTGACTTCTCCTTCTAACCTTGGCGTCATTGCCTTTGATTGCATTTGAAACAAATTGGTATCAAATATTAGAAAACTGCAATATCAAAATGACATGATGTTTGCTACGAGATATGGACTCATCACTGAGGACTTAAAAATTTTGTACTTTACATGAGTAAAAAGATCTTAAAACTTGAACATTAATGTCATCTTGGAAAGCAAACTCCCACTATCTTTGGTTTGGGAAGCTAGTAATCCCTTATAATTCCTTATAGGGATTTTAACATCGTAATGCTCCTAATTTGCCCTTTTTTTAGTTACTGATATGTTTACCTCTTTCCTTCCTATAATTTTTTGGTTTATTGATCTATATGCAGCTATATGCTAGGAGGCACTTCTTGTTTCCGCCACTAAATATTGAAGAATACAATGACCGTGTGATGGCAGTAGTACGTTGTGAGGCACAGGTATGAACTGTTCATATTTCATCATATTATGTAGATGTTTAGCTGAATTATTGGTATTTTGGCTTTTTAAGGACGTTCTCCTTATATGGCAGCAACTCGCAAAGGTATAATTGTTGCCTTCTCTTTTGAATTCGGACACTTCCGTGGCATAGAGTGTTGAAATTTTTCAGTCACTCATGGTAGTGACATCCTTTGACTTGCTACAATTTTCTTTTTTCTTTTATTTGTTGAACACTTTTCTCTCTCTCTCTCTCTATATATATATGTGTGTGTGTGTGTGTGTGTGTGTGTGTGTGTGTGCGCTTATTTTTTGTATTCGTGAGTCATTACAACCTGCTCGCTCTTAGAGGTACCCTTTTATTTTCTAGTGTCACCTGCACTATCTTTATACGTTTTCTATGTTTACAGTTGGGTGTTGTATGAATGCAATAATTTGATTTGTATTTGAAGAAGTTCTTTGAGTTTGATTACTGCTTGAGAGATTCACTTTTGTGCCCCCTCCTACCCCCTTCTTTTTCCTTCCCCTAGGCTACCTTGTTTAACTGCTTCATTCCTTGAAATCATTTGTTTTTATGGAAAATTTTTGAATACTTGTGGTTGATCTGTTTCAGGATGCAATGCTTCAGAAGCTTCTCAATGAGAATTACTTGTCAAAAGAAGAAAGGTTGGTGTTATATCTTATGTTCTCCATAAATTTCTTTCCCAAGTAGTTGGTTAATATAGAAATGACCCTTAATTTCGTAAAGAGTTAATATATGCTCATACACAAATATTAAAATGATCTTAATTGTACAAAGGATGAATTGTTAACATCCGCAGTCTTGGTATCTGAACCCGGATGTGGGATATAAAAGCAGTATTATCCCTTTTGCTCACATGGGATGTGGGTTGTGGAAAGTTTTAATTTCTGCAACCATGTACTAGCAGGAATTAGTGAATATTCGCTCCATGGTTTTCTGCCAAAACATCTTGGCTCATATAGTACTTGAGATTTTCAATTTGAGAAATTTTGCATTGGTTTTAAGCCTTCACAGATAATTCTACATTTGTAGACACCAAAGCGTAATGGATGGCCAAGCCATTAATTTGAGGCAGATTACAGGATCAATAAGTTTCAAAGTTGTGCTCTGGGAGGTGAAAGTCCTTGTAATGGTAGACAAAGTTGGTTGGATTCATTCTTGTTTGAGGGAAAGCGAGTTTCCATGCTGTAGAAATTCAGAGCTCTTACGAGACAGTGAAAAAAGTGGAAGGCCTTTTAGTCTGTAAACTCTTAGGAGACAGAGTTTGTTTGACAAGATTAAGCACTTTACCTGGAAAATTCTGTTCTGAAAGAGGAGTGGTTGTAGAGGCTGTTGTATGGAAGAAAAAGCTATTAAGAGGTCTTGAGACACTGTTTGTTTTCGTTATTAAGCTAATTGCTATTCTAACTCAAGGCATTTAATAAACCTCTACTGTAGGGATATTCTTCGTTGGGGAAAAAATATTGTCTCAGCTAAAACACGAACCAAAAAGCGTGTTGGTGCAGCAGTTTACAACAGAGCATCTTCACTAGAAACACTGGTCAGTTCCCTTGGACCTATTGGTTTTTGAGATCCTTTATATGATGCAGGGAAATTCATTTGATCTGGGTTCATTTGATCCATATGATATTTTATATTAGTGCTGAAAGAATAATCAAATAGCCAATTTGTACATATGTCTACATATCGGGCATTGATATTTGTTTACATTCACGTGGTTCAAACTTACTAATGAATCTGAATTGTGTCCTTTGATCTCCTTAGTAGTTATTAAAAAAAAAAAAAAAAAAGAAGTAGAATATCATTCCATCACCTGCTATCCTTCATGTCATGACACTACATTTCTGAAGTAGACACTGCATAAATACCAGAGATATAGTTATGATGTTGACATATCTACTTAGTTAAGTAATATGTTGGCTGGTTTTCTGTATAGAGTTGTTATTGATAGAAGGATTCTAGAGGTAAAATATTAGACATGAATTCGGCTTGGTTTAAGTGACCCAGATGCATAATATGATGTAGGTTGGTTATCTATACCTGACAAATGTGAAACGTTTGGAAGAGATCATGCTAAAGCTGGGTTTCTCATGTGCTGCTGCACCCAATTGATCCTGGAGGAAGCCAATGGTAAATCTCTTCCTAATATTTAGCGGGCACCTATTTTTGCTATTGAATTTTTAATCAGCACTCCACATATCCTTCACTGATCTCACTATTTTATGCTGTTGTCTTTTTTCTTTGTACGTAAAGGTGTGGCAAAGTTTTCTCCTCATGCTTTATTTCCATGATTATTTATTGGTTCTAATACCCTGTTTTGGTGGTTCTTAGAGCCAGTTTCTTTTGTAGTAACGGGAAGCTAAGAGAAAAATATTCATTTAAAGTGATCATATATTTGATATCTTGTAAATAGGAGGGGCAAACAATCCATGTTATCGCAATGCCTGATTTTTGCAGAAGACTAACAGCATGTCCTTGAAAGAAAAGAAACAACAAAATTGCTTGCATCATGAAACGATACATGTTTTTTTCCCTCAAAAAATGTAGTCCTTCCAACCATATGCAAAGTTCTAGGGCGTTGTCCGTGTTATCTATCTGCTGCCAATGTTCCATTGACTCCAGTGGTTTTATCAGGTGCTGCTATGTGGCAGGCGCCTGATCCAATTAACTCCAAAAGCTTATGAAACAATGATGCTTCTGAATTATGGAAATCGATGTTTATAAGGGTTCTCATTCTCTTTGAAAATGGTTAAAGGTGCGGATCTTATATTTCGTGAACCGTTAAGGTTTTGTGGTGAAAAAGGCTATCTCTTTTATGGTTTCTTTTTCTTTGTGATCAAAGATCACACATGTTTTGTGGAGGTCTAGATTGTGTTTTGATATTAGTTCCCATTTGGCAGATTTGTACTGCTTTGTGTACACCTTGTACAATCCTATTTAGAGATATATACTATATATTTTTTAGTGAGATTAATAATCTTTAGTTTTCCTAGAGCTCTTCCAAAGCTATGCTCCACGTGATGTTTCTTCAAGGTTGCAGATTATATACTATTAGAGAAATTATTGCATGCATTACTGCTTTAGTTGGAAGTTTCATTTTCTCTTCGGCTTCTTTCCCATTGCCCATATGTTTCATTGGTTGACAATTGCTTTTCTTTCCTATTCCTCCAGGCTGACAATAATGATAGGGTGAAGACGGAGTTTGGATGATGGCTTATGTCATGAGCTTTGCAGGCTTGATTCCGTGTCAATTTTGATTTCAGCCATTGATAAAATATCGAAAGATCCATTTTGTATAGAAATAATTCTTAGAGCAGAGACATATTCTTGATGGAAAAACAGTGGATTTTGATAATATACCTTCTTTTGGCATTCATGAAACTTTATGGTAAGGCTGGTGAAATAGTAACTACCTTTATGCACCCTCCATGAGACTGTCTTGTAGCATATTATCAGTGAATAGAAGGGGCAGGAACTTTGGTTAAAAAAAATTAAAGAGTATGTGAGAACAAAAGGGTTACCCTAGAACATAGATTCATTCTGCATGTCCCGTCCCTCACCTTGTGCTTTGTTAAGATATCAACTAAATAATGAGAGTGAAAACTATGGTTTTGTGATTTTTCTTCCTTCTTTTTTTTTTTTATTTGAACTTTTAAACTTGATATATCATCCCTGCTAATTTTGCTTTTGCACCAAAATTCCAATACAAGAAGATTGTTTGATGAGTTTTCTTTAATTATGGATCGTTTAGCTCTAGTGATGATGTCCTTAAACCTGCTTAATCCCAACTACAATGTGGTTGGTTACATGCTTTCTTCCGCATACAGCTTGTGTACTGCTATTTAGTTCCGTATTGATATGATGTAATCATTATTCACCTTTGCAGCCGAAGGTTGAAATTTCCAGAGGAAATCCTGCCCATGCTGTGTAGCAAGTAATCCAATTTGGAACAAATTGGTTTTGCAACGCTTGGAGTTTCACAGTGAATCATAAACACAGCTTCAGTTCATAGTATTTGTAAAATGCTGAGAAAGAAAATAAAGGCCACAATACAGGAATGAAAACATATTAATTAGGGAAGGAAAAATTATTCAGTGTCAGTATCCTTGTTCCTCTTCTTATATGGGTGGATCTTTCACCAACTTAATGAAGTTCTTCTTATATGGGTGGATCTTTCACCAACTTAATGAAGTTGGGTATTCACGCAACACTTAAAAGAGTATTGAATAATTTCTTTTAAAAATATATATATATATATAATATGTATTGTAACAAGAAACCTAAGCCGTACTATGTATCATTGGATAAACCTTTTGTGCATGTGTATGCGCCTCGCATGCACACGACCAGCCGAGCGCAAGCAAAGTTTGTGGCTTGCATTCAGAATGTCATCCATCATGATAAGGCAGAAATATTTTTGTAATTAAGAGTTATTATAATAGATATTTTATTTTAAAATAAAATACTTTTATTTAATTGTTTAATTACATTATTTTGGTAATAGATTTTGTATAAATTTTATAGTTGTACAACATTAATCACAAGTAAGGGCGGAACCATAAATTTTGTTGAGGGGGGCCATCGAAGGTCAATGTAAAAATTTTTGTATTTTGTTGAGAGATTAAGATAAAAATTCTTAAATTTTGGAAGTTCAAGGTAAATTTCTTTTAATTTTGTTGAAATTTTTTTTGAATTTTGGAAGGTTACAAGTAAACATCAATCCTTTTCATTTTTTGGGTATTAAAGTCATAATTTTTTAATTTTGTAAGGTCAAAAGAAAATTTTCAAAATTTTTAGGAGCCAAGATATACTTTCTTATCAAAAATTCTAAAAATCTATAAGAACTAAGTAGAGGGGTCCATGATGGTGGTTCCGTACCCGATTCCGAGTATAGTGACTTGAACGAAAAATTTAGCCGCACTAGCCCCTTCGACTAACCTTGAAGGTTGAACTAAAGATATTTGGGAATAAAGAAGTTAAAAAAAAAAATTTTTGCGTAAATTATGGTTAGAAGAGGATTGATGTTTAGGGAATTATGGTGTGGATCCAAAAATCTGAAAAAATAAGGTTTCTTTTAATTTGTGTGTCCACAAAGATCCTTAACAGATTGCACGGATAAGGCAACCAATTGGGTTTTGAGAGAACAACTCGAAATAAATATTAGATAACCCCCACACCTTTCAAGAAAAGCTGCACACTCGTATCAGTATCACTAATGTACAATTTTGATGATGTGGGCCAAGGTGACCCCTCTTTACTGGTTTGGATATGGTACACTCGTCAAGAATATGTGGCAAACCTATCACGTTACAAAAGACAGAAGAGACACTTTGAAATCTCTGCTTCTTCTCTCAAGAATTTAGTCCAAATGAAACCTTTGATGACTAGGCTGATAAACCCTATCCATTTCTCCTTCCATTATCTACCAATGGTAGTGGCAGGCACTGTTAAAAGGTCAGCCATGCCGTTTTAGAGATAATTGCTGACGAAGTTCAGTTGCATGTGAAAGCAATGGAAGAGAAATTAAAAGTTGTCTCGTTCAAAAATTCTATACTAAACAAAATAAAGCTTAGGTGTCATCCTCATCTTCCAATTTAACTCAACTAGATGTCGCACTAATTATCATAATATCTTTAAGTTTTGATACACACACACATATATATATATATATATATATAAATTTGATGATGAAGGAAATGTTCCTAGCTTGTTTCTTTTTTAACGAAATGTACTATTCGGTTGGGTGATCGAAGACGTAATGGGAACTGGTTGGTCCCTTATGATTGTGACATTGACCAAGCAGCTGCAACATTTAGAACATGGGTTTGGCCCCTCCATTTCCAGCAACACAAATAGAGGAGAGAGAGAGAGAGAGAGAGAGAGAGAGAGAGAGAGAGAGAGAGAGTAAAATCATGGTCCGGCAAAGTAGAGTCCAAAGCTTTGAAGTGGGGTTTGGAGGATGCTAAAAGAAAGTACTGTGGTGGTTGAACTAAATCATGTACTTTGATCCTCAATGTCAACTAAGTTGTGCACCCCCCCCCCCCCCCCCCAAATGCATCTAGAAATGGGATAATTGAAGTCACCCAAAGGCAAATGGAAAAAAAAAAACTAACACAGAGAATATTATTAGGAGAGAAAAGAAACCCTATTCTTCTGGATATGCCTTGCTCGTTCAACATGAGTTAGGCAAAATAAACAATTAAAATTACTAATTCTTGAAAGCATTTTTGATTCCAACGTGGTGATGAATATGCATCATATGCACAACAGATAATCTTCTTAATTCAACAAGGTCACTGTGAATGATTGATTTGAAATTCATTGCTTTAGACAGAAATTGGGTGAATTTTCACATTATGATTAGGTGGAGACGGGCCGACCAAAAATCACTTCCATGGATATATATATATATATATATGTATAAGTTGTTTTAAATGGAGGATTTCATAACATATTATAATCCAAATAGGCTGATAATTTATCATAAGAAAACAAAAGCAATACTGTTGTCAATCAGAATTTGCCAATAATTATCATGACTAGTATCATTTTGAACGCAACGTATTTAGTAATTTATGAATTATACTTATAACTTTTTTAAAATGTGTTTGGATGAGTAATTTTAAAAAATAACTTATATCGAATCACGTTTTTAAAAAAAAATTATTTTTAAAAGTAATCTTTTTAAAATAATTTATAACTTATAATTTATGACATATAATCAGGTGATCCAAATATCTCCATAATCTATTGGCCTCCAAGCAAAACTTTTAACACATGTCCAAGGAATCGTGGAGTCGAAGAGAAAGACAAAGTGAAAACTTGTTCTTTAGGTTCAGACGAAAGAATCATTGTTGGCCCTAAAACATCCTTGCATTTTAATATATATATATATTTATACACTCATATATATGAATCATTTCGAGTTTATAATGGTTTTCTTTGGTAGGAGACCATGAGTCTGCTATTGCACTATATAATAATGTGGCAAACACCATCATGTTGAATGCCTCGACGACCATCCTTTCACCTTTTTAATATTATTATAATACTTTCTGTGTTTTAGATATACGTACGTCTGTAGGCTCATTTAATGAATTTTTATTTGGGCATCCATAGACTGCATGGAAATGCATGCGCTTAATTAACCTAAACCTCTGTTAGGCTAAAACCCAATGCTTTTCATATGTTTATATGTGCCTATATGTATTTATATATATATATATATATGTCAGGTAAGATATGTTTGGGAACCATTAAAAAATAGAATGGTGAATCATCAGTGACTCATTTCTAAGTGACGACAAATAAATGCACCCAAAAAAGATTTGTAGAGAAAAAGGGAAATAATAAAAATATAATGAATTGCATTTTTATCATGCTTTTCAGTTCATCAAATAAATAAATAATTAAATAAGGAGATTGACAGCTTCTTATGTATGAATTTTTATTTGAGCATCCATAGACTGCATGGAATGCATGCACTTAACCTAAACCTCTGTTAGGCTAAAACCCAATGCTTTTCATATGTTTATATGTGCCTATATGTCTATATATATATATATATGTCAGGTAAGATGTGTTTGGGAACCAATAAGAAAAAGAATGGTGAACCATCAGTGACTCATTTCTTAGTGAAGACAAATAAAAATGCACCCACCAAAGATTAGTAGAGAAAAAGGGAAATAATAAAAATATAATGAATTGCATTTTTATCCTGCTTTTCAGTTTATCAAAAAAAAAATTAAGGAGATTGACAGCTTCTTAAGTATGAATTAATTGGGTGTTAATATCGATTGGGCTAACCATTCATCAGCCCACTGGGGCCCAATATCTTTGATAATTGCTCTTTGGGTATATTATCACTCTAGGGCAAATATCTTTGATATGACAAAGTACCCAAAAGCAATCAGGCCTACTATTGAAAAGGCCATTTTGTAATGATGAATATACAAGTTGGTTATTGGTATGACCCACAGATTCTCCTCAAAGCTCACTCCAAATGTAGACCACTGCTGCAATGGATTAAGAAGGTGGGCCCACTGAATCCAAGACCTGTGGATGTGGACTGCAATGGGTCCTGTGGATGTGGACTGCAATGGGTCGGTATGTGGTTATGTGTGGCACACTCATCCATTGATAGATAGGATAATACTAACCAGTTTTCCGGAGCCTTACAACTCCATCCTCCTTAAACATTATCAACTGCATCAAATGGATTGTTTTATTTTGCTGTCCTATGGTCCCACTAGTTTTAGCTGATGTGTCATCCTCATCTTGCTTTCAATCCTATGGTCCCTCCTACGCATGATGTTGTGTCATTCTAATCATGTGGAACCAAGAAATTATCAAAATGTAAATCTATGCATTTACTTGCATACAAATCTACACAACCAAACTACTTGTAGTTCAATTGTCTTTGTGTTTGCAAATTGAGCATGTCTTAAGACACTTCAGCTGAGAACCATTCCCAATTGATGTGTTTAGTATTAACCCGCGACTGATGCTAGATTTTTTCAAAAAAAATCAAAGCATTCTAATAATTCTTGTGAAACGTATCCTCTTTTCTTCTTGGCATGCTTTGATCTTCTCATTTCTTCACTTTTATGCTTTATATGAAGATCTTCAATAATTTTCCTACGAAATCAGCTCACAATGATGATAAGAACCTTCCTTAATTACATAAATAGTAGAACTAATTAATCTTCATGATAATTCATTGGCACGAGCAGAAAAGGGGCAGTGCAGTGGCTAGAGTATAGGGTTATTTTAGTTTTAGAAACAGAGGGAGGGAGGTTAGGTAATTCATTAAGTCTGTAACAAACGACAAATCATGCGCAAAGCGTGTGCTAGTTAATAATTAACACAGCCAGTGAGCACAATGATTTTGCAATGTTAATTAATGGAAGTTTGGTAATCAAATGTGTAATCATCCTTGGGAAGAAAGAGAGGACATGACTCAATAGTGGTTAATTTGTTGAAGAAAACTGTGATGGTGGGTGGTGATAAGTAGGGCAAAAAGGGCATGAGTAGGATCCACATACCCTTATGTTGCTGACCAAAAATCCAAAATAAAGTTCTTCATGTTGGACCAAAGTGAGAAGGGGTTACAGCTAACCATCCAAAATCTATATAAATAGAAGTGAAGTGACCTTTTATTTTTTATTATTTATTATCTATTTTATATCTTTCTTCTCCCTTCTTCTCTTATTTGTGTATAAAATCAAATGTAAGAAATTAAACTTATAATACTACCATTCCATTCTCAAATGTAATGCATTGTTGCATGAGTGAGATTAGGGGTTCAAATTGTGTAAAATTGTCTTTTTACCATGAAGGCAACAGTACAAGCTAAAGGCTTTAGGGCCACCACTCAAAGGGCCAACCCTAGATTAGATGTTTCTTATCTTCAGAATCTATAGGTTTGACTTTTACACTTCATGTTGGACCCATTAGACAGATTCCCAAATTATCAGTTTTAGCCTATCATGAATTTTCTACAATGCAAATTCCCTAGATATTAGAAGTTTTTTTATTTTTTTTATTTTTGTAAGCTTCCTTTACAATAGTTTGCAATTTATCAGGAATTCATAATTAAATAAAAGATTTATTTTGGCATACCCAAGTAGTTCGCCCCTTCCCCCTCCAAATTTGGATACAATTTTGCAGTTGTTTTTACCATTTTTTACATTAAAAAAAATTAAGAACCCAATCATGTTGCTTTTAATTAGCCGGAGATGAAATTAGGTGGCAGTTGTTAGTAAATAATTTGACACTGCTGAAAGCAACATCTACATACATGGTTGTTGGGGAAACAGCTTGATCCCATCATCTCCTAGCATGATCATAAAATGTAGAGCTACTACTAATACCAACTATAGATTATAATGAATAATTGTAATACTAATAAGAAAAATAATCTGAAGATGCATCTGGATCAAGTGTGGTTCTATCCCTTTTTTTTTTTTTCTTCTCTTTTGTGGGTTTATATCTACTCCATCAATCTGTAAAAACTTTTCAGAGTGCATATATATATATACACATATATTTTTATGAGCCAACCTTGAAGTGACTTCCTTGGGAGTTCAGATTCCAAGAGCATAATGAAAGTATAGTGGGGAGGTTGATACTACTTATGAAAAAAAAAATTTGGGTAGGTGATGCCCTTTTTCATGATTGAAATTCACTTCAGGTGAAAACAAAATCCAGTTTTGATACTCACTTTTGACAGAGATGTGTAATTTGTTCACTTTTTATAATTGTTGTAATATTTAAGAGTACTTCTCTAGCTGTAAATGAGTTAGGTTCTAATAGGCATGCAGCATTACATAAACTGCTAGATATGTTCATGCATTTGAAAGTGGGTATAACTGCCTGCAATAGGCTTTGGTCAATAATAAATTAATTTGGGCATTTATTATTTTTTAATTGCTTTTTTTTTTTTTTTTGGGTTTGAAAGATATCTCCCCTTTCTCCTTTTCTTCTTTGGCTTCTATTTTTTCCTTGAAAATAAAAAAGTATAATAAACAACACAACAACAACAATAAGAATTGCATAAATAAAAAAATAACATTTGGACTGTATTATGTTTGCATATGACATTATACCAACCAAACCTGTCATCTACCTTCATTTATTGTTTGTTGAAATTCCAATTTTCATATATAGCTAAAAAAAAATTGACTTTGATCTCTCTATTCTACCGAACTGAAAATTAATTTAATTTCTTCACCAATCATTTCTTTTCCCATTTGATGGGGCCATGCTCATGCTACTTCAGGTGCAAAACTATCCTTCGTCAATAATCTGAACCCTAATTAACATTTTCTATCATTCCTTCAGGTTTCGTGTACTGGGTATTTTATTTTGTTTTATTTTCATAAATAAGTCACCTCCATATCATATAGATTAGTGAGATGTCAAATGTGCCCTCTATTGTATACAAGTAAGACAAGGATTTGGAAGGGCATGATGGGCTTTTTGATTAAATTAAAAGAGGTAGACATCATAAGATAATTGAGAGGTGTCTAAAAATAAGTGCACTGGCTTAATCTAACACAAATATTAGAATAGATAAGTGTAATGGATTGTGATTTCATTGATTTGGTTGAGAAAAGAGCTAGAAAATTGGGGCTGGTAGGTGATTGCAATCAATGCATGGGGGGTGAGTGGGGGTAGAGGAGGAAGAGGAGGAGTGAATGCAAGAGCTTTGCTTTTCTTTTTCGTTGCTTTGTTTAAGGGACTCTTAACAGAAGTAGGGAACAGATTGCATAAGCTTTTCTGTCTCTTACTCCTCCCGCCAAGTAAACTATATGTATATATATATATGTCCTTTTCGATTCCTGAAAGCAAAAGGCTCTTCATTTTCCTTGTTGCTCAATACATATGGCAACACAAAGCATGCATTATTGAGAGAGAGAGAGAGAGATATGAAAATCATTTGATTGTGCTTAACGTGTGATGCACAGTTACTGTGAGATAAAACAAATACAAACCCTAAAACTACTGCTCATGATTTGTAAGGCTGGTTTCAATTCTGTTAGCCTGACATATATTGTTATGGCTTTTATTTATCGGCTTAAGATTTAAGGTCAAGTGATGACTTAACACGGTATTAGAGCTCTAGTTTCAGGAAGTCTTGGATTTAAGTCTCATAACACATAAGTGCTCCCCTGTTTGTGCATAATGTTCGTGCACCTGTAATGTTCGGTCTACTTGTCTCTCCACGTGTGAGCTGGAGTCACATGCAAAGGAGAGTGTTAGCTTGATATATATTGTTGATGGCTTTATCTATCAACTTAAGCTTTTAGGTTAATGATTTAACAAATTTAAATCAGTCTCACCATCTAAAGATTGTCTTTACAATATAAACAAAACTGAGTGATTCTTTAAAGTCATTAGCCTATTTAAACCCATGAGTGCAAGGAACCATCTTTATTGTAAAATGACATGGGTTGAAATTTGTAAACATGCATTATTTTCAATTTTCAGTAGTCAAAGTTTTGTCTAAATTCAATAAATTAACTTCTAATTTTCCTATATAAATATCAAGGGTACAAGCGACTACGTCAATGAATGTCACCCTCGCTATCAAGGGTTTTTTTTTGTTTTTTGGGTCAATCGATAAAAGACGATCCACTAATGTCATGAAAAATACCAATACTGGACATTCATAAGTTTAATAATACATAGTCAATAAACAAAAACGACCTCAACCACGCTTGAGGAGAATTTAGCTCAAAATCTCAATAATAAAGGTGTCAATTCTACGAATTAATCGAATACTATTGAATTACAGGAGATATTAACTACGTAATAAGTTTAAAACACTAGATTATCAAGTACACGATAGTATGAACTATCTTTGTCAATTAAATTTATGAAACTCAAAATTTGATAAATTTAAGAATAACGTAAATTGTTAGTAACGACTAAATATAGCCACAGATATTAGTGGGTTCAATTATACCACGCTACAGTTTGGACAATGTGAGTAATAAAGTTATATGCACAAGGTTAGGTGGTGAGTCTCTAACCAAAAGTTGATTAGTCATTTATAATTTGGCTTAGATCATCATCAATTATTTATTATTGGATTAGATCACCATAGATAGTACTGCTGCTGTCCTCGTTTTGGAATTAGATTATTCTAATTCCCATTTTGCCACTCTTCACTAGCTTAGTGAGTCGTATAAACGTAACCCGTGACAAATAGATCCTTCAAATTTCAAAGCCTAATTATTCAACAAATACAACATTGCCTAATGATTGTGATAATCGAGAAAGATGCTGCCAAACGCGCCCTTTTCGCAAATGACTTGCACTGCCAACTACGACGTCGTACAAAGTTGATAAGATTTTGTTATACGCGCTTTATTGCTGCTTGGGGATTAACAATACAAAAGAACAAACATATCGGGCCATACCAACTGTGTTGGGATTGTGTAGAGAATCTTTGTACATCAAAACAGCGTTAAAAAGCCAAACAGAGCTTTAACCTTTATTACCATTATGATAGAAAATCCATTTTTTTTCACCCAAAACATTGAATAGAAATTAAAAATAATAATTCAGTGGATGAAAGTTGTGAAACTCCGCGTCTGGATGAGAAAGGCCAAAGTGGGTCCCCACGGGTGGGTCTATGTGGGACCCACTTTCACTTTCAAACCATCCATCGTCCTGTGTTTGAAAGCAGCTATAAAAGCTCCAATTTGTGCAAGCTCCTAACCCACCTATTAATTACACATTCACACTTGCTACTCCATTTTCTCTCTCTCACAAGAAAAGAACAGAAAAGAAAAGAAAAGCTGTGTGTCAAGAACAACAGAACACAGCTGTTTTCCTTCTCTCTTCTATCTATTCATTCTTTCTCTCTCTCTCTCTCTGCATGGTTCTTTCTCTCTCTATATTAAAGAAGCATAGAATAAAGTGCAAGGGGGAAAGAAGGATAGAAAAAAAAGGTCATTGCTTTGTGAAGACAAGCAGAGAGGGGTTAATGGCGATGGGTTCGAAGCCTGTAATGTGGAACGTGTCGGTGGTTGTAGTCCTATTGTTTTCGTGGGTTTCTTGTTGTATAGCTTCTGTATCATACGACAGTAAGGCCATAACCATAAATGGCCAACGGAGGATCCTAATTTCTGGTTCCATTCACTACCCGCGTAGCACTCCTGAGGTATCTGCTTGTTAATGTGCTTCATTGGTCTCTCTGATTTTCTCTCTCTGCTCATTTTGTTTTTTGGAAGTGCTTGGCAAATGGGCACTTCCTTTCTCTCTCTAATTTCTCTGGGTTTTTTTTTATTCTTCTCTCTCTCTCTCTCTGGGGCTTGCCTTCTCCCTAGTATCTCTCCCCCGATAATGGGTTTAATTTTTGGTGGGTTCTTGCAGATGTGGCCCGATCTTATTCAAAAGGCAAAAAAAGGAGGTTTGGATGTAATTCAGACCTATGTTTTCTGGAATGGACATGAACCCCAACCTGGCAAAGTAACGATATAATTTTTTTTTCTATTTTCGGTAATTCATCCAATGCATTAACACACATGTGCATATATATTTATTTATATAAGTCTTTCTGCTATGTTTGTAGTATTATTTTGAGGGGAGGTATGATCTTGTCAAATTTATTAAGCTGGTGAAACAAGCAGGCCTTTATGTTCATCTCAGGATTGGCCCCTATGTTTGTGCTGAATGGAACTTTGGGTAATATTAAAATTTAATTATTTCTATCAAAAACATAATAAACTTTTTCTTGGCAAATATATTGATTTTTTTAGCACTGCTCTTTCTTGTTCAATCCAGGGGTTTTCCTGTTTGGCTCAAGTATGTTCGAGGTATCAGTTTCAGAACGGATAATGGGCCTTTCAAGGTTAGGCAATTTGGCTCTGAAGTTCCCATTTTCATCAACATCCTTTCATTTAATTTGGTTGTAAAACTTAGCTTTGGTTTTGATGTCTTAATTGTTGTAATGAAGGCTGAAATGCAAAAATTTACAACAAAGATCGTGAATATGATGAAAGCTGAGAGGTTATTTGAGTCTCAGGGTGGTCCAATAATTTTTTCCCAGGTAGTCAAAGTAGTGCATTTTATTCTTTCCCTTGTTTGAGTGAATTGCTTTATGTATCGTCCTTGAACCCAATTTAAAATCTTTTCTTTATTGACTTGTTGAGTAAAAGTGAGAAGCAAGTTAATAGAAGTATCTTTCTGCATAAATGTATGTAACAGATTGAGAATGAATATGGACCCATGGAGTACGAACTTGGTGCTCCTGGTAAAGCATATACCAAATGGGCAGCTCAAATGGCTGTAGGTCTAGGCACCGGAGTCCCATGGGTCATGTGCAAGCAAGATGATGCCCCTGATCCCATTGTAAGTATCACGGCTTTTTGTGAATTTTTTAACCTTTTCATGTTCTCATAGTCATTCTGGATTGTTCCCTCATCCTTAGTGGGTTTGCAATGACACGAGCTGTTGTCCCTTTCCCCCTTGTGTGGTCATTAATGATTTGTTAAATCACAAGGATCTTAATACCTTCTGAAGTCATATCGTATAACTGCTTCTTCTAAATAATCTGTTTCCTTAGATTTTCTTTTTCAATTACATTTTAATGTACTTTTGTGTATAATACGCAGATTAACACTTGCAATGGTTTTTATTGTGACTATTTCTGGCCAAATAAAGCTTACAAACCCAAGATGTGGACTGAAGCCTGGACTGGATGGTGATCACATACTTCTCATCTGTGCTGTCCTAGTTCTTATTATTTTTATTGTCTATCCAGGAATCAGATGCATAAGAGAGTTGCAATGCATTTCACAGCTAATTGTTTAATTATTCCTGCAGGTACACTGAGTTTGGAGGTCCAGTTCCTTATCGTCCTGCTGAAGACTTGGCATTTTCAGTTGCAAGGTTCATACAAAAGGGGGGATCTTTCGTTAACTACTATATGGTAAGTGAATTGTTTGGTGTATTTCCAGAGTGAATCCAATTCTTGTACAACTCAACTAAATATTTTGTTATCCAATTCTTTGTTTTGTGCTTCCAGTATCACGGAGGAACAAATTTTGGCAGGACTTCTGGTGGTCCTTTTATTGCCACTAGCTATGATTATGATGCTCCTCTCGATGAATATGGTATGCAGATGGGCTCATCATCTTAGAATGGTTTATCTTGAAAGTGTTTATGTAATATGTTGCCTATAGCTTGAGTGGTGCAAAATATAATAGTTGATATGTCCTGTGCTATTTATAATTTAAACTAAGAGAAGGCGGGCGTCGAAGTTTAGTTATTGCCAGCCTGTCACCATTCACAGACCTACACCAGTGTGATTGCTTCTGTCATTTCACAAAAAGCCAGGGGGCAACTCGTAATTGAGCTGCTTTATTTTTATACCCTTCCATGTTTGTGACGTGGTTCATGTTACGTGTTTATGATGGTGATTAAATTGATTAGAGAAGCTGAATCCTATAAATTGATGGGTGAGGCTTTGAACTTGTAGATAAAAAGTTAACCAAAAACTGATTGCAACATCCTGTTTGTAATTTATCAATAACGATTCTGGTGATGAAAAAATGTCATTTATTTCCTGATACAGGGAGATGGGGATAGCTTAAGAGTCACAAAGTCTTCTCGTACACGTATTTATTTGAGGGGGTGGGCCCATCCCCACATCAAACGGACAGTCATCATGTTCTTTGGATAATTTTTTGCCCTTATTACCTCAAAATTTGATTTTCCTCCAAATGAATTTTTTCCCCGCCTGATGCATTTCTTTATCATTATTTTGTTTCATGTCATGAACAACATCCAAATTTTAAATCTTCCAAGAGTATATGTTCTTCAGCAAACTTAAGGATTATTCCTCTTTCTGTCTAGGACTATTAAGGCAACCCAAATGGGGCCATTTGAAAGATCTGCATAGAGCAATAAAGCTGTGTGAGCCAGCTTTAGTATCTGGTTATCCCACTGTGATTCATCTTGGGAACTATCAGGAGGTTTGATAACATCAGTTCTCTGATTATCCCATCTCATACTGATTGCGAAACTAAATGACACTCTTTCCTTTCACTGTTCTTACAGGCTCATGTATTCAAATCAAAGTCTGGAGCTTGTGCTGCCTTCCTTGCAAACTACAACTCAAAATCCTTTGCAACAGTGGCTTTTGGAAATAAGCATTACAACCTGCCTCCTTGGTCCATGAGCATTCTTCCTGACTGCAAGAACACGGTTTATAACACAGCAAGGGTGAGCAAGGAACTCTTGGTTAAATTGTATTTCAGTGCCATTTTGAGTGTGTATATTTGTCAGGGTTGATCATTATTGTTTCCCCTTATATACTTGCAGTAAAGATATTGACACCAAACAAAAAATCTATTCACAGGTGGGCGCTCAAAGTGCACAAATGAAGATGACTCCTGTTGTTTATGATATAGGCTTCTCTTGGCAATCATTCAATGAAGAGCCAGCCTCCTATGATGACAATTCTTTTACATTGGTTGGGTTGGTGGAGCAGATAAATACCACCTGGGATGTTTCTGATTACCTGTGGTATATGACAGAGTGAGTCTATAATCTATGGAACTCTGCATGGTTTTTCTTTTTCCTTAGACATTCTGGTGAAGGATTTTGCAATATAAAGATTTTTACACCAGATTAACCTCTCATCCATGTTGTTGATATTTTTCCTCAAATTCCCAGTGTAAAGATTGATCCTGGTGAAGGATTCTTGAAGAGTGGGAAGTATCCTGTTCTTACGGTTTTCTCTGCTGGTCATGCTTTGCATGTCTTCATCAACGGTCAACTATCAGGTGGGCAGCATGATATTGGATGTTAATGGTGAATTGGATGCAACTCCTGTGATAAATCACTTCTACTGGTCACTAGACAAGTGTTTTGTTTTTTAGGTTGAATTGGTAGTATAATTGTAGTATCCTGTTTTCAGTAGTTTCTTCCTAGTTAAGAAAAATGAAGGTGGGAATATACTACTTGGCTGGGTAATTTCATCAATATGCATCGCTTCTAAATTTTATCCCCCCTATAATTTTGACATTTTGTCAGAAACCAGTTGGTTTTACCCTTCTCAATTTGCAACAAAATTGTTAAATTGCTTGAAGTCATTACAGTAGAGCTAAGAAGCACGGATACGGACACGGGTACGGATACGGACACGGGACACAACATTTTTAAAAAATGAGGTCACGGCAAAAAAAAATATTTTTATACATTTTTTGTTTGTTATGTATGTGAACATAAAATTCATAAATCACCAAAAATAAAATGAAAATAACTAAATAAGTTCACAATTATAATACAACTACTAACAAGTTAAGGATTTGAAGAATTGGATTTGGGTATTTTATGTTTTGGTGTTTTAAAGTTTTAAAATTTATAAATTAGACTCTATTTAATACTTTTAACACTAACATTTTAACTCCAGCGTATCCCAAAATGTGTCCAATAGTTGGACAAGCGTGTCCCCTATGTGTCCGATAAGTGTCCACTAGAAAAAATATTAATAAAAATATTGGACACACCAATTGGCATGTCCGACACGTGTCTCGGCATGTCCGACATGTGTCTCGGCGTGTCCGAGAAGTATGTGTGTCCAATATGTATCCGACACAGATATGGCACCCTAAACGGAATGTCTGTGCTTCCTAGCAGTAGAGTATGATCTTGAAATATGGTTAAATAATATAGAAGCATTCCCATAAACAATAGATATCATTCTTCCTCAATCTTGCTTCAGCCCAAAAAAAAGGACTTATATGCAACAGTTGGTCTACGGTTGGACCTTATTTATGTATTTTGTTCTAATATTTTGTCCTCCTTTTGGCAGGAACTGCCTATGGAAGCTTAGAAGACCCAAAATTGACATTCAGTTCTGGTGTGAACCTGAGAGCTGGTTTAAACAAGATTGCACTGCTAAGCATTGCTGTTGGTCTCCCGGTTTGTTCTCTCTCTCTCTCTCTCTCTCTCTCTCTCTCTCTCTCTCACACACACACACACACACACACACACAAACACAAGGACACATGCATGTGCGCGTCCAGGAATACCAAGAACAATAAACTTCTGTTTGACAAACATGTTTCATGGTTATCTAAAGTTGATTTTTCTGTCTTCTGTGCTGCCTTTGTTACGAGATCAGAATGTAGGCCCACATTTCGAGACATGGAATGCTGGTGTTCTTGGCCCAGTTTCACTGAATGGTCTCAATGAGGGAAGGAGGGACCTTTCATGGCAAAAATGGACTTACAAGGTTTGTCTTGAGACAATCTACAACCTTGTCTTGTTGCTTTGCATCCTAGATAGTTATTTGACTTCATATCCCTAATCAGATTGGTCTAAAAGGAGAAGCATTGAGTCTTCATTCGCTCAGTGGAAGCTCCTCAGTTGAGTGGGTTGAAGGTTCTTTGGTGGAACATAAGCAGCCACTGACATGGTACAAGGTTTGTATTTCAATCGTCTGCCAAGGCCTCTTTGTTACCCTTCTGGAAGTACAATGAACTAAATAATTTCTATAAGATAATTAAGATGGATGTGATGATGCACTATAAGTATCTGAATGCTTTGCATGTAGTTTTTTGTAAGACAAATATCTTCTTTGGGGAAAAACAAACATTTTTATCTTTTCTATTTTTTGTAAACAAAAATCACTTAAGAAAAAATTCATTGTATCACATGAATCCAAAGTGAACATCATCCGTGCAATAACTCTGCAAAAGAACAACAGCATGCATCCAAATATGCGCTTGAAAGAACACTCCTTTTACTTAGGCTACTAAAGCCAGAATTGACCATTTCTTGTCCTGCTTCCAGACTAGTTTCAATGCTCCAGGTGGAGATGAGCCTTTGGCTTTGGATATGAATAGCATGGGTAAAGGTCAAGTATGGATAAATGGACAGAGCGTTGGACGCTACTGGCCTGGATACAAAGCGTCTGGTGCTTGTGGTGCCTGTAATTATGCTGGTGTGTTTAATGAAAAGAAATGCCTAAGTAATTGTGGGGAGGCTTCCCAAAGATGGTGAGCTGAAATACAACTTGCACTGGAACTTTGTTTTCCCGGTAAAGAAATAGTCAGTTAACTGACCAGTGGCTGATGATTTCAGGTATCATGTTCCTCGTTCCTGGCTGTATCCATCAGGGAATTTGTTGGTTGTGTTTGAAGAATGGGGGGGAAACCCATATGGCATTTCTTTGGTGAAAAGAGAAATACAAAGCGTATGTGCAGATATTTTTGAGTGGCAGCCAACTCTAGTGAATTGGCAGTTGCAAGCATCTGGTAAAGTTAATAGACCCCTGAGACCTAAAGCCCACCTGGCATGTGCCCCTGGTCAGAAGATCTCGTCAATTAAATTCGCAAGCTTTGGAACACCAAGAGGGGTTTGTGGAAGCTTCCATGAGGGGAGCTGTCATGCCCATCATTCGTACGATGCCTTTCAAAAGGTAAACTAATAGCTTGCATTAACCATGCCACCTTGCTTTTCTTTTTTGTTTTTTTGGGTCAATTGTGTTTGCTTTGTTGATTTTGTTTGTGATAATCCCTCCGTTTGGATTAATCAAATTAGAACAGTACATAAAATTCTGATTTATCTAAGCTTTCCCAAATTTCCTTTTTTCCCCTGCCTGCCTAGTCAACAGCGGCAGTCCAATTGAAGGCTTTTCCAGAAATATCGTTTGACACTGTTTGAACAGAACTCTGGACTTGCTTGAATCACAAATTGGACTTATTTAACTCAAGTTCTTATAGCATGCATTTCATAAGAGACAAGTTTTAAGGATATTTACTTTCAAAGAATTTAATTAGGCATTCGTGACTAGTCTGTATTTTACCTTGACAAGTTTATTTTTCGTACAGACTTGGAGATTGCCACCATTCCCCTTTTCACTATTCTCGGTACTTAATGCATGAATATTTTTCTTGCAGTACTGCATTGGGCAGCAATCATGCTCAGTTCCTGTGGTACCTGAGGCATTTGGAGGAGATCCATGTCCGAATGTCATGAAGAAACTTTCCGTGGAAGTCATTTGCAGTTGAGTAAACATATACGAAGGTCCCAATTTAGTTATTCTACACACTTCATACGAATTTCAACTCCATTCATGAAAGATCACCACGACCATTTGTTTCAGCTTTGACCAGGTGAAGTTGTAGAAATATACAACACACCATTTGGTCCAAAGCTCCTATAAATTCTGAAGATTGTGTAAGTTTTTATGTACATAATGTAATACAATAAGGTTAGAGGTGCAGGGGTTACAAGCACATTGAGATATAGAAAATGCATCCATGTGCAAATGTTTTAGTACTTTAGTTTTTAGGACATGTAAGCTCTTGGCTTTCATTGATTTCAGAGGTCCTTGGAAGCAACTGTTTCATTGATTTGTCCTTGTAAGAAGGATGTCAAATGGTACTAATAATATATAATTTTGTCTGAAGTTGCAACTTTGCTACATCTTGGAACGAGTCTTTACAGCTAAAATGGTCTTATTTCAGTTGACCTTCATCGCAGACGAAATCGCGTCTCCGACCCTTTGAGCAGAGACGCCAGCAAGTTGCATCAACACCCAAGTTTTTAAGAATGATTCACCTTTCAAGACCCATATTCAAAAAAAACAAAATAGACTATACCACAAGAAAATTTATGAATAATTTATATATAAAAAAATTTATGAATAATTTATATATAAAATGATGTAATTAAATAAGAGTTTTTGATTTTAAAATAACAGTGCTCATCATGATTGGTTCTTGATTACAAAATTGGCATTATTTTAATAAAATTTTCTAAAATTTTTTTTTAAAAGAATAACATTTTCTTTTATATCAGTGTTTTATTATTATTTTTTTAGGATTAATTTTACTTTACCTCTTGTGATTAACACGACAATCACATACACTCTTGCACTTTAAAAACCTACACTTACGCTCATTGTGGTCAAGACTAAACTGAAACTGTCACGAGTCCGTTTGGAAGTATTGTCAGTTTTTATTTTTTGTTGTGTGCCATAAGTATGTGTTTTTATTTATTGTTTTTTATGGTTTGGTGACAACATTTGTAAATTAACGTTCTGCCAATAGTATCAGACTAATGTTTTAAAAATACAAAATATGCCTATTTTAGTGTTTTTTGTGTTTTTTATTTTTAAAAAAACAAAAAATAAAAACAGAAAATAAAAATCAAACGACCCTAACTTTTCTAGTTAAACTAACAGGAAACATTTAATCCTCCAAAAATGCAAGATGAAAATGTTTATTATACCCTTTCAATTTATTCTCCCTCTACCACGGGGTACCCACCCATTGCTAACTAACTGGTAGCTGCTGACGCTGCTCACTCTTCACCTATCTAAGTCCATGGCTTCCACTACCACCCATGGGGTGTTGCCACCTCCATTAGTGACAGACTCATCTTTCTCTATACCAGCACTTACAACTTACCCATCCCACGTCCCCAACGCAAACTCGGCACCCATGGCCGCAGCCGCCGCCGCCAACTATCCATACCCAATTATGGCTACTGCTCGTACTCACTCACATCCACTGCTCAAGTAAGCGAAGTTTTAAGGTTGGTTTACATTTAGATTACATGAGTGGGTTATATATATATATATATAGGTACAAAAGACAAAATGACGAATTAAAAGCTCCTTGTTTTCTTTGATTGCAACATACTATCCTGTCTGCTACATAGTCAAAGAGATTGCATCATCTCGGTGTGATACTGCTGACAATTTTCATGGACAAAGACTGAATGTCGCCTTGATACCTGACATGGCACACCCCTGCTAAAAATCTTGTGTATCCTTCTGTTTTTTCATTTAGCATTTTCTCCTTCCTCCCTGCTTGTTTGAAATTGGTGGGTTTGATGATTGGTTTGCAATTAGTCAACAATAGGGTACTGTTGTATGTATATATATAAAGATCATATATCTCCAGAAAGTTTTGAGGATAGCGAAGGTGGGGCCGTCAAAGTTTCCCAGCCCACCTGTTTGTCAATGATCTCTCTCTCTCTCAAGAAGAAGCAAAAAATGTATTAAAAAAAAAATAAAAAGGTATTTTTTTAGCGAGAGAAATCAAAGTGAGAATGTGAAAAAGAACTTTAGTGGCTCAAATGGAGTGCAATAGATAGGAAATTAAAATAAAGTTAAGGGTAATTTTGACTTTTAACTTAGATTATTAATCCTGTCAGCATTTTGCACTTTAACCTTTACCACATAGGAGTGTTGGTTTATTAAGTGCTATGTGATTTTCACTTTAATCACAAGTTAAAAGTGAAATTAACTCTTTTTTTTAATCATCCATATAAGAAAACAAACTCTTTTTACTATTTTCAAAACCTGTAGTGTTAGGAGTCTCTGCCATTAATACACTTTGCCTTATAAAAATTAAAGAAACTACTTAAGAAAGCTAGATTTAGAATTTGGTTTAACTATTTAATTAACTAGATCTATAATTTTGGCTTATTTATTAATGATGATCAGGTACATCTTAGATTTTCTATGACATTTAGTTGTAATTACTAGAAGAAAGCCAAATTGAGCACATAACCATATGAAAATATATTTATTAAGATTAAACTACATGCCATTAGGATCACTGTAGAATCAAACATTTACTGTGACCAATTCTATTGACCCTGTGATTTCCACGTAACCCACGGTTTTGACTTGGCGGTCGTTGTAAACAATAACGCATGCTGCCACGAGCCTCCAAAATTCTCATTCTAAATATTTATTTGTAGAGAGAGAGAGTACGAGAGAGAGAGAGAGAATTAGAACCTTCAAAGCAGCACCAAAATAGAGGCCTTATATTTTTGTATGTATATATATATAAGCCCGTTGGATAAGACTTTTTTTTAAGTTTTTTTTGCTTGACTTTTTTTCTTATATACCATAATTATTAGAACAGGACCGGATGAGATAGTTCAATCGGTAGATCTGAGAATTAGACCCTTAATCGGTGTAATTTAATTAATTTATCAAAAATATATGTGAACCGATTTGAATTAAATGAACCGACCAATTTTTAAAAAATTGACCAGTTCAATCAAAAAAACCATCCATGAACTTGTAACTAACATTAACAGTTTAACCTTTTTATCACCAAATTATTATTTGGTTGGTGATTAATTTTATCATATTTAATATATCTTATAGACTTTATCAAAAATTTTTGGTGAAATTTTATATATTTAATATATTCTATAATATTGGTTGAACCGATTAAACTTATAAACCGAAATTTGTGCTTTGATTGGTTCAATGTTCAATCGGTCTGATATAAGCAAAAAAAAAAGTCAAGATTTTGAAATATTTTTACTTTTTTTTTTTATAACTTTTTTACTTATCTTATGTTTAACCACTTTATCACCAAATCGTTATTTGGTTGGTGATTAATTTTATCATATTTAATATATGTAGACTATATAATAATTAAAATATATATAATTCTATAATATCGGTTGAACCGATTGAACTAATAAATTAAAAATATGTGCTTTGATTAGTTCAATGCTCGATCGGTCTGATATAAGCGAAAAAAAAAAAAAAAAAGTCAAGATTTTAAAATATTTTTACTTTTTTTTTTAACTTTTTTACTTATCTTACCTTATTAAAAGAAAAAAAATAAAAAAAATTAACTTTTTTACTTTTAAGTCAGAATAACAAAAATAAAAAAAACTTAAAAAAAAAAAAAATGTACCAATTCCGTCAATAACCACTTTAGCTTAGAACCATCTTAAAGGCCAACTACAGAAGCACATCGCATCACTTTTAGTTTTCTCTCTCTTCATTTTCTTTTTCTTTTTGTTTTCTATGTTAGTGTCAATATTCTGCAAATGACGCGTTTCTATGGCGGCGGGCGCTACTCTGCCCTTTCTCTCTCTCCTCTCGTCTAATCCACCATCTCCAATGGACTATCAGGCGAAACTACCAGAACCCATGTTGGCTATCCTCCTCTTTGTCACACTCTCTCTCTTCGTTCTCATCTTTTCTCTACACAGATGGCTGAAGAAGACAGAGCAACAAAGCTCGAAGTCAATCATCCAATGTCCTCTGTCAAAATTTGTAAATAAAACCTCAAAGACCAATGAACCGAACCTGACCAATTTGACCCATTCTCTTCTTCTCGAGATCTTACCCTCCAATTCGCCCAAATGGGCTACTCTGTTCAGTGGTGAGGTTAAGGTATGTGACGACCCGGTACCAAAAGAGTCGGGTTTGGATGGGGAAAGGGTTGATTCCGGTGGGGAGGATTGTGTGAAGAAGAAGAAGAAAAAGAAGAGGGGGAAGAAGAAGCCGCCTAATTTGCCGAATTCGAAAGCCGAAGACGGCGGCGAAGAGAGAAGTCGTGAGAAGGAAGGTTTGGGGGCGAAGGAGAAGCAGGATTTAGTGTGTTTGTATCCATTTACGTCGTCTTCGAGTGTGACTCAGAGAAAGATCAAGCAGCAGTATGATCAGCTTGTCAAATCCCATGAATCCAATGGCTTGACTCTGGCTCAGGTTTTTTTTTTCTTGTGTTAAAATTTCCTCATCCAATCTCATGTTTTTGTTTGATCTGCTTCCGATTCTAGATGGTTAGTCAAGGTATTCACTATTTGCTAATGGAATTTAAAAATAATGACATGTATTTTCTCTAGCTCCTTGTTGATTACTGATTTTGTAGTTTTGTGTATGTAACTATATATAATTGGTATCTGATGTGTTGTTTTTGGTACCGACGTGCCTTTAAAATGATATTTTCTATGTTTTGCTACCAAACATAGTTGGAAGTCACAAGTAAATGTTATTACTTAGTATAAATAGTTTTTTGATTTAATTGTTTCGTCATATATAAGCAATTGCTAGAATCTGTGGAATTCTTCTTCAAACAATATGTATTTGTCATATCAGTTTCGGTTTCAAGGATGAGGGAATCCTTCCTCTTAAGGAATTCCTAGGCTTACTAACTGTAGAAGTTATTCTTTGCCCATTTCCTCCACTTTCAAAAGTAGAGATGATTCCCGGCCCACCGTGTTTTCTGTAGTATTCCTCAAAGCCAAAGTTCTTCATGCATACATTAGTTGTGTTTCAAGGATGAGAGATTGCTGAAGTGTATGATTCATGAATTTTCACACAATTCATTCTATATGAGATGTGAGAATTGAAGGTTCCTTAGTTCTTGCCTCTTAGGGACAAGGGTCCAATGAAGAGCCCTAAATCGGCTTTGTATAAACTCCCAAAAGGTTTCCTAAATTTAATGAGTTTTCATCAGGTTTATTCTTTATATACTGCTCGAATAGAGGGTGAGGCATTCAGTCATGATGAGATTATGGGCTGAGGATTCTTCCAGGGTGTTTTTGGATATGAGAGTTAATTGCAGCTTAGTAAGCAATGGAGGTGTAGATGCTGCTACCAGGGTCAGTTCTTTAACTAGTGCTGGGTTTCATCCAACCTTTTTTTAATAATTTTGGGACAGGACTCAGCTCGGAAGTATTCACTTTATGGGTATGAATATTTGGGTATCCTATTTATGAAACTGTAGTAGCATACTATGTTATTTGAACTCGGGTACGGGTGTTGGGTATTGGTGCGTGTCTAAGCGTCGGATTCATCTAATTCTCATATCCAAAGATACTTGGAAACTGTTAGATTTCGTATTTTTTAAAATAATTTTTTTAATTTATTTGAGGTAAGATAATTTTTGCAAATTAAAATATTATATTTTATGCATAAAATAGAAGTCTTATGCATAGTTCTATAGTAAACTCAATTATTTATACATACTTGTTGGATGCATGTCCAACTAGCCGTATCGAACACATATTCCGTACCCTTGTCCGAGTGTCGAGTGTCCGACACGGGTATTTCACAAATTTAGAAGTGTTCACGTAACATAGGTAGCATGTCCATGCAAAAAACCATTATTGGCATCCAATAAGAATAACATTTGACTTCTAGAGAAATAAGATAAACCATCTGTGATTACTACAACACATGTATGACGCAGATGAGCTGAAACTTGACAGATCTAATACAGATCCCATTCACGTGTGTTGCATGGACATGGTTTTGTATTTGAATGATTATAATAAAGCAGAATACAAGTATATTTAGTGTATGCTACCAATAAGGATTTTGATTTAAGCCACTTCAAGAATATTTTGTTTAGAAGAGGTTCATGCATTTTATTGAGTGAAGCTGGAGCATCCCCCACCACAATTCAGTTGTCAACCTCCAAACCTAGAACAAATATTAGTATACCCAGCTGAAGCCATGATGAGGTTAAGGTTTAGATTGGACCGACCCTCATTGCACCTTGAAAAAGTCCCCTTTGTCAATTGTCATTCAATCATCTCAGTTCTATAAAATTCTTCAGTTTTATTGCTGAGTGCTGAGACTCATGCCAACTAATGTACTGAATGCTTTCAGACTGAGTATTACAACATGAGCAGAATAAGGCCTTGAGGAATCGGATGAACATCGAGCATAGTACGAATTTTTTGAACTGTAAACTTTAGAATTACGTCAAAAAATTTTACACCAAAAACTTCTGCTGAATTCTCTCTCAAGACACACTCTAAAATGCACACGCACACAAGGATGGTTATGCTACTTATGCATATATCAAGTCAAAACACCTTTTAAAATAACAATGCAATTGCCCTATGTGGATTCATTTGTATATCACTTTTATATCCTTTTTGAGTTGTTTTTCATTATCTCCACCTTAGCAAGTTGGGATAAGATTGCTACTTTAGTACTCAATACTGTATCTAGGACATGTCCTTCCTCCAATAGCTATTATTTCCTTGATTTACTTTTATCATTTTGGACATTGAACTGATTCGCTAATGAAGTAACTATGTTGCTAAGTGTCACGGTCCGACATTTTGTGAGCTTAGCAGTCACAAATGTGGCATGTACGGCACTTGCCAAGTCCGTCTGACAAGCTAGTCAAACCCGAATCATTTCATTTGGAAGCTAGAATTGAGCGTTAATGGCCAACCGTCAAGCAACCTCCTTTGGAGAATGGGTGGAAGTAATAAACATATTTCATTGATAAAAGCATTATTACATAGCTCACATATGTACAAAACATGCCTCTAGCCATACAAGAAGTTGTGGGGTGGAGGGTGATAGGAGCATACCCCCTCCTTATATATGTTTTTTAAGCCATTTCAAAACTGATACAACAAAACATGACACCCCCACGAGGAGTCATAATGGCCTCTTGTAAATTCTACAAAACTCAACAAATAGAACCGTTTAAAACCATGAAACTACGTTCGAAGAGGGTCCTATAGAAAAAAACCTGGCTACATTTGGACTTGAGAGCTCAAAGTTATGCCACACCAAAGATAAGGCTAAAGTGAGGTTAAATAGGGCCTCGCGGCTGACCTTGGTGAGATTATCTTGCTAGCATCTGACTTGCACTTTGGCACACACAAAGTGAGGTTATCCAGGGTTTCACTGGCACACCAAAATGAGGTTAGATGCTCTTGGTTGGGTGCTAGTGAGGTTAGACTGCCCCTCACCTGCGCCATTGCTTGATACATCTGGCGGCCTTGGACGCTGTCACGTTGCTTCCTCGGCTGCCCGCTTGGTTGCTTCTTTGGGCCATTCTTGGCACACCTCGGAGTTGTCTTAGTCATTGTTTAGGTATTGTTTGGACAATGCTTGGACACGGTTTGGACAATCCTTGGGCACAAGTTTTGCACCCTTTTGAGTAGTCATGGGGTGCGAAGGAGCAAACCATGACACTCTCCCCCACTCGAACTTGTCACCGTCCTTGGTGACATTGGAATTCAGTTGTTGGAAGTTGAAATTTGATGTTGCCCCTCGGACTAACTTGACACTTGATGAGCCACTTCTCTGGCTCTTGCCTCTCGAAGATATCCGACTGAACTGTGGCGCACGGCTTGGCCGCTCCCGGCGCAAGCACCTACTTGAAACCCACTCCTCTTGATGAAGTGGTTGATATGGCCTCCTCGGCTGGGCTCCTCAGAAGTCCGTCTCCAAGTCGCCTGCTTGAACGCTGAATCATTTTTGGCCACCTTGGCCGGGCACCATAGAAGTCCATCTCTAGGTCGCCACCACGAATGCTTTGATTGATTTGGCCCACCTTAGCCGGGCGTCATGAAAGTTCGTCTCCAAGTCGCCTCCATGAAAACTGGGTCAATTTGGCCACACTTTTGGCCGAGCGCCTTAGAAGTCTCGTCTCTTAGTCGCCTCTTTGAATGCATCCTCACGCCTGCTCTTGAACTTCATGCCCCACGTGGGCATTGCTTGCCCTCTTGACTTGGTCTTGAAAATCCGTCTTCAAGACTTTTGAATGGAGTTGGAACCACTGCCTCCTCCTTGCCACTTCATGGGCTACCTCTTTGTTGCCATCTCGGCTTGGCCTTGAAAGTCCGTCTTCAAGACCCTTGAATGGAGTTAGACCCATTGTCACCTCCGTGCCCCTTCACGGGCCAACTCTCTGTTGCCATCTCGTTTTGGCCTTGAAAGTTCGTCTTCAAGACCCTTGAATAGAGTTAGACTCACTGTCTCCTCCGTGGCCCTTCATGGGCCAACTCTTTGTTGTCATCTTGACTTGGCCTTGAAATTCTGTCTCCAAGACCCATTTGCTGGATTTAGGAACTGCTCCCTTCTCCGAAGCATCTCATTGTTTGCTTGAAATCTCCACCCCTCCTATGTGGGAGTTGTTGAAAGACACCTTGAGAATTTATTGTCCCGACCATCGTCCCGTAGGCTCTTTTCACTTGGCCTCCAACTATCTTGTGGTTGAGAACAAGCTTCCAACCTTGTTGGTGGGCATGGCGCGAACAATGTGCAACTTGTGCAGTCCGTCACACAAGAAAATGGAATGGCAACATGGCAATCACCAATCCAAAGCAATCATAGGCTTCCTCTTGAAGTCCCACCCAAGGATAGCTGCCACTAGTCCATGGGCACCACTAAGCATGCTCCCTCGTGAGCAATCTTTGATACTGGGATTGACTTGAACATGCCACCGATATCCCCACATTGAACCGGCTAAAGCAATCTCTTCCAAGGCTTCTCGGTCCCGTCGATACGGCCTTGATTTGATGTTAACGCCTTTGTCACTCTAGACTTGGAGTTCAACACCGCTTCCCTGTGTTTGGGCTAGAACATCTCCTTTCTTGCCACTCTTGGCTTTGTGAGTTTGATGAATCCAACCCATCAATAACAAGCAAATATGCACCAGGAGATCTCAAAGCTGTTTTAGGCACCACCGCCCTAATGGTAGCAAAGTGACATCTTGCAAGATGTGGCTCGCAAGCCAACCGTCCCCTTGACGGCCCTTCACTCCATCGCCATGCTTCGATTGCTTTAAGATACTCCACCAATGACAATGCACCCCGAACTCAACCGAGGTGAAACATTAAGTTCATATGAGCTTTGCACGGTCCTTCAGTAGCTTTGAAGTCAAATCCCTTCATTGGCACTCTTGCTTGAGTTGGAGTAAGGAAACACGCCACTAAGTGTGGCTCACCGGCCAACCGTTACTCTTTATGGCTCCTGACTCCGCTTTGAATCTTTAACATCTGCACACCACGCGGTCCGTTGCATGGGTGACAAGAATTAGGACCCCTATGCTTGCCCTCTCTTGATAGAAGTCCTTCCCGTGCCCTTAAAGATGTTGTTGTTTCATCCGTCTTCCTTGAAAGATAACCCGACATTGGCTCCCCCACTCTTGGGCTTGCCGGCACTTGTGGCTCCCCCACTCTTGGGTTTGCCGTAGACTTAAGACTTGGCATTTCCCACACCCTTGCTGGTTTTCACTTCCCGGACTGTTGTGGCTCAAAGACATAGCCTTCAAAGCATTCCATTACATTTTTGGGCACCCACGCCCTAGTTGTAGGCTCTTCCAAGAAGTAGAACAACTAATCTCTCATGGACATGTCTCCCGTGTCAAGCATTAGGCAAAGAACTTGCTTAACATTATCACCTGATTGACATCGATATGCATTAAGCTTCATTTGGGCCTGCCGGCCCCTTTCCTTGTTGTTCCGGGAAAGGACAGCCACTTGAGTTCCACTTGAACTCCTTCCATCTTGGCATTGCTGCATAGGCCCAACCATTGCTCCATGTGCATCGTCCTCCACCTCTGTGGCTCTCTTGGACATGCACGTAGTAGTTTCGGATGCCTTCTCATTCTCTTTAACATCCCTTGTACCCCCGTCAACATGTTGGCACAAGAACTTGGCACTTGCATGCGGCGTGTCTCCCACCGATGCTTTAGTCTTGCTTCGCTTCTTTAGCACATGTAAGCTTGACCCTTGCAATTCTCCAACTTGTGCTTAGCCAACCGTTGCCCCCGTTGCCACTTGCTATATAGGGGTGTGTCAACACGATGACACAACTGTTGGAGCCCCCTGAGTCTTGCCTGTCCTTTTGGGCTTGTCCACCACACTTCTTGATAGGCACCGTCTTGCAATTTAGCTACCGCAGCATTCCTTCCACCGAGCCCACTGGCATGCACTCTCCGTGCTTGAGTCACCATCCTATGCTCTTTCATTGCTTCCTTTCATTTTTGTAGCTGGACCGCACCAACTACACTTCCACGGTCCGTTGTGGGCATAGGGTCAGCCACTATCTCATTGTAGCTTTCCCACCAACCATTGCTCTGATACCAACTGTCACAGTCCGACATTTTGTGAGCTTGGCAGTCATAAATGTGGCTCGTGCGGCACTTGCCAAGTCCGTCTGACAAGTCAGCCAAACCCGGATCATCTCATTTAGAAGCTAGAATTGAGCGTTAATGGCCAACCGTCAAGCAACCTCCTTTGGAGAATGGGTGGAAGTAATAAACATATTTCATTGATAAAAGCATTATTACATAGCTCACATATGTACAAAACATGCCTCTAGGCATACAAGAAGTTGTGGGGTGGAGAGTGGTAGGAGCATACCCCCTCCTTATATATGCTTTCTAAGCCATTTCAAAACTGATACAACAAAACATGACACCCCCACGAGAAGTCATAATGGCCTCTTGTAAATTCTACAAACCTCAATAAATAGAACCCTTCAAAACCATGAAACTACGTCCTAAGAGGGTCTTATAGAAAAAAACCTAGCTACATTTGAACTTGGGAGCTCAAAGTTATGCCACACCAAAGATCAGGCCAAAGTGAGGTTAAATAGGGCCTCGCGGCTGACCTTGGTGAGGTTATCTTGCTAGCGTCTGACTTGCACTTTGGCACACATAAAGTGAGGTTATCCAAGGCCTTGCTGGTACACCAAAATGAGGTTAGATGCTCTTGGTTGGGCGCTAGTGAGGTTAGACTGCCCCTCACTCGCGCCGTTGCTTGATACATCTGGTGGCTTTGGACGCTGTCACCCTTCCTCGGCTCCCCTCTTGGTTGCTTCTTTGGGCCATTCTTGGCACACCTCAGAGTTGTCTTAGCCATTGTTTAGGCATTGTTTGGGCAATGCTTGGACACGGTTTGGACAATCCTTGAGCATAAGTTTGGCACCCTTTTGAGTAGTCATGGGGTGCGAAGGAGCAGACCATGACACTAAGCAATGCTATAGTGAGTAATGTCTAAGGACTGTTACAGCTGAAATAGTTATTACCATCAGGGAAATGATAGTGATTGTAGTCAATGAATCCTTTTCAAACTTCTTTTGTTGTCAAACCACCACATGTTTTTGTCATTACAAAATTAAGCTATACGTGCATTATGTTTTGGTCCCGGTTTTAGTGGTTGAATCCATAATTGCAACCACTGGAACCTCCATTTTCTCTTATGTGCATGGAGAGAATTTTTAGTTAATTTCATGTAGACGATATTTATTATTGCTTCATCTATATGCTCAGGAAGCACACCTCTCCCTTTCTCACGGAGACACCCACTTTTTGATTCCCAAACAATAATGCCAAATCCTCTATGGTATTGGTTTTTGACCTATCAGCATGCATAGTTGCTCTATACAAGAAATTACTCTCCAATCGGCATTGATTTTTATCTCTTCGTAATCATATGATTTGGTAGTACACTCTCACAAAACCAGGCATCATCAGTTACTTGGTGTTTTGGGCATGACAATTTCTCAAAACGTAGATACAGTAGTAGCATGAGTGCATTATCATACGTGTTTTTTGTAAACAGGCTTTCACGCTCTTTTATATTTAGACTTCAATCCTTTATGCTTTGTTTGGAACCCGGATTTTTGGTTGGAAAAGTAAAAGAAAAGGAAAACATGATGGAAAATAGAACAAAATTACTCTTTCATTTCGTTCTATTTTCCTTCACCTTTTATTTTTCCCACCGAAAATCCAGGTTCCAAACGGAGCGTAAATGTTTTTGGTCTGGTGAGGTTTTTGCATGTAATGAGTTATAATTCTTTGTTTTTTTTTTTTTTTTGTTCTTTTGCTGATTATAATGAGTTATGATTCAGTTTGATCGTTAAGGCTCTGGTTTCACATGCTGCACCCCTTGGAGGTTTTTCAGATAAAACTTTTACTAATCCCCAAACAAAAAAAGTTTGGTATGAATGTGTATTTTTGTCGAAGAATCATAGGGAGGTAGCCTTCATACTAAAATTGAACCTTCTTGTGTCCATTATCCGAACAATTTAGATGTACCATTGAGTACCAATCTGCCATATGGTTTTATGTCTAATCAAGTAATAACTGCAACTGAACTGTTTGGAAAATCATTAACATTAGCAATCCTGTAATGGACTTGATTGATTTTTAGTTACTGTGGACTATGTTCTTTGGTGTGTTTACATAGAACTTTGCTGTGGGCATGCACATCGACATGTTTGTGAGTGGACTGGGGTCAGATTACCATCTGATTAAAGAAGCAGCCGGGCTAACCTTGATCTGACGTTAGGGTTGAGTTTTATTATTCTCGTCCCTTGAGTATCATATGGAATGGAATTCTATTCACCTGGTCTGCAGGGAACTCTGCTTTCCTAGTGTGGTATTTCACAATGGATCCTTGCGACTGTAAAGACCTATATGTGGATTGATCCCTCCACCTTTGAGTGTTGTTGTAGATGGTTTCTTTCATTGCCCTTCTTATGCATTCTGTAGACCTAAGTGCTGCATGCACTTTACGCTTCAGAGACATTTTCCATCTTTTTTTAATGGCCTCAATCCAACCTCACCACTTTGCTGTCATCTTAGATTTTTGTGATTTTTCTACCTAGCCACCTTGTAGAGCCATATGTTTTGTGCAGCTTACCCTTTAGAAAGAGTGTCTGCCTTCCTCAAGTGCACTTGTAAACTATGTAATCGTTACATCTGAAACACAGATTTCTGATAGATTTACAGTAAAATTAGCTGTTTGGTCCCAAACATGTTTGGCTTGTGATCCTGTTGGATTTGGGCTTGGAAAGTTGAGACCACTAAAGCAGAATGCTTCTATTGTTTTTTTTCCCTGGTTGTGACTACAGTCGTGTGCTCATCTCTGGCTACAGATATAAAAATGCTTTCACTTGGTTTTGTCTTTATAAATATTCCTATATATCTATGTCCTAACTGCATCTGTCTTCCAGACATGTATTATTGAATGCTAGCTATAGAGGATTTATTGAAGCAATAAATATATCTTTTCATGGTTTGCATAATGCAGGTTGGACAATTTGTTAATTGCTTGATTGAGGCAAGAAATGAGCTAGAGCACAAGTATGCCATACAATTTCTTCCAAGTGGTTGATTTTGCTTTCTTCCTTTGCATGAGCTTCTCGGTTCTGTTAAAAGGGTTTCTTTTAATGCTTGAAAATTCTGGTTACCTTGCATCCCTAGTGACGAAATTTTCCAATTTTACATATCAAATTATGTATCGTTTAAAAAAAATCTTACTTATATTTGTAATTCGACAGTGTGAGATCTCTCCATGAATGATGCAGCTTTAGCTAACAAGTTCAACATGCTTGATTTTTCTTCCTTATTTTCTACCAAAAATTAGTTCCTTTCTTTCTTTTTCCCCTGGGACTCGGGGACACTTCCAAAATACTCATTTTGTTTTACAATGGATCTCCAACCTTAATGACAGATACCTGAGTAACTCCTAACTTTCAAAGTAATCTACTTTTTTTCTTCTTGAACTATTCACCATAAATTTTTATTTTTTTTTTTGATTTTTGGCCAAATAGGTCTGAGGTCATCCAGCGAAAGTTCACAATCACTAAGGCTCTACTATTCAAGGCAGACAGGTCTTCATTTGACCGCCTCCGTCAACAGGTTGGTATCTAAGCTAGTTTTTAGAACTTCGGCCCATTGATACTAGAAGATTTCACTATATTTCTGATATCTGGGTGTAAATTAGTTCTCTGGTTTCTGCAGACATACAAGCTAGAATTAGAACAAAAGAGATTAGAAGAGGATGCATTTGTGTATAACTGGCTCCAGCAACAGCTTAAGCTCTCGCCAGCATATAAGAAGGTAATTCTTGTAACTAACCTAGTGGAAAATATTTCTTTAGACGCTGTCTAGCAGTGAAATCAGAAAAGGGAGATAAGAGGCTTTAAATATAGGTTTGATTGGTCTGACCTTGGATGTGATTTTCTTACATAGAATTTAAGGATTCTTATTGCTAAAGTTGATATGCAAATGACTGATAGTTCACTGCATAGGGTTCCTTTATAACCCTGCCTCATGAGATACTTGGACAAGCTACATGTCAATCATAGTGGACTATCATTGAATTTAAGGGCGAAAATTAGATGAATTGAAAGAGGAATGAAATAAAAGGATGACTAACACATGTTTAGTAAAGCAATCCCTTAAAAATATATATATATTTAGAAAGTCAACTGCAGCATCCCTTTTGCAGAGTGATCTGTCTTGCTATAATTCATGGGGCTGTCCATTTGCAATTGTAAAGGAGAAGATAATAAGCTAGAAGAGACCAAAACAAAATGAAATAGAGAACTTCAGATGCTTTGGTCCTTTTCCTTATTTTGGTGGCGGGGGAGAACTTACTGACTTTACACAGTAAATTAAAACCAAAGATGAAGGGAAAAAGATAAATTAAAAATAGAAGGTTTTATGTGTATTTCACTTCCTTCATTTTCAACTAAGCCAGAGTTTGGACATTGAACAAAGTCTGTGGTCTCGGCTTTTGACAAAGATGATATATGAATTCTAATCCTCTCTCTTTTATATTGAAAGATGCTTGAAATCGGTGCTTGCATGGAGTTGGAAGCTAAATCCAGTGAGCTGACAGAAACTGCAGATCCTGAGTTTGCAGATATTTCATTTGAAGAATTACTAGCACAAGAAAAGAAGGATTCTTTCTGGTTTGTGTTTCTTCTTTTGAATCTCATGTTATAGTTCTGTTTGGCACTGCTTGTCAACAACTCTCTGTCCCATATGCAGGCAGAAAAACGGGAAACCGAGATCGTGTTCAGGTTGATGACAGTCTTTCTTGCTAACCTTAATCGGGGGTTTCACTAATAGCAAAATGTACATCCACTACCCAGAATCATACGCCATTGCAGGAATTTTACTGCTGCCTTTGCTTCTGTGGGTTGCTTCGGGTTTTTCTTTTTGAATGGCAATGTAGCGCATTACTTTTTTGCTTTCTATTTGGGTTTTCCCAGCGGAAGCTAATCTATTTCCGCATGTGGTGATCCTGAATATTGTATACCATCTTTTGCTATATTTTGGCCTCGCTAACAACTGGATACATCTTTTGCTATATTTAGGCCTGTGTGTCTGTGCATGGCATTCGAGAGACTTTTCCAGTAGGCTGCACCAGTTGAACTTTAATAAGCTCCAAATGCAAGTGTATTTTGGCACCTAATAAATCAAAGGAAATCAGATTTATTTGATAAAAAAAAAAAAAGTCAGAGTTATCTGATGGTTTTTTGAAGTTTAATCAGAAAATTTACCATCGACACCTTAGTGGAGAAGATTAATTGGACATCTATTTGTTTATTAGGCTGGTGGCTTGCAACAGTGGTTTTGGTGGCTGAGCATCTGAGATTCTCTCTCTCTCTCTCTCTCTCTCTCTCTCTCTCTCTCTCAGAGTTCCTACTATAAATATGATTATTTAACCCGTAGGTATTGAAGTTTGAATTGTTGTGAAACTCAAATGAGTATCGCACATGATTATAACATCCGAGTTTACATTTAGATTAGCCTCTGGGTTAGCCAGCCTAGGGGTGTGGGTTTTTTTAATTCATCAATGGTTTTATAGTTGAGAAAGAAGAAAGTGAAAAGCAAAGCTTGCGTCCACGCTAAGAATGCACAAAGCACTAAACCGCAATTTGAAGGCATCACTAATAATTAAATATGGTAGTCTGGCAAGTGAGTTACTCTCAAGTGATTTGATAAAAAATCACGAGTTTAATACGTGCTAATGCTCTTTGTCTGCTGACCCTGAATCACTTGCTTGTTCACTTAATATTTGGTGGTATTATGGTAACGAACTCACCCTTTTAAGCAATAGTTATGACTCAAACCGAATATTATATAACGGGTGAGAGCTCTTATACTCACGTTCAAAGAGTCGCTATCATCGGTCATCCCCTCTCGCCTTTTTTGTCCAGTAAAAAAAAAAACTATATATATATAATCAACGATACAGGTTCCAACCCACCCTCCAAAAAACTCAAAAAACTTTACACAAAAATAAAATATAAAAAACATAAAAAACGATCTCTGGGGGTTACTCCAGAGTGATTCCTGATCAAGCAAATTTCCAAATTACACAATGAAGAGATGGAACATATGAATATTCAGCTTCTGTAGCAGAAGACTTTGATTCTCTTCACATTCTCTCCATCCAAACACACCAAAACACAACCCTATCCTCTTCAAATTAGCTTTATTGCTTTCATTTTCCAGCCTCTTTAAGTAACAATCAAATGAGAAGTCAATTGAAGCAAAGCCACATGGAACAGGAAACTAGCAACATCTTGAGGCGAAATCTCCAGACATTTGGTAGATCTGTTGTCTTTCATTGTCAACACATCTGTCTCAATACCAATTTTAGTATTCACTAGTTCTCTTTCCCCCAGCCTTATACATCTTTCTCAATAGAAGTGAAACCAAATCCAATGCTCAGGTATGTAGAAATTAGAATAGACGAGTCGATCAAAACATAAGTACCACTTTATAGGAAATTTTTGATAACTAAACCTCAACTAAAGCTTCTTGCCTAAACTACTAAAAATACAGTTCATAACGATTGATATCGGTGTAGACAAAAACGAAAAAAAGCTAACATACAAGCGAAGCCCTACACTACCACCAGGAAAATGAAAAAAAAAAGTTTTGACAAGGTTGGGAAAACTATCCAAAGTGCGGCAATTATCCAAGAAAAGTGGAGATGCTTGTTTCTGCTTCGTTTCAGGTGTAAAACTTCATCTAGAACCCATAATCTTATGTCCCTACTGATAACCAAACACTGAGCCCTTCCCACAGCATCTTCCTGTCAGTCGATCTTCACAGAGGAATAGATTTTCCGCACAAACCAGAAGCAAGCATAGAAGCCAATTGTACCCGTCAAGACAAAGAAGGTATACGAGCCAATCAACATATAGCCAAAGTATAGGATGCCTGAAACAAACTTTGTGATCTCCAACTTAGTGAAGAAGTAGAAGATTGAATACAGGAAAAGGTACAAAGCAGAGGAGCCTGCGGTCAGGTAAGCCCTCCACCACCAGTGGTAGTCTTCACTGCACAGTTGGAAATAGCAGAGCACAATTGTTATCTCGGCGCATGTGATTATAAGGATAACAAAAACTATGAAAAGGAAGCCGAAGATATAATAGAACTGGTTTAGCCATATGGATGTCAGGATAAAGAATAGCTCAATGAAAACAGCCCCAAACGGAAGAATTCCTCCAATCAGTATAGAGAAGACCGGTTTCATGTACCATGCCTGCTCAGGTATCTGCCTAGGGATTTTGTTTGTCTTCACTGGGTCTTCAATGGCTGGCTTTTTAAAACCCAAGTAACTGCCCACAAACACCAAGGGCACTGTTATGCCAAACCATAAGCACACAAGAGCAAACATAGTCCCAAAGGGCACTGCTCCAGAAGATTTCTCCCCCCAGATGAGGGCGTTCAGCACAAAGAAGATGGCAAACAGAATACCAGGAAACATAAAAGCAGTTTTTAAAGTATTCCTCTTCCACTCAGTGCCCTTAAACATTTTGTACAGACGTGCAGAGGTGTAGCCGGCAAATAAGCCCATGAAGACCCATAAGAGAACCATGGCAGTCATAAGCCCACCTCGGTTGGAAGGTGATAAGAAACCAAGCACTGCAAATATCATGGTTACAAGTGTCATCCCAAAGACCTGTACACCAGTCCCAATGTAAACACAGAGTAAACCAGAATTAATTGGTGCCCTAAAAACATCTCCATGGAGAAGTTTCCATCCTGTTTCTTCCTGAGCTTCATCATGTGTATCCAATTGATTGTAGTTCGCAATATCTCTGTACAGAGTTCTCATCATAATCATGGCAACCATGCCAGAAAGGAAGAGGACGATCATCAGAGAATTTATGATGGAGAACCAATGGATTTGGTCATCATTCATGAGGAGGTAAGTGTCCCAACGTGATGCCCATTTGACATCACTTTCCTGGAGGGGGAAAAATGTAATTGAATTAACAAACAAACCATTAACGGATTGTACATTGAAAAACTAAGGGAGGACAAGTCTGTGGGCTCAATTAGAGAGTACCTTGAAAGAAATGTCATAAGAAAAAACAACCTCCTTATCTGTATCAACTTCCTGTGGAACTGCGCTACCTTGAATTAAATTTTTGGTGTTCTGGTTGCATGTTGTCAACTGAGGATTCTTGTCATCCCACTCCTTGTACTCATGATTAATACTGCTCAAACAAAGAGAAGGATGAAATAAATCAAGGCATTGGACAAAACAGAGAAAGTAAGTGTGCTTGGTAAAAATGCTTGCTTATTACACTATCATGGACACAAAAGCACCACACAGGTGCCAAATAAAGTGGCATTAACTTTTATGTAATGCCAATAATCGGGAATAAAGGGGTAATTAAAAATAATAATTCAATCCGAATGATCACTGACTTTCAACAGAATATCATCCAAAAAGTTAGAAAAATTCGTCTGTAACTTGTGAACTAACTAGGAAGGACAAAGAAAAGAGAGAACACTCTAGATGATTCTTCCAGCAGAAAAGAACGTTCACATATATCATTTTGGAAAAAATATTGAAATGGTGCTGATGACAAGCCAAGATTAACAAGAAAGAATTTTCTAGGTTAAGCACATATTTCAAGTGGACAATTCCATCACTCATCCTTAAGTGGAAGCATCTCAAACTATTTTCAGAAGTTCATAGAAATGAAGTGAAATGATCTCATTCTTTTGAAATTAGTGAGAAATTCATTTAGTGCCTTATTCAGTAGAAAGTTTAACTGCATTTCTATTTTTAGAAGCTGAAAAGGTTACTGGCATGCTACATCATTTGGTGTAACCAAACCCATCAAACCTTGAACTAGAAAAGAAATGCAAAAGCTGATCACAGATTAAGTGCAAGTAGAAATCAAGAACCTGTTTGGAGTAACCTCAAAGCCAACGATTCTCGCAGACTCAGTCTCAAGATCCTTGTGATACATGACTCTAAAGCTCAAGTGGTTGTTAATAAAATACTTCTCCTCTTTGCTCTGCCGAAACAAATCAATACAGTGAAATTAAATAAGAACACAAGCCCAGTACAACAGTGATTCTCAATGGCAACATACCCCTGCATAATTTCCTTTGAACCCCACTCGGAAACCATGTTCATAGGTTGTTGATGGAGTGCCATCCCTCCTCTGTCTCAGAACAGCAACTGGAAGGTTATCTAGAATCCTGTACACCAATCTCAGAAATTTCAGTTTAAACAGAAAAATGTGTAGTCCACTGCTTGCACAGAAGTTTATGTTGCCAATGGAAATAAATAAAAAGACAAAATTTGCAGACATCATTCCATGTAAACAAGGACTTTGCAAAAGATCGCAACTATAATTTATCAATAAATAGAACTCCCAATACGTTAAAAATGGTAATAAATAAATGAAAACCAGCAAGCATAATTAAGAAATAATGCATGGCCACTAAATTCAGCATACATGTTAACTCTATATTCATCATCAATTTTCTGCTTAAAATTCTTTGCAGATTCAGCATCAAGCTTAGCTCGACAGGCTACTTTGCATGGCTGCTCCTCCCTCATATTGAACTGCAATAGACTTTGAAAACTTAGATCACCAAAATCATGGTAACACATATGAAGAGGAAGAGTAACATCTAAGCTTTTTTTGTCCACCAACTGCCAGTTAATAAAAAGGGAATAGTAATAGCTGCTCACAGTATAAATGGAATTCTCTATGCGGTCGCCTCGAAGAACCTCCCCCAAATTTTCAGCATTGTTCAAAATTTTGGAAGGTTTACAATACCTCAAGTAATAGTAGTCATATGGAAGTTGTGTCTTTGTAGATGACAACTTGTTCACTTTAACTTGAAGGGGATCACCCTGTTATAAAGAAGGACCACAATGAGACAAACAGCAATAGATTATTGGAGATCAGAAATAAAATCAAAAAACAATTTCCACAACAGTACTTATTAAAAAGAAAAATACATTCCACAATAGAATAAATTCTTAGCAGAATTCCTCTTTAAAAAAATTAAATAAAAAGAAAGAAAGAAAGATACAAAACAAAAAGTTAATGAAAATTTTAGTTAACGTCAAAGCCTACAAGGCAAAGTCGCAACTTTCCAACTAATTTTTTTTAACCTCCATCCAAATCAACTACCAAGTTTAGTAAGCATTTAATTCTGAGTCAAATTACAAGTTAATGAAACACTCAGCCTCAGGCATGGACCAACAACCAACATACAGGTAAAACAAGAATTGCAGGTTACTTTAACAATTCTACAATGTCCCAACATCCTTAGAATTGAGAATTAAAATTTGGCACCTAGAAATGGACCCATTTAAAAATTGTATAGCCAAGTTCATCATGCACATGTCCTTGGAACGAGTAGTTTTCCTGGTTGGAAACTTCAGAATTTCTGGTTCCTGCAAGTTTTAAGGCGTACATCCTTAAAAAGAGGAATGATCTTTTGGCACCTTCATGCCACCACACTATCTAGGCTCTAGATTGGTTTTCGCTAGTTGTTTGTGAAGGATGATTCCATTCCCCCATTATGCATCCTCTCTCTAACAAAGAAAATGCTAGTACACATGCACATGCATACACATCCTAAAACCAAATTTGTGGTAATCAGTCTCATCGAAAACCACAACCAGGTAGGACAAAAAGAGAACTATATGCAAAACAAAAGTATAATTAGCATGTAAAAAAAAGGTCAACTGATTTTGACCAGTGAAGCACGAGTTCAATGTTCGACCAAAACCCTAGATCAAAACTAATTCCAGTCAAAACAAGTGATCTCAAGTAAACACCACAACAGATTAAAATTCGCAACCCTAGATTCCAATTCTCGTATGAATTAGAACACCAAAGTCAAAAATAATAAACCGAACTTGTTCAGTATACATGATGGAGGAGTTTACAAGAAGTAATTCTGGATTAATAGATCAAAAGATCGACAGGTAAAGAAACAAAACACAGATCCATTAGTTGAAGAACTATCAAGAGTCTGTGAGAGAACGTACCCTTTGAAAATCACGAGGAGCGACACCTGGGAGATAGAATGAGTTCGCAGATGAGATAAGGAGCAGGACAGAGAACAAGAGAGTAGTCACCCTCGCAGAGCTACTCCCCATCTTCGATCTTCTAAGATTCCAGAGAGAGAGACGGGGAGGAAGGAGCTGAAGAAGGAATCACAGTATAGTCAGACGAGATTATAGAGAGAAGGGATGTGCTATATCCACTCACATTTATGCTGTTTCCACTCTTTCAAATTTCTTTTTATATTTTACTTATTTATTTGTTATCTCCATAGGAAAGTATTCTCAATCAAGAGAACTTATTTTCCTTATTTTTCAGCTTTCCTCTTAATTCTTCATTCGGTGAGGATAAGAATAAAAATGCAAGGAATATTAAATTTTTTTACATACCTTAAGTAAATAGGGAGTAAAAGGAAGTGGATGGAATTTTTACTTTCAGATATCTTTTGCATTTTTTTTTCTTCTACAAATTTTGACCATTTTTAAGAATTTTTATTTTAAGATGTAGTAGAAAATGTAATGAAAAAAATTTTCTTTGCATTTTATTTTTTCCTTGCCATTTTCTAGCACCTAATATTTGGAAGAATGACGAGTTACTCCCAGAAATCAGTAATAAATTATTGTCGTGTGACTGTCATACTACAAGAATTTTAATGAGAAAAACATTTCCTACGTCGTATTACAAGTTAAACCCTTTATTTTTATTCTTGTTTATATTCAAATTAGCTCAAGTCAAGTTACTTCTTGTATTTATTATTTTTTATTTAACACAAACAATATTTCAATCTCACACATTTAAAAAATATTACAATTAATTTACATAATAAGTGGTCAATAATACTTTTTTTACATGAAAATAGCATACTCTATATACTAAGTGGTATTTACACTTTATTATAATATAACAAGAATATTCCCGATCATTTCAATAAATAATCATTTTAGGTTCAAATAAAAGTCACCGGCCACAAACTCGCCTTAAATTTTACTCTTTTTTCTCATAACCCTCCCCTAACCCATTTATTAAACATTTAAATCCTTCAAATCATGATGGGAAGGGACCTACTTTTCACAGTTATATTGTCATCCCTAAACCAAACAAGTATTTACCAAAAATTTTATTTTTTGTTTGATTACCAACAAAAGATGAACAAGCATAAGCAATTATATTTCCCTTTCATTTTTTGTCCCTAGACAAATCCAAGTTTTTTTTTCCCTTGACCAAACACAGCATAAATATATTGCCAATCAACGTAAAGTAATATTTTTCTTGGTCAATCATAGGAAATAAAGTTCTCCTTCTATTTATTAATCACTGATGAGATCATGTAGGTAGAAGTATCAAAGCTTCGAGGTCTCCTATGTTTCCAACAAACAAATGCCATTCAACAGCCAAAAATGCATCCAGACTTTCCCAAAACAAAAACAAAAAAAAAACAGCCAAATGCATCCAGACACAATCTGCCTAAACAAAAAGAGCTTGATCTTTCAAGCTTCACAAGAATCAACCTAGCATCCAAAAAAGAAGTTTAAAGGAACACAAAAACATTCAGTATGTGGATGCAGTATTCCTCACTTTTTTCCCCCATGTCAGGCCACAAAAGCACATAGCCAGGAGCAAGTCTCCCTTCTTCCTGTAGACAGAAGAAACTCATGGATGGAGCAGATCACTAAAAGCTACAAACTAATTTAAGGGCTTATCATTTGCCTCACAATGTCTGGTGCAGATAACAATACAAAAACTAGAAGTTTCTTCTTATGCTCCCTCTCTCTCCGGAGTCATCAAGAAGAACAGGTAAGCATGTGAGATTTAAACTTATACAGCTCAGCAAGCACCTCCTCTTCCGGCCTGTAAATCAAGTCAATCATCTGCTATATCTGCAGCAAGACAATCATTGCTTCAGTCAAAGAAACACATAATCAAGTACAGATAATATACTAGTCTTTCCCTACATTAACATGATCATATTTGAAAAATACGCATAATATGCATCCATGCCTCACTTGAAATAGTTTCTCTTTTTTCTTTTTTTTATCTTCTTTTTCTTTTAACTGAACTTACTAATGTTGGGGCCAGGGCTGCTAATTTATTGAGACGGCCCCCTATCAGTTGCCCACTAAGAGTCAACAGACATCCAATAACCATACAAACTGGGTACTATCATTTCTCCAGGGAAGAGGAGCAATTTTTACATATTGAAGATCCTTTGTTTCGCATTATAGTGATACATGGTTGCGAGCCAGAAAAACAAGAGAAGATACTACAGATTGAAGACTCTTTTGTTTCACATTACAGAAACGTGGTTGGCAGCCACAAATTAATGAGAAGATACACTAAGATAATATCTGCATGATTTCAACTCTTCCAAACTAAGATATCACTACTATTGTCGAAACTAGTAGAATAGAAATTATCCAATAAAAAAATCATAAATCTAATTCCATCCTATGATTTGTTATTCTTCCCATTACTCCTAAAAAGCATGCAGTAAACAACTCAGCGATTAGCGCCATCGTAAACTGCAAAATACCAATTAGGCAAAAGCAATCTGTTGATGTAAAAAGCTAGTGAGAAAATGTTACTACCTGCAATGTTCCACCCCCACCACTACTTTCACCATCATCGGACACACTGACAATTGTCCAGGGGTCACATGAATTCCAATGGAAGTCCACGACCTTATCCTTAGATGAGCAAAACAGAAAAAAAAAAAAGGAACTTATGCTGGGCTTTGGTCAATAAATATCATGTAACTAAATTAGCAATTAATTTAAAAATTAGTAACTAGTAATCAATAATAGTTTAAATTAGAGAATTAGTCAACTTATAAAAATTATACCAAAAAATATATAAATGATTAAACTTATAAAATATTAATTAATGTAAATCTATATAAACTATTAATTATATAAAATACACTTTTAATTAGAAATTAGTAATCAATAATGGTTATACTAAGTTAAAGAATTAGTCAACTTATAAGGATTATACGAAAATATATAAATGATTAACTTATAAAGTATTAATTATTGTAAAGTTATATAAACTATTAATTATAAATTATAATTTGGGTGGGCCTCATGCCGGGCTTTTTAGGGGGCCACGGGCCGGCATCAAGCTACGAGGGCAAGGCCCAGTCCCATACACGAGCGGGCTCGGGGCAGGCTTGGGCCGCCCACAGGCCTCGGGCCAAATTTACATCCCTAACTTTGAACTACCTAAACTAAACAATGATATAGGTGGTTGTACTTACTTCACTCACCACAAGAGATAAATATGTTTAAATAGAGCAATAAGTTAACAAGAAGGTCGTTAAATAAAGTAAGCTAAACATAACAGTGATAGCTGAAAACAAAGTCAAAGAGCCAAGGTCACTAAAATAAAGCAGTAAGTCAACACCACAAAGAATAGCTGAAATTGGAGTAGTTAGACATGGATTATTCTATTGGATTACACAGTGCCAAAATAGAAATAGTCACTTTCAATGTCAACAGTGATTAGAAACTTCACGGTCAAGCCTGCAAGTAATAAATATGCAGTAGCAATCCACGAACATGGAGAAAGCAAAATTTACCATAAAGTCCACCAAAAGATATGGTATGGTAATAACATTTATACTGAAACTTCCCCAGAATATTTAATCTACTTTTCGATCAAGTTTTCAGCTAGAGACAGATTGTTAAAACATTCCCCCCCCCCCCCCCCCCCAAAAAAAAAAAAAAAAAAAAAAAACAACTACCGAACCACCAACATGTACCACCTGTGAGCACACACTTATCTGATAAATGCATTATTAACAAGTATTGTAAAAGAAAGACCTTAGTTACATGATATTTATTATCCTCTAACTCCTTAAACATGAAATAAAGACGAAACTAACGAAAACCATTGCACCAAGCCATATCATAATACCTGAACTTTATCTCTCCTTAATGTAATAAGAGCAGCCTAGTGCACGAGGCTCCTGCTACTTCAAGATCTGGGGAGGGTTAGATATACGCAGACTTACCCCCCACATGCAGAGAGATTGTTTCCATGTTTTGAGCCCATGATACCCAAGTCACAACAGTGCAACAATACCGCTCTCTCCTTAATTTAATGACAGTCAAATAGAATACTCCTTTTGGCATTCCAAGTCCACAAACAATCAATTTATCTTAGGTTGAGTGATAGACATCTTGTTTAGGTGACAAATTAATGATTTTAGAATATGATCACATCTAGACAATTAAAACCATACTCTTCACAGAGCCTCAACTCGGATTGCAGAAGTCAACTCTGATGGAAAAAAATGACGAACTTGCATGCAATCCCTGCCTTCTATTGAAAACTAAAGCAAAAGAAGCAGATAAATGATATTATCTGTGACTATTCTTTACTCTCTAGTACAAATTACTCAAATCTGCCTAAACTAAGGAATTTGGACTTATTTTCTTATGAATATATAATTATTTAATTCTTTTTTTCCATCATTTTCTCAAATCATTTCACTCTAGGAGTAACTACTACTCCCCAACAAGACAACATTCAACACCAATGGTTTCACCCTGAATTAAAGCCGGAAAACTAAATCCATATATACATAAGGCATGTCATATGTCGTTTGTCACCTAGTGCTGCTTATGTAAGCAAGATGGAGAGTCAGCACTGAACATTCTTCTTTATTGTGCGGTGGTTAGAGAATTTTGGGAATTGATTTTGACCCTTTTGGATTGAGTTGGGCCTTCCCCAGAACGGTTGCAAAAGGGCTTCCTAGTTGGTGGGGAGGACTTATAGGGAAGCGTAGAAGAAAAGCTTTTGTTGGTTTGGGGAGAAAGAAATAGGAGGATGCTTTAGGAGATTGAACATGAACGGGACACAACACAGACACATCAACACAACAATTTCGAAAAAAAATGTAAGACATGACAAAGCGAGGACATGGCAAAACTTATATATTTTTTAATGTAATATAAACAAAAATTTACAAAACAACACTAATTAAAATTAAAACTCAAGTATTCTATAGCTTGAATGTTAAATTTAAATCCACATTGTTTTATTTGGTAATTGCATCCCAAGTTTTTTCTTCAAACTTACCATGTGTTTCATTTGTGTTTCAACGACGTACATGTGTGTCCCTCAAGTGTCCAGTTTTAAAAAAATTAAAAATACAATAAGACACGTGTCGGAAGAGTGCTTGATGAATGTCGTATCTGACACGGTATCTGACGTGGATACAGCACCTTCTTAAAAGTGTCCATGTTTCCTAGATTGTCAATGTATAGACTAAAAAGTATTCTTTTGTCTATTTTATATAGTTGACTGTCTGGAAGGGTTAATCCAACTACAAATTTTTGGATTTTATGAACGCAAAGGAGATGTAAGGAGTGTATAGGTGCCATGGTGTTTCTGATCATTTTCTCTTAGCTTTTTAAATATGGGTGGCATCCCCTTGATGCTTCTCATGCAATTTATCTTGCTTATCAAAAAATAAATATTTCAATTTGTATACAAAAAAATTTCCCAATTTAAATCATGGAGTCTGAGTTACCAGCTTCCCCAATCATTTTTCTCTAGCAGCACCTTCTCCTCTAACTTAAAGAAAAATTCAGCCACAAGTTGCAGATCATGCAGAAATTCCACTAGAGATCAAAACCACACCTTAAAAGCCAATTGGAAGATTTTATCGTTTTTGTCCCTCTTGAATGCCTTTGGAAAGCTTACATAAGGTCATCATTCTGCATTACCTTCTGGACATAGACACTACACACGAATTTAAAAACTCTTATATTTTCTTTCATCGCATTCTTTTCCTTGGGTTATACTCACTGTTCCAGGGTCATCCATTTCTTATCTCTAATCTGTACCTTTATCATGACAGAAGAACAATGATAATAACAATACAAATAAACCTGCAATAAATACCAAACTAGGTGCCAAACCTTTTCATGATCCCAGATATTCAAGATGCCGTCCTCTGCTGAACTTCCAAAGACGGATGACTTGTCTGGAGACCACTGAAGAGAAATGCACAATTTCAATTAAGTAGTAGCCTATAATAAACCATTTTCTGGTGCATTACTTCACAACGTAAATCAAAACAAAGAGGAACATATATAATCTTCCGAGACCCGTACACAAGGGACAGCAGCATTGTGACCCTCAAATATATGAACAGGTGATCCAACTCCACCAGAAGTGAGGTTTCAGCGGTCAAACATGCAAACCAAATTATCAGCCGACCTGAAGAAACACCATAGTAAATTAAAAATACGATCAGACAGTTGTGCAAACACCAAGTGACATTCACACTAGAAAGTCCAAGTGCAGACAGAAACAATGTATTTTTTTTTTTGTAAGTACAAACAATGTTTAAATAAAATCAATGCCAGAATTGTCAAAGAAACATTTCCCATAGTGCTTAAACTGTTTTTAACTGAGGTAACCAGAGAACAAAAAAAAAAAGAGAAGTATCTTACTGGATAAATGGCCAAAAGAAGAAAACATAAAATATTTTTTACCCAGTAAGAAAGAGATTAACATCATGAGGATTCCACTCAACACAGTGCAGGTCAGCATTGTGAGCTTTCTCTACCTGAAAGAACCACCACCACAAAAAAAAAAAAAAAACCAACGTCAGTGTTAAATGTAAGACAATGAACGAAAAGTAATGGCAGATGGAATCCATCAACATGCAAAAGTAAGAACAAATAGCATGTAAAATAAGCAAACAGTAAAGACATTGATAGAAAGTAGAAAACACAGAAACACAGAGATACTTCATTACTTTTACATAGGGATTCGAACTATCTCACATGATGGTTTTGTCCACTGCATGCCTCTTATTTTGAGACCGACACCAGTGCAACTATTCTGATGAGCGAGACCGAATCATTGATAGCCGTGCAAAAGAATCAAGCGAAAACTAAACAGAATTTATGAACATGAACAAGCATAACTGCGTACATATGTAAACAAACAACAGATACCACCTTATAAAAGACTTGTAAATCATTATCCTTCTACAATATCCTACTAAGAAGCAAGGATACTTCTATGAAGGTGTCATGTCTGTGCTGGACACACCACAAGTCGGACATTGGCTGACACGTGTGGAACACGCGTCCAAATGTGTTCCATTATTTTTAAAATTTTTCTAGAACTGGACACGCTTCAAACACTTGGCAGACACGTGACCGTTTATGTTACCTGGTGTCGGGTATGGGTGTCGGATGTAGGTACATGTCCAAATGTCAGATTCATCTAATCTTCCTATCCAAGGACACTCGGACTCAACTAGATTTCATATTTTTTAAATACTTATTTTGTTTTTTTAAGGTAAAATATTATTTACAAGCTAAAATATAACATTCATGTATAAAATGGAAGTCCTATACTTAGTTCTATAGTAAACACCATTACTTATATATACTGGTTAGATGCATGTTCAACTAGTCATACCGGACACATATCCCATACCATTATCCAAGTGTCGAATGTCCGACACGAGTATTTTACAAATGTAGAAGAGTCCAGGTAACATAGGTGTCCATCACTTTAACACTCATGTCCATTACTAAAACATATATGAAACACATTGCAAGTTTGAAGAAAATAACCCGAGAACCAATTATAAAATAAAAGTAAATTGTTTTATACTTAAGTTGATATTTAAGCTACGGAATACATATTTTAATTTCAATTAGTGCTATCTTGTAATTTTTTTTTATTTTCTGAGTAAAATCTTCCTACATATTTTATATAAAATATATATATTTTTTGCCGTGTGTCCCAATTGCATCGTGTCCTGCATTTTTTTAAATTATGTATATGTGTCTGTGTCGCATATCCTTGTCTGTGTCCGTGCTTCTTAGGTATCCTACAACTACGGCTGCAAATGAACCAAATTGGGCAGAGCCAAGTACTAGCATGCCCAATCTCAGCATGCAAAATGTGAGGGTGCTCAAGCTCAAACAGAGACAAGAAACCTCCGTTCAAGCTTGATGCAGCAGTTACTTCACAGGCTCCCCTTTATTAGCAATGAATCATTCAAAAGTTTTAGTTTATTGTAGTCATTTGTCATGTTTTACAACACAAAAAAGTCAATAAATCCTCATAAATGGCATGTATAACAACAGCATACAAACTGTATGCCTTCACTATCAAATGTCGTGCCCTTTTGCAGGCCAAACCTAAGCTCAATCAATTCAACAAGATTTAACCTTAAGTATCGTCAATTTGACTCCAAACAAGGTACATAACATAGAAGCCTTTATGGCATTATTTTCCTAAGTTGGGGAAGCTGATCTTGGACATGCTCTGGCTCACTCATTTATACACGAGCAGAGATTTAAAGTTCAAACTCAGGCTGTTTATTACATAAATCATATAAGAGCTTGAACCAGCCCCTTGCTGAGTCAAACCCAAGCTGTTTATGAACCAAAAAATCCATTTCATGGTTAAGGTGCTTTTAGGACCAATTCTTTCATATAACAGCCTAAACACATATCTCAAGTAAGTGCTGCCTGATCATCTCTCTGATCACAATTTTGCATTGGCATCTATTGCCAACCTCATAACCTTATCAAAAACAACATTTACTCTTCTTACAGATAACCAGAAAGACATTGACAAGACAGAAACCCGGATTTGGAAGCCATGCAAGGAGGTCAGATGAACCAAACTTCAGATGGTGTTGAAAAGGAAACCAAGTTTCTATTACACTCCATGACTCTTTATATAACTGCATGAAGAGTCCAAAACTTACGTAACTCAAAAAGTATCATCACAATGAATACTAAAAGCTTCCTTGATGAGTAATAAACACTTCAAGTGATTATTTTGCAGAGGAACAATTCAAGTAAGATGCAGTCACAGTGAGGCCTCTGTCCCAAAGTAAAGCAGGGAACCAAGAGAACTTCACTAAAGTGACAAGAGATCTTTTCAAACTTGCTGAGTGTCAAAATGATTTTAACATTTGATATAAGTGGTGCTGGAGTATTTCAAGCACAACCAAACATCCATCAGAGACAACATATGTGCAATGCAACCAAAAGGGGTGAGGTGTTGGGGTGTAGTTTTTGGCTATCAGCCACCTTAGTAGGCTTTTGTTTCCTTCTCATCTTTTTTGTAGATAAAACACACACGACCACAACTAGGCCAAAGAAATCCAAGACCCATGTACTTTCTTGTTCCCTTTTGGAGAAAGTATATGGGTTTGGACTTCATTGGCCAAGTTGTGGTTGTGTGAGTTATTTACCCAAAACAAAAACAAAACATTACAACACAAAAAAAAAAAAAAAAACATTAGTAAGCTTAAAAAAATATGAAAATCACTATGTAATTTCACAAGGTAGTTACTGGTCAAAAATCCAACCACAGGTTGTCCACCAACATTTGCAAACAGACGTGGGCATCACATTTCAACACACACTGTTCAGCATGAAACCTTCCAAAATGAAGACGTAGACAGAACTGTGTGTACATGTATGCATATGTATGTTTCTGAATTAACTATCCACATATATCAATGTGTACTTGTGTGATGGATAAAGATAAACATATCATGCTGTAGTCTGTATATCTAAATATACAGATAGACAGGTCACCCAAGAATTCACATGTTTAAGCAGAACCGCAAAGAGTAAAATAATCAAGAAAAGGTCATATCCACACAAATGTCTAATAACAAAAGCCTATGTCTTCAGCACGTACTACAACTATTAAGTTTTTATTGTAAGTTCCGATCAATTAACTGTGTAGAACATCAAAGCAGCAGGTCACCAATATAAGCACCTGATTTATTAAAACATCCACGCATTTGATACAATTAAACAGAATATGCTTTCCACAACAATTACAGTTTTAAGCTGCAGAATCAACTTGAAAATATGTAACCTTGATGACTGGACTAGAGCCAATATGCAACCTTATTGGCTAATGGTGTCTAGGATTCGTACATATTATTTAGGCATGTAACGGGCCCCTAGAATGTTAACACTTGGGGTTGTTAATTAAGTTTCCATTGTTGTCGTTCTTTAGACATTTTTTTGCATACCGCTCTGTTGATGAATTATATTGTTTATCCTACTATTTGGAGATCATTGCTTGCTTGAATTTTGGTATATGGGATTGCATTCATAAAGTTCTCCACTCATATAGTAGGCATCTAGTAAACCTAGGGCTGCATTATAGTGAGTAACATGCACTCAATGCCATCCTCAATTCAAGACGGGGGAAGGGGGATATCATGGGTGGGGGGGTTGGGGTTGGGGCGAGGGTGGGAGATTAGGTTTGTTAACTGGGAGGACAAATAGGAGCCAAGATAGAGAATGTAGTGGAAATGAGGGCAGTTTCTAACCAAAAAAAATTGTAGTTTTATCCTTTATACCTTTACTTATTTTCATGTAGTTTATAGGTAAAAATGTCATTATTTTTTCTTCCCAACATACAAGGGACTAAATTATTTGTTGAACATTCTTGGTGTTTGGTTTATACAATGTATAGGCCCAAATTGGAAAAAAGACACACATCCTTGAATTAAGCAGAAAATAAAAATCTCCCACATGTCTCTCTCTCTCTAGCAATAGGATAATTTTAAGGACAAAAGTATATAGCAATAGAAAATTCGTATGTTAGCAAAAATAACAAATGCTACTAGAAAAAGGTACACAATGTGCATATTACCACATAAACATTCAATGCTACCAAAGCTTCTTGTTTCGCAAATTAAATGGTCTTGTGGAAGCCAAAAGGATCACTACTAATCATGAAAACATCATATGAAGTCATAAAAGAGAGCAACACACCTATCAACAAGAGGTGCTCCATTACGCCCGTGGTGGAACACAAAGTCTTGTTTGAAATGGCTATCTGGAGCACTGAGTCATCGTGATTACTCGTTTTTCATATTTCGAATGTAATGTCATATTACTTAAGTCTTTTAGACTCCATTGAACATGTCATATAATTCTTATTTAAAGGGTCTGAAATTCACTCAACCATCAACTGAAGAAATGTAATTAAAGGTGAACCACTACTGTTTCCCCATCTCCTAGAAGATCAAAAGTGCAAACTTATTACAGAGAAATAAATCAGTATATTGAAGTTACATATACCTCTCCAGGATGTATAATTGTTTTGAACTTCCTTACAAAAGGAGAACGTGCCTCTTCATTGAACTGACAGACCAAGCAACCAAAGTGAACTGTAAAAATTAATGTAAGAAGACAGCAATCTAGTAATAACAAAGGAAAGAACAAGGGGGGATATGTTATAAATAAAACAAAACCTGTGAGATGTGCTCAGCAGCAGCAACCCTAGGTTTAACTATTTCGCAGTTTGCTATGACAAGCGTGTTTGGAACGCTGCCATCAGTCTAGTGGGAGAAAACCAAAAAAAGAAAAATATAGAAATTAGGACAGTAAACAATTATATTGCACATTGACAATCAACAACCAATATGGAACAGGCACAAAAACAATAAACTACCCATGCAGGACAACGGAGTTTGCTGCTCCACTAGCCTTCGAAGTTCCCTGATTCTCTTAAGTAATATTGAAACTGTAGTAAAACCAAACAATCTTTACAAGTTTACAAAACAATTTTTTATAACTAAACATGCAACAATAGAACAAAATTGATGCCTATTGTCTAGCTAGAGTCCATTAAACCCCCCCAATTAATAACATAACGCATATCCAGGTAGGGAACAGAATGCAATGTGCTGAAGACTGTGATCTTTGCCTGTTCCGAGAGGTAGAGACGCTGTCAACTCTTGTAAGTTGCTTGCTCTAGCTGCGGACCCATCTGTCATTACCAGAAAAAATGAATACAGTAAATAAAAATGGATTGGCTAATGGCTATTATTCAAGTGTACAACTACGAACAGATCACATCCGACATATATTCCAGTACATAAACTACAAAGCCATTGATTATCGATGTATTAAAACATAAAGATGAACGACCAAACAAAAGAACACGCATGCGTAACAAAAGAAAAATGTAACAGTGCATTAAAACATATTTTTCTCTTTGCATGTGTATAGAAAGAGAGTCTGGCGATAAATGACACATGAAGCGGACGCAAATTCTGCTCCTTACTACAAATAATAAATTTTAAAGCCAAAAATAAAAAGTAGGGTTTCTAGCTGTGCTTCGTTTGGTAATTCGCAAAAATAAAATGTACGAAAATAAAATTCTCAAATTTCACATTTCTTGTTGTACTTGTATGAAAGATTAAAGAAAACAACCCGGTAATTACGCATTTTTTCAGAAACCACGCATGGGTTATGGAATAGACATCAAGAATGAGATCAATCAAAGGAAGAAAGCTATAGGTGAGCGATAAATGAAACCCTAGGGAGAGTGTGGGTGTACGGAACGGCAAGAGAGAGATGGCCAAACGAGGTTGTGGTTGGCCAACCAGTCGTATAGAACGGGCACCAGAGACTTCCATTGAGTGTAACGTTCGTCGACCGACGGCTGTCCGCCTCTTCCCCCTCTGTCCTTCATACTTCTCTCGCCTCTGCTCGCTCTCTCTCTCTCTCTCTCTCTCTCTGCGCTTCTGCTTTTGTTTTCCCGCCTCTTTTAATCTTCTGCTGCTCTAGGCTTTTGTTTTTCGTCTAATTTCCATAACAAAGGCTTCTTATTGTCTTTATTCCGGCACTGGGAGCAGTTTAAACATAATTTTCGTGGGCGAGTTCAACACTTTTTAAAAAAACGTTTACATTGAAAACGCTAATTCAAAATACGTTTTTATGGTATTTATACGTGTCGCGTAAAATCGCTATTTAAAATAGCGTTTTTACTGAAAACGCTATTTCAAATAGCGTTGATTGTGTGATATTACCTCGAGACTCCCTCGCTTTTCTTCATTCGGAGCAGCAGCTAAGACAGAACATTTCTTTCAAGTTTCAGAGATTCGAGTTCTTGGAGATTTACTTATTCAATCTTTACGAACCTCTCTATTTTATACTCACCATTTACGACTTCATCCATTACCTGGTAAGAAATACTCTCCTATCGTTATTTTTTTTATTTCATTATTATGTATATATATGTATACGAATAATATGTTCTTCCTGCATATGTATATTTAAATGTATATATATATATTTTTGTAAATCAATGCAAAGCATGTATATAGTTGTCATTCTCTATCTCCTTTTTTTTTTTTAGTTGGAACAAGTTTAATTAAAGATCTTTCAAAATTTTGACGATGAAAAAGACACACTAAACTGTAGTGTTGTTTTTATTCCCCCAAAATTTTAATGTTTCTTTGATGGAAAGTATTATTATCAGATAAATGTACTGTTTGTATTAAACAGTTAATTGTACTGTTATTGTTATTATTTTTTTAGGTGAAAAATTATTTAAAGTGTTTTTAAATAAAAATGTGTGGATAATGATTTCAATAAGATGTGAAATAATATATTAAAAATATGTAAAAAGTTTTAAAATAGTAAATAGTAACAATTAAAAATATGTTAATTAAGAAATAGTAACAAAAAATTAACTGAAAAGTAGTAAATAATTCAATTATTTAGCAAAAATTAAAATTAAACAATTTGTAATTTAATGTTTACAAAGTTAACAGAATATTATATTAACAATTATTTTAACAATTAATAAATTTTTTAAACAATTCATAATTTAATTTAAAGAATATGATTTTAAGAATTCGTAAAAAGTAGTAAATAATTTAGAAATAATTTTGCAAGTTTAGAACATATATATAAATTATTTAATGAATATGTTAAAAATATGTTCAAGAATATGATTTTAACAATTTGTAAAAAGTAGTAAATAATTTAAAATTAGTATTGCAAGTTTATAAATTGAACATAAAAATATTTAAACAATTATTTAAAGAATTCATAAATAAATTAAACAATTCATAATTTATTTTAACAATGATTTGAAAATTTTATAAAAAATTGTAAATAATTTCAAATTAGTTTTGCAAGTTTAGAACATATATATATAAAATAAATATAGCCATTTCGTATTTATATAAAAAAAAATTACTATATTATATAAGTAAATAATATTTAGGATAAACTGTCAAATGTGTATTCTAATTATTTAGTTGTAAAACAATTGGAGACCACAACAAGCTCAGAAAGATGCAACTTACACAAATTAATAGTATCACAACCAAGTGTAATCTTCTTTCTTTCGATAAGCATCTTTACATAAGTTTGAAAACAATTATTTTAATTAGTTTGTATATTTATAACATCTCTGTTAGTTTTGTTTGATAAGCAAAGGTAAATAATGACGACAATGGTTATGTTTTATTGGGGGGGAAAGATAATACGAGATCACCGAGAAGGTGTATCCTACGATATAGATGCTAGTGCGTGTTATGATGTTGAAATGGGAACCTCAGTTGCTGTGTTACGTGACATGATTATGCAAATGATGGCTGAGTACCGAGAACATGTGACTATAAAATTCATATGTAGATACCCGCACCGACGAAATGGAGATGTTATGATATATAAGAAGTTGTCAATCAATGATGACAGGACATTGCAAAATGTGTTGAATATTCCTTTGAGACATCCTGACCACCAATGTGTTGAAATATATGTTGTAAATGAGGAGGGTAGCACAATGAATACCAGTGGAAGTCATGCGGATGTGAGTTGGGCAGATGTCCAAACCTACGGTGAACTATTGTCAGGGAGGGGAGATGTATCGACACTGGGGTCATTTACTCAAATGGTTTCACTTGGGCAAAGTAGTCAAAGCACAATAGTTGAGGAAGGGGTAGGGTAACGAATGTCTAGCTTCTTCAGTCTACATGAAAATTTCTCGCAGGGCCCTAGTAATTTTGAACAGTTTCATGACTTTCACAGTCTACCAATACCTCACCCACAATATGCATCAGACCCAGGTGGGTGCATAGAGGCCGGAGGTCCCAGTGAAAGTGTGGATCCTGTGGAACGCCTAGTTGCCTTAGACGAGACTGGGACACATGTAGATGAAGATGCAGATGTCGTTCAATCCGATAATTCAGATGAAGACATTGATGTTTTAATGAGAAATGAATTAAATGAGGACTTTGATGACGATAGGCACGAAGAATCAAACATTAATGAAGCGTTACATGATACTCCAGATATGCCCTTTTTTACGAACTTGGTTGGGGCAGATGATGTCGTAGGTGGTCGAGACTTATATGATCGCGTCCAACATGGTCAGATGCTAATCCGGAGTTTGCAAAAGGGATGGTTTTCAAAGATAAGGATGCGGTGATCCATGCATGTAACTGGTATCACGTGAAGAAGAATAAACATTATCATGTTGTGGAAACAAATAAAAAGGTTTGGAGCACCAAGTGCAATTACGATTGCCCTTGGAAACTACGTGTCTGTTTGAAGAAGAAGCACAGTTTTTTTGAGATCACACAATACCTCGGGCCTCATACATGTTTACATGGGATGGAGAGTTTGAATCACCGCAATCTGAATTCAACATTTATTGCACACTTAATTAAGACACAAGTTGCGGTAAGTTGCTTTCAATTTCAATTTTAATGTAAGATGTGCTGATATTATTTGTTAATGCCCTTCGTTAGTGAATTTTGAAATGTTTGTTTGCTGTGGTGTACAGGAAGATCCTGACTGGAAAATAGCATCCATAATCGAGAATGTAAAAAATAATACTGGTTTCACAGTTTCATACAAGAAAGCATGGCTTGGAAGAACAAAGGCCATTGCGATGGTTTTCGGAGATTGGGATGAATCCTATGAAAAGTTGCCAAGGTACATCAAAACCTTGGAGTTCAGAAACCCGGGCACAGCTGTGATTTTAGAAACATTAGACTTGGGTACGTTGGGTGTTAGGGCGCTAGACATAATATTTTGGGCATTTCGGCCATGTATTGAAGGCTTCAAGCACTGTCCGCCAGTCATAGGAATCGACGGTACTTTTCTTTATGGCAGATATACAGGAGTTCTGTTGATTGCTACAGCGACAACTGTTACGAAATAAAATTTCCCTCTAGCTTTTGCGTTAGTTGAATCAGAAAATTATCGTGATTAGTCATGGTTTATACAGAATGTCAGGCATCTGATTGTGCCAGGCCAAAAGGGTGTCACATTGATTTCTGATCGACATGCAGCCATATTGAGCGCCGTCAAACATGAATGGGAAACACCACGACGAGGGCAACCAGCTGGATTCCATAAATATTGCCTCAGACACTTTAAAAGTAATTACCACAAAAATTTCGGTAATGTTAAAGTTAAGGATCTCATATGGCAAGCTGGGACTGCCCATCAAGTGCGGAAGTTTGACGAGGCAATTGATGAAATTAAAAATTTAGGAAGGAAGTTAGAGTCGGCGGCAAGGGCATATCGTGCTTTGTGTAATGAGGACCCAAAGAAGTGGACATTGGCATATGATGAAGGTCATCGTTGGGGAGTTATAACCACTAATGATTCAGAGTGCTATAATAATGTCCTTCGAGGTGCACTAGACTTGCCCATTACTTCATGTGTTCAGGTTACCTTCTACCGTCTAGTGGCCAATTTCAATTATAATCGACTACAAATTCAACGTGCTTCAGCAAGGAGTTTAAGGTACACGTCCAAAGTGCAAGCTAAGATAGAAGAGTACCAAGCTCGATCGGCGGGCCATCGCGTAACTATTTGTAATTGGTAATGTTATAAGATTTTATTTTAATTGTATGTACTTATTTTGATTAGTAATAAATTATATGCTTTGCAATGTCTAATACAATCACCATGTTATTATATTCCAATTCTAGGACATCGAGTTTCGCCAAGGTTGTTACAAGTGCAGCAGGCACGAAAGGGAACCACAAACATGTAGTGTATTTGAATCCTCCGTCATGTGACTGCGGAAAATGGATGATCTATCATTATCCTTGCTCACACATGCTAGCCGTGTGCGCGAAGTCGGGCAGACAACCATGGCACTTGATTGATCCTAAGTATACTATGGACGTTTATGCTCGTGTGTACGAAACATCGTTTGAACCGATGGTGCACGAGCATTATTGGGCTACATACGATGGTCCAAAGATAGTTCCCGATCCGAGTCGACGACGAGAGGCCACATCCGACCGTCCAAGTACAAAACGAATCCACAATAAGATGGACGTTTCCAGAAAACGTCAAACAAATCATTGTGGTATTTGTAAGGAACAAGGGCATGATAGGCGTAAATGTCCAAATCGAGCTAGCTGAGTTATGTATTGGATAGTAGGTACTTAGGCATGTAATGATATTTATTAATATTTCTATTTGAGATAATGGTTACTGAAGATGGATTTATTGGTATGTATTTATTTGGATTGGTTGTGATAGCAGTGGGTTTTACTCATTAAACATAAGAACTTAATATGGACTTATTTGTATGTATTTATTTGGATTGGTTGTGATACCAATGGGTTTTACTCATTAAACAGAATAACTTAATATGGGCTTATTTGTATGTATTTTTTTGGATTGGTTGTGATATGAGTGGGTAGTCATATCAAGTAATACACTCTTTCACAGCATTTCGTCACATCAATTAATGGCCTTACTGCATTTCGTCATGTACATCATCAGAGAATAATGAGGTTGTTTTATCATATGTTACGTTGTCATGCGTGTATGGATGTATTATATTTATTGCACCATATAATAAAAATATATTAATATGTACTATAGATGTAGGCACGCTAGGGCACATTGATGGCAGGACATATAGATGTAAGCGCGCCAGGGCCCCTTGATGGCACAGTGCTGGCGTTACAGGCCCATCATCGATCCACATGGATATGGGAGCATGGGGTATGTGTTTAAGTTAACAATTTTTCTGTACAAGTAATTTGTTTGTAATAATATTGTTACACAGGGTACAAATGCGCTCACATGCAGACGTGGTGGGTCACACCTATATGACGTACAGTTACACCCACGTGTATTGCAGTATATAGCACGGGCAGGTTTTTACGGTGTATATCGACTTGGTCGGATCCATTTGGACCATCCATTGATTACTGCGTTGGTTGAGCGCTGGCGACCAGAGACGCATACATTCCATCTACTTGTCGGGGAGGCCAGCATCACGTTACAGGATGTTGCCATCTTGTTGGGACTACCGGTTAACGGGGCCCCTATTATACATGCACAGACACATACTACATTACAGGAGTGTTAGGCTCTATGTATGCAGGCATTTGGTGTTAGCCCACCTGTAGAGGAGATTGACAGTGCCCGCCTTAGGATGGCATGGCTTCGTCACACATTCTAGGTCCTCCCATAGGATGCAGATGAGGTTACTGTACAACGGCATGCATGTGCCTATATACTGCGGCTTATTGGGGGTATACTTCTCACAGATTACTCTCAGATTATGGTGAGGCTCACATATCTCCCATTTATACTTGACTTGGACGCTGCCGGGGCATATAGCTGGGGCAGTGCAGTTTTAGCCATGCTTTACAGGAGCATGTGCCGGGCGGCGAGGAATGGGGCGAGGCAAATTGCAGGAACACTCGTTTTATTACAGGTTGAATACATAGTTCATGTTATGTTTCTTATTACAATTTATTCATAACGTGAATGGTGGACCCTTTTTGTACAGATATGGGCATGCGAGCGATTCCCACGCATGGGCCCACATCGCGTGGATGATCCTACTGCTGGCCAGCAGCCATTAGTTATACAGGGGGTGGAGTTTCCCGGTGGACCATGGAGAGCTAGGTATGTATAACTGCCTTTTCATTTTTGTTAACACATGTACACATTTGCAATTATAAAATGTAATTGATATTATGTTGAACGTTTATGACAGATGGAGATCTAGTTATCGCACTACTAGTACTTCCACCCATGTGGTCCGCGTCTACCGAGATCAGCTGGACCGATTACGACCTGATGAGGTATGTATACAATTTCAGATTTTGTAATTCGTATTACTTAATTGTAGCGTCGTTGCTTATTAATGGGTACTATTAATGTAAATTATGTAGTTCATATGGAGGCCATACGATGCTATCATGCATACACTTCCTGATTATTGTCGGGTTGGGAGTGATATATGGGTCACTCGATCCCGTTTGCTGTGCCTAGAGGTTGTTGAGTGGCATTTACCGGATCGAGTTTGCCGACAGTTTGGTTTTAGGCAGGTTGTACCTGCCACTCATGATACCTCGCCCACATTACATGCTATTGACTTGAGAGGGAGACCGTATACTGATTGGACTCAGTTCCATGCACAGCACATGGAGCGATGGCAGCATAGGCGTGAGTATCTTGTAGCTGGGGTGATTGATGCTGTAGACATGTGTTACGACGATCCATATATGGTATGGTACCACCGTATCACACGCACACTAGTTGGGAATCCAGTTCATCGGCCTACTATTAGATACCTTGAGGTTGGCTCCACGGTCAAGATTGCAGTTAGTAATGTCATAAATTATAAATGTTTATGATTGTATTATAAATGTTTAAATGCCATAAAGACTTCAACTTACTTTGAGGACTCGTCACATCGCGGTCATATATCATTTCGTTGATCGTGCCATATATGTATTCGGCAGGCCGGAGGCACTGCAGGACATGTATTTGGCCAGAGACTTGTGTCAGAGGTCACTTCATGTATTGCGTGAGCAACAACGGATTGCACAGCCAGGAGTTCCAGACGCTCCCCCTCCTATGCCAGCAGCTGGTCCAGCTGCTCCCCCTCCCATGCCAGCAGCAGCTATAGCCGCTCCCCCTCCCATGCCAGCAGGAGCTCCAGCTGCTCCCCCTTGCAGCGGATCATCATCACAGGAGTTCTTGTAGTATTTCAGTGCCACGCAGCCATCCTCAGCCTATGTGACTCCAACTAGGCCAGTATATACATATCACACCGAGTCACGCGACGTGCCCTCATCATCACGTCCGAGTAGTTCTAAGGTCATACCGCGTCGCACCGCTTATCGCCATATTACATCACCTGTTGCATACGACCAACAGTATTGGTTATCGGTAGTAGAAGATGATGATGACTTTCAGCGATATGTTGACCCATTATTAGCATCTGGGCAGCAGATAGAGACGCGTTTTTCAGTAGAGGGTCGGGACCATTTTGACCCTATGACACAGCCAGAGGGGCCATCGCAGGTCACTCAGGTTAGTAGTGTGCAGCAGATTCATCCAGTAGTGGCACCCCCTACCATTGACACTCAGGGTGTTTCGCAGATCACCCAAGCAAAGCCACATCCACATCTGCAACCACAGACAGAGTCACCCCCAGTGCCACAGCCACCGACAGTGCCACAGCCAGACCTACATCCAGAGGCACATCCAACACTACGGTCCATCACACGTGTCTTTGTCCAACAGCCGAGGCCCGCGAGAGAGAGGAGGCCACCTCGATGTGGTACAGGAGGCCATGTATAGTACCGAGATTGTTTTTTGCACACTAGATAATTAGATTTCATAACTTGTTGGATGTAATAGTTAATGATGACAGTTTGTGTTGTAAATACATTTAGTTATAACAAAATTAATGACGATAGTTTTTGTTGTATCTATGTGCATTTATAAATGAATACAACTGTTATTATTGACACTGACACTCTTTACGGAGAAAACAACTAAAATTGACGATAAATTCATTAAAATGATAAAGTAAAAATAATAGGATAATTCATTTTTTCTTTACCCACCAAAAAAAAAATTTTAATGAAAGAAAGTAATATCGAAACTACTTATCATAACTGAAATATGAAGACTTGTCATTTTTTGAAAACGCTGCGCCAATGACAGAACAATAATTTAGCAGACTCGTCATGTCCTATTAATTTTTGATACATGATTGTCCTATCTCTATCTTCTGAGACATGTCACGTGAATATCTTGATAATTGTCATGTCTTATTACTTGTCAATTCATGATTGTCATATCTTTACCTTCTGAAGCCTTTCACGTGAACCCTGCCAGTAACTTCAGCATTGTCATGTCAATTTTGCAGTATCACGTGAAGCCTTTCACTAACGATTAGTATCTTTCAGCATGACAGATTGGTGTGAACTAGTCGAGTATAAAATGGTGTGAGGTTATGAAATGCTCAATAAACCAAATCGGAAAAACATGCCCAAGCGAAAAAGGTTATTTGGTGCATCATCTAGTCATTCAGTTCCAACCACCAATGTGCATGAAAATCAAAACTCAATCATCCACATGGTGGGTACATATACAGACCCAATTGGTAACAAATGGTATGGTCGAAAACATAGCTTCCTCAACAAACCTATTCTAATGCACAATATGATGGGTCCGATCAACCATATCCTTGCAACCACCGCACGGTGTCACCGACGAGCAATGCATAAGGTTGCCCTGGGAAGATTTATTCGATAAACGGTGTGAACAAGATATGTATTGTCGATGGCATGGCCTACGTGTCCCAAAGGCCCGGTCAGCTAAGCTTTTCGGGAGGAGATCACCTAACAGCAAGGTCATCAAAGCGCTTGAACGTGAGATTGATCAAATGCAACGAAGACTAGATAAATATCATTTTATGGAAGACGCGAAGAATCAATGTGTTGATCCAACAAAACGAATAATAGAAATTATTGAAGATCCGTTGCTAGTTTCTGACACAGAACTTTCAGACTTCTCAGAAGAAGAAGGTGATGATGACTTTGAAAACTATCTACCGACTAGCCTTACCGTTGCTGGGAAACCACTATGTTGTTATGAACATGGTCCATGAAAGTATGTTCTGATTTGTAGTTCAGTATGATGCAAAATAAGTTATTATGTTTTCATGTAATATATGTGTGAGTTTGGGTTATATTTGCCATTTTGGGGAGGAAATGTCCGGTTCAAAAGTTATGTCATCTTTCGGGGTTTTGGTATTTAGGGTTTCGGAGTTAGGCAAAATCGGCCTTCGGGGTACCGTTTTGGGGAGGAAATGTCCCGTGAGTGCGAAACTCAACGGGAGGCTCCTGCGGGTCCCGAGTGACGTGTGAGACTTGATGACACGTCAATCGGAGTCCCGTTTCAAAAGTTACGTCATCTTTCGAGATTTTGGGTGTTAGGATTTCGGAGTTAGGCAAAATCGGCCTTCGGGGTGCCGTTTTGGGGAGGAAATGTCCCATGAGTGCGAAACTCGATAGGAGGCTCGTGCGGGTCCCGAGTGACGTGTGAGACTTGACGGCACGTCAATCGGAGTCCCGGTTCAAAAGCTACGTCATCTTTCGGGATTTTGGGTGTTAGGATTTTGGAGTTAGGCAAAATCGGCCTTCCGGGTGCCGTTTTAGGGAGGAAATGCCCCGTGAGTGCGAAACTCGACGGGAGGCTCGTGCGGGTCCCGAGTGACGTGTGAGACTTAACGGCACGTCAATCGGAGTCCCGGTTCAAAAGTTATGTCATGTTGAAATGTTTGAAATGGATTTTAAATTTGCTGGTGTGGTGCTGGTGAAAACGTTTTTTGATAAAGCGTTTTCATAATAAACGCTTTTTGAAAATGCGGTTTAACATTAATACGTAGAATACGTATAAACGCTTTTTGTATTAGCGTTTTTAATAGAAACGCTTTTCTGAAAAGCGTTGAACTCGCCCCAGGAAAATAAGTTTAAATAGCCCCTTGTGCTGGAATAAAGACTATATTTAGAGTTGGTTATGGAAATTAGCCTTTGTTTTTCTGGCATTTGTACGGAGCTGCCCTGAGACAACTAGGCGTGACACAGTCGTGAGGCGCGTGACTCGGTAGAACAACCCTTGTGAGCTCATACACGTTTTCAGTGCAAATTAGGAGCGCTCAGAGTCTCAAATGAGTTCACTCATAAATTACGAGGTTTAAAAGTAAAAATTAAATTTGATTAATTTAATGAACGAGTTTAAAAATTATCTTTAAACCTCATATTACTATATATATATATATAATTAAATTTTATGTTATTTAATATTATTTATAAACAATAAAATTATATAATAAACAAATTTTATGTTAAATGAGTGGACTTAGAAATGTAATTTTTTTAATTGGGCAGGCTTAAAATGTTTTGGGCCAGATGAAAAAAATTATATAGGCCCAGCCCATCCAATATTCACTCCTTGTCCAAGCCCATCTATTACTTTCAAATCTTGAGAAATTTTTTAAGCTTGATCACGTTAATAGATGGGTTTAGAAATTTTTTTAAAGTTTACCGGGCCCAAAACATATGTTTAACACTGTATTTATATATTTTAATATATTGTGCTTAAATTTTGTATTATTTAAATTTATTTTTTATTACAAAAAAAATTATTAATAAATTATTCATAATATTTTAACACTTATTTTTAATCAATAAAAAAATGCAAACTACTTTAATTCACACGTTATTTAATTTTTTATTAAAATATATTGGTTGAATAGGCTGACTTTAGGCATCTAATTCTTATCCTAGATATTTTTGCTATTTAATTCTATATAGTATTTTGCCCACCCCTCTCTCTGTCTCTTCCTTTTACTTTTTGGGCAAATTACTCTAATAACCTGTTTGCCTATTTGAAACTTGTCGAACCAACACTAAGGGAAAATATGGGGGAGAGAAAAGGCCAAAAAAAAAAAAAGTTTTCTCTTTCTGTTTGCTTTAGCAAGTAAAATAAAAGGAAACCGTTTTTCCTTATTTGAAATTCACAGAAGAGAGAGAGTGAGTAATTGTTTTTCTCTCTTTTTCTTCTATGTAAATTCAAACAAGAGAAAGAAGGGAAAATTTTATGTTTCCTTTCCTAGTCTTCCGTTCCACAAATTCCAAATAGACTGTTATATGCTTTGTTTTTCAAGTGGCTTTGCTGCATGTACTTTTAATTTTCATACATAAAATTCCGAGGTCTTATTTTTCTGCAGTTTGAATCTTTACTTTTAAGGTGAATTATATTAATGGTCCTTCGAGTTTACTCTTAGTTTCAATTTTGTTCTTATAATTCTAATTGCAATAATTTTACCCCTTAAATTTTTTAAAATATGTACAACTGGTCCAATTAATAAGATACGTAACGGAAAATAGCAGTGTGCAGCGCGCGCATGGTCATGGTCGAGGGGTATAATGGTAAAATCACATGCCACTTGGAAATAAAAAAATAAAAGAGAGAAGAGGGGTTTTTGGCCACCGAGGCATTTCATCAAACGCATTAAATGCACATATACATTCCTGTACAGCAACGGATGGTGGGCATCTGGCAGTGGAGGGCGGTGCTTGGGTGGCCGAGAGTGGCGCTAGGGAGGGCAGGGGTTGGCCGAGATGGGTTGGCAATGTGCGTGGTGGTGCTTAATGGGCTGGGTTAGGCTGGGTGTGCCAGGGACAGTGTGGGTGTGGGGAAGTGTGGGGTTGGTGTGCCACTTCTTGTTGCAGAGCAAATGGATAACAGTGGATGTGTGCAATTATGGGCGTGACATTAACTATTTCCATATTTTTTAAGGTCCGGATCCTAAGAAGCTTAAAGCTTTATATACAAACCCTTAGTACTGAATGGCAACGTACAATAGTGATAAACTTTATTCCGCCAATGCTCAATTATATTTTTCAATCACTAGAGCATAAGAAGTTGTGTTTTAGCTTTATCAGTCATGAGTCGATAAATGCTTTTATGGTTTTTCTTTTTGTCCAATTTGAAGCAGGTACAGAACCTCGGTGCTCGCAAGGGCAATTCTTGGAACAATAACAGTGGAGAAAACAGCACTGATGTATAATAGAAGGAGAAGGTAGGGTAGTTGAAGGTTTGGATGGCTAGAAATTGAAGAGCTGGTTCTGATTTGGGAGAGGGGCTGGCGCACACAGAGAGAGAGCTGGCAGTACATTTATGGAAAAATTCACCCGAAGTGATGAAGGTCGTCTGTGAAGAATACAAGATAACAGAAAGGTAAATTTACTATTATATCCCTTGCACGCTCGACAAGTGCTAACTTTCCGTCCAAATTAGTAACGCTTGGTATTGATTGGACTAATTGAGCATATTTTTTAAAATTTAAGGGTAAAATTGTTATAATTGAAATTATAGAGACCAAATTGAGACTAAAAGCAAACTCTAAGGATCATTAGTCTAATTCTCTTTTAATTTTATTACATTTACCTTACAATGAAAATTTGTTACATAATACACGTATTACGTTTATATGCACAAATCACAAGTATAAGTACCAAACTGACATGGCTGTCAAGTTTTCAGAATTATGTTATAACTATTGTCGAAACTGTTATGACCAATTGTTTGAAAATGTTGTGCTTGGCACAACTGACCCACGCATCATTTGCAATATGTCAAAGTGTTTTACATTCTTCTTCATAAGTATACGAAGATCAAACATTTATTTACTTAAATTTATAGAAATTTGAAAGAGATAATATCTCTTGTTCAACATGACCATGATTACTTGAGTGTAGGTGACTTGTTTTTATTGATTTCTTAGAAAATAAATGATATGCATATAAAGCCTTTTTTTGAAGTTGGGTTTGGGTCCAAAGGAGTATCTCAATTTTATGGATAGGGAAGAACCTTCCCAAACTCATGGGTCAACCCCAAAACATGCACACGCGTGTTGTGGAAGTGAATGCGTTAGACCAAATCGGGTTTGATCCCGGTTCGGTTCTTTTTGTGCCAAATTTTAAATTTCATTTTTTTAAATTCATACAGATGTTTTTATTCATCTAAAGGGTGCTTCTGGTTGGTGTCCCTCTGCAAATAGCATTTTTTTGCCTATTTAAATTGAAGGTCCTTCTCCAATCTTGAAGAAGTCAAAAGTAGAAGATTATTCGATTGAAAAACCGAATTCCGACTTTGTGCCCGTCCACGAACCTGCTAATATGCCACGAAAAAGTCTTACCATATTCGGATTCAGACGTGACGAAGTTCTGCTGTGATCTTCAGTTGCCAAAGTCTTGTCCAACCGTTGTCGTTTTCCCAGTCATTGATTTTTGCCATTGTGTTTGATATCTATTATTGTACAAGTATTCTTCGGTGATAGTCTACGCATTGCATAATTTGTATAATACATCAACACTATTGATTTTCTGCATTGAATTTCCAAATACATTGATAAATTCATAGAGGAATTTTATAGAGTTTCTAGACAACTTGCTTGACAGAAATTCTGTTTTCTTCTCATCACTTTCTGCAACCGCATTAATTGATTTTGTTGGGATTTTATTGCATTACGAGAAAGTTAGAACATTATTTGATTCGCCGAACACAAAGATTGAAGTGCTTTTCGTCGCTGTTGTTGATCATTTTATCTTGGGAGACAGATACCCATTGGTCCCATTAAAATATTTGTGGGGGGTAAATTTGTTTTAAGGAGATAGTGGTTTAACTCGACTTAATCAAACTATCTTCCTTGCATATTTTATGCTTTCAGTTGCCTTGCAATTTTAGTGTTTTTGGAGTTCACGTGTCTATTGTAAGTATTTACTAGATTGTATATCATTATATCGTAGGATCTTTAATGTTCTTATGTTAGCATGTTTATGATTTGTAATGTTCTATATCAGCATGTTTATGATCTTTAATGTTCTTATATCAGCATGTTTATGTAAGTATTGAATTATATAATTATGACGTACACTATTGTCATTTGTTACAGTCGTCTATATACATATTACAGGAATTTTTCACATGTATTTTGAATGGAGAACAATACTAGTGTGATGTCATGCACATCCAGTCTATATTGAGTGTGGTAAATTTCATATATATTCTTTGAAGGTATCAACGCTAGATTCATGAAAATGTTTAAATAAATATGAAGATATCCTCTGTTGTTAATGACCACAAATAAAACAATGTTAAAATATATAGGACAAAAATATTAGCTGTGCAATGAATAAGAATTGTAAAATAAATTTTTTATATATTTTAATTGTTTTAAGAATATTATTAGTGAATTACATAATGACATGTAATTATTCATTTGCTCATAATCCCCTTTGACAAAATTCGATTCCACTTGCTTAGCTAAAGTCAACGAACAATAAAAGGTTAAAAGACTTTTATTTGGTATCGCTTTCAAAACTTTTAGTTTCTTTTGTTTATTTTCAAGACAAAAACTATTGAAATTTTAAAAATTCCATCATTTTTATAGAATTTATGAATAACGCCAAATGAGGAAATAACTAAACTCGCTACCATCCAAGTTCATGGACTCGTGGGAGGGACATAATTTTTTTTTTTTCTTTTATCTGGGTAACCGGTTCTTGAGATCAAGAGACATTAACAGTGTCTTTGAAACTTGTGAAAGCAAAAGGGAATTACCTGTTTGATTATACTTAAAAAAAATAAAGAGAAAGTGAAAGGGTTGGGAAACGAAGGGAAATATAACTAATCACTTAATTCACTTTCCCTTCTCTCTTTGTTATTTATTTCAATTTTTTTTTGAATTTGAAAAACCAAATAAAAAAGGATACTTTTATTTCTTTTTTCCTTTCAAGGAAATCTGGGTCCGGCTGCTTAAAAAAGTCTCTAATGTTCATGATGTGGTGGTTCGACACCGAATCAAAACGGAGTAGGAGGGTGTTTGGCTAGGTGACTTATAAATTATAAGTTATAAGTTAATTTTAAAATGTCATTTTTTTAAATAATTTAAAAAAAAACCTAATTAGATATAAGTAATATTTTTAAATTAATTTTTTTTTATCATTCAAATATAATTTTAAAAAGTTATATAAGTCATAAGTAAGTCATAAGTTACTAAATAACCTGGAGTTAGGGATGGCAGTGGACCAGCGCTGGCGGAAATTGGGATCTCCATTCCTGACTCTACCTAAAAAATTTACTTTCATTTCTGCCTTTATCCGCGGTTGAGTGGAGGCAGAGACCTTCATTCCCGCCTCTACGAGTACAAGGCTGTCTCTATGGCCTTCACCACCGTCCTGCCTCCATTCTTGCCTCGAGCCCAAGCGTTTTATTATCATTTAATTTATTTACAAGCTACTAATTTTCAAAAATTATACATCTATTCCACAACTAAAAAAAATAAAAAAATAAAAATGGGAAATGGGGCAGAAAAAATCTTGGTCTATTTCTACCTCCATATCCATGTGAATTTTTATTTTAATCTCTATCCCCATCTCTATTTTTATTTTAAATTCTTTATACTCCCGTCAAACGAAACGAGTTTGGTCTCCAATTTTTTTTCAATTAACTGTCATCCCTACCTCGAGTCCAAACAACTCCTAGCCACTGTACTCAGCAGCCACGTGCTATTATTCTAAGTCAGCTCTTACGACGCCGTCCCTCTTATTTTTCCCTGAAAGAAAGGTCGATGGGCGGTCGATGGGCCGTCACTGGGCCCCGCAAAAGTCGGTGCAGAAAGCACACCACCACACCAACTTTTTCATCATCCTCAGTTCCTCAATCAAAACCCGAGCTTTGTCACGTTTCAAAGATTTAATAAAAAATCACAAATTAAATTTAAAAGTTCGTAAAAAAAAAAACTGGTTCAAAAGAATAATCTTCCCCCTTCTACCGACTCATTGATAATAATAAATTAATACTGAATAAAAACACACTTTCCCAAATTTGTTATTATTTACAAATAGATTGTTTCACTACATAAATGTATATATTCATACTTGGGAAAAGTAATTTTTAATGTTACTAGAAGATTGCATATATAAGTTGTCAATATCATACCTTCTAATATATAATTTTCGCCATTGGTAGTTTGGGTGCGTTATTAGGATACCGTTTCAAATTTATTGTCCTACATAGTATATGAGAAATGCTAAATGCACTCGCGGTCGTTCAATCATCGCCTGCTGATGTATAACACATCAGCTATTGTACACCAGTTGACGTGTGCAACAGCTGATGTGTTGATATGCAACAGCTGATGTATTGATATGCAACAACTGATGTGTTGCACATCAGCAGGTGGTGGTTGAACCACTGTGAGTGCATTTAGCATTATTCCATAGTATATTTAACTAATTTCAACTTGTCATAAACATGTTTTCGAATTAAATATATTTAAAAATACTTAAAAGTTATAACAAGTGTCTATTAAATATTAAACACAAATTATAATAAATGCTAAATAATATAATAACAATAAATTATTTTAACGCGAAATACACAAATTATGATACCCGTCTACAATTCCGATATTATAAGATATAATCGGTATCACCTGGTATTGGTTAATACTAACAATAATCATAATATTTGGTGCCATTCTGTATCTGATATAGTGCGCACTGTCCCATATGATACAGTATTAACAACTATGGTAGGTAATTCTAACCAAAAAAAAAATGAAAGTAGAACCAACTAGAAAACAAATAAATAACCCTTAACTCAAATGAACTCAACAATATTTATCTTAATTATTTTAGATAATCATATACATATATATAAGTTGTGCTCACTTCTATATTTTGATTCCCTCAAAGATGGAGTTTAGGTGGCATTCTTTATACTCTTATATTTTTAAAATGCCATGTCATGAGGCAATGAAAAAATTTATCCCATTAAAATTTTTATTTGTTACACAAGTCTTATCTTAAAAATAATTATAGGGAATGGCAGGTATGTATGAGTTCTTTATTTGGGGTTACACGTATAGATAGACATGAGCTCTCCATTTTAAAAAGAAACCCATTAAATTTATGATTAAGTTGTTTATTGCATTTAATTTTTATTTAAAACAATAGTTGATATCGAGACTCACCAAATAACTTTTCATTGTATATGATCTCTTACAACGTTTATTTAAAATAGTTGATATATGGAATATGAGTTTTTGAGTTTTATTAAATTCCTTCATAATTAATAAGATATATTTGGGTTTTATCCATAGAATAGTTAACTAATATTCAACTACTTAAGCTATTTTAAAAATATATTAAAATTTAATAACTTAAGCCTATAACATAGTTAGTAAATTACGGAAAGGCAAAAGAATGGTACGTAATATGTATAGGTTTAATACCATTTTTTTTAAAAAATACGATAACAAAATTTGGCATAAAAATACGATAACATAAAAAATATGAACATATGATTATTCGGATATCATACGAACATTAATCAAAAAGTCATGACAAAAAATATAGTAATATATTATAAACAATTTATTCTTATACATATTAGTACATAGTATTTTTGTCTCATATCTATCAATTTTTAAAATATATTATTAGCAAGTATCTAAATTAAAGTGGTAGATAAATAAAATTATTTTTTGATTCAATATGTGATATAAAAATGTGGTTAATCTAATAACAAAAATAATTTTTTATTTTTTATTTAAAATGTGGTCAAATTTATTTCAATACTTGATAAATAAATTTTAAATTTTAAATTAATATTTTGAGTATTATAAGAAGTTATAGAAAAGTATGGTTTACTAATTTAAATATAGTATTAGAAAAATATCACAAATATATATCACATGATGCTAGTAAAGACACGCTATAATTGATAAAGTTGAATGAGTATAATGGTCAGTAATTAGACTATTATAATTATATATTAAGTATAAAAGTAATAATATGCTAAAATATATTAGATTATATCTTACATTTAATCAAATTTTTTTCAAAAGTATAATTGGTGAGAACCTATAATACATGTACTATACGTTTTAATTAAAAAAACTAGTATTTTTTATTAAGTTTCATATATGAACGAAAGTTTTTTTTTCATTTATACTTTCGGACTAGTATTAATTAACTAGGTCTGATAGAGCTCTAAAGTTATACTCCACCTAATATGATCAGTGTATTTATTGACATTATTTTTTGATGAATGGACCTAAACTGTGATGAATGATTAAGATTTTATAATTTTTGACTAATTAATTTTTTATAATATTTTTATTATGAATTTGAAAAAGCTTTTAATTCCTGTGCATTGACACATAGTTATACTAATTAGGTTGGCCATTTCGTTTAATTAGGAATTGTACTTCTAGTTAATTCATTAAAAAAAAATAAAGGGGTTTTGAATTTTCTAACTTTGATAATATTTTAGACTTTTGGAGATCAAAGTTTTCCACTCAATAATGATCCAACTATATACACAAAATTATGTACTGCTATATATTTCATATGAGCAATCCTTGCACCCTTTATTTGTGTAACTACAGAGTTTTACAATACTTAAGTTCGATTCTTGCTGCCGATAGTCTTTCTTCGTAGACAATCTGTAAGTAAAATTGTAATTCTTTATTAAGGTTGGTGGTATCCTGTGGTCTTGGAATGAAGTAACTTTCCCTCCCTTTAAACTTTTTTGTATCAAAAAAAAAAAAACTACAAAGTTTTGATAAGTATAAGGCCATGTTTGTTATCGTAAGATGCATTATTAGTTTTGTAGAAAGTTTTATCTAACGTTTTGCTTCTATAAAAGAGAATTATGATTACTAATCCCATATAACTTTTGATCTTGCATATACAATGCTATATAATTTTGAGGTGAGTTAATTAATTCGATGATTTAGGTTTAAAGGCTAGATAATCAAATTGCCCTAAAAAAAGATTAATAACTCTAAGACAAATAGGCTTATTGGACTGGTATTATCAATCAAATTAATAATTTTCTTTGTGCCATTATATTTGACATTTTACTTTTATTTTTCTATCCTTCGAAATTTCAAACGCAGTTCAGTAATTTAAAAAAAAAATTGCATCGGAACCTTTGTAAAAAAAAAAAAAGGAACAAGAACCGAAACATACGAGAATAATAAAAAGGCGGTATATTAATATTTTAATTTATTCTTTAAAATCTTATTTTTCTCGAATATCCTTTCTTTCCCATTTTCATTTTGCCCCCTCTTTTCCATTATCGGACAGTCAAACCCACTTTTAAAGAGCAAGAAGAGAGAGAGAGAGAGGTTAATGCACATTCGAGATCGTACTTCGGTTTCTCTTCTTCGATTCGATAGTCGGTTCATACGTTTCTCAGGAGCCCCTTGCTCCAGCTACTACATTCACGCCGTCCATTAAATCTCACGAATGGGTACGATTTGGCCTTCCAATTTCTTTCTCTTTCGCATCTAAATCATCGAATTGAACCAGCTGGGTTATTTGATATGTTTTTACTAATCCAGCTATTAATTATAAATCGTTATTAGGGTTTCAATTGATATAACGGAAACGGTAACAATTTATATGCGTTTCTTGGGTTTGTCCATAACTGTTAATTTATATATGTTGTTCCGAAAACTTCATACGGACAATCTTTATGGTTCTCTTAATTTTCGATGCCATTGATTTTTTCTAATCGGATTTAATTTTTGGGAGTTGGATCCAACCGAAGCAGAGTTCGGTGAAAAACAGGATCAAGATGGAGCTTGCTTTTTTTATGTACATCTTTAACAATTGTTTAACAGGTTGATTGTTGGTTTTGTGCGTAGATGAGAACTGGGTAGGTGCTTAAGAGACTAACTTTCAATTTGTTTGCCAAGAAAACGGTGGGAGGGAAGAGAAACTAGTTGTTTCAATCTTGGCCAGTCCATGTCAGGATCCTCTGAATCAAATTCATCGTCCCAACTGGGCTTAACGTGTCAGCTTCATCCAGTTAAAGAAAGTTTATTCTTTCCAAAATCAAAAACCTTTAATATAAGGTTCAAAGATGTATATATAAATGGCATTCATTTGCAGCAACCAATAAAAGGTTACAAAATATTGGACAATGTGTTAATGTTGCCACCCCTTGTTTTTCTTCCTCATTTTAACTTTTACCTTTAGTCTGTAATCTGTACTTGGTTGTGAAAGTGACAGTTGCATGACGGTTCCTGGGTAATTTTATGGATTTTTTTTTGTAATGAAGAATGAATAACGCATGCAAAGTGACAAACTTCCTGCACTTTGTGGATTTGACCTGCCTCTAACATGAAGAATGTGAGTTTTCAGGAATCAATTTAGACTTTGTTGCTGATATAGTTGTTTACTTTTTCAGATAAAGGAAGTGAATGTCGTTCCACTCACCTCATAGATGGTGATGGTGCTTTCAATGTTGCTGGAATTGAGACTTTCATGAAGGAGGTAAAATTGGCTGAATGTGGGCTTTCCTATGCCGTAGTCTCCATCATGGGCCCGCAAAGTAGTGGTATGAATTATAATATCCATAAAATATTACTCGTGTGTTTCCCCATTAGACAATTTTGCCCTTGTTCAGTGTTCACTTGTGCATTTTACGTTGCTATTGCCTGGTTGAAATATATATTCAATCTCGTGAACAAGATGATAAATGTCATAGTTGTAAATTTGTTGGGTATTATAAGCCTTGGACGTGTTTTTATAATAATCAAATGCATGACTATAACATAAGAAGTACAAACACTTCTAAGAAGGTGTTGTGTTTGTGTTAGTCACTCACCCAACACGTGTTGGGCACATGTCCAAACATGTCATATTTGTTTTAAATTTTTTTTACAACCGGAGATGCTTCGGACGCCTCAGACACTTGACAGTTGAAGGACACACATATTATTTGCTTAAGCACTCATGAAATACATTGCAAGTTTGAAGAAAACAACTTGAGATCCAAACGTAAAATAAAGATAAAATGGATTATATCTAATTTGACATTTAAGATATCAAATACGTGGTTTTTAGTTTTTATTAGTGTTATCTTGTAATTTTTTTATTATGTTTGAGTAAAATATTCATTTATACGACATATAAAAAATATATTTTTGCCAGGCCTTGCTGTGTCATGTCTTGTATTTTTTGAAAATTGCTATGTTGGTATGCCCGTGTCCATGTCGTATTGTGTTGTGGCCATATCGCGTATTTGTGTCTAGACTGTAATTTTACTATTACAACAAAGATTTAAGGTCAGTTTTCAACAATCCCTCCCTAATGATGTTATTATTTTTTGTTTCTTTGTGGCTTTAGCAGTTTTTGTTCACTAATCTGTACTTCCCATATAAATTAGTTTAGCATTAGGTATGCTATTACCTCATCCAATGATTTTGATGATGATTTTAATGGATTTGACAGGGAAGAGCACTTTATTAAACCATCTGTTTGGGACCAACTTTAGGGAGATGGATGCTTTTAAGGGAAGGCAAGTACTGGTAGAGCTCTTATTTTAGATCACATTTTGAGATCACTTGTAGAGCTAACAAGATCTCTCTCTCTCTCTCTCTCTCTCTCTCTCTCCAGGTCTCAAACAACTAAAGGTATTTGGATGGCAAATTGTGCTGGTATTGAACCTTGCACTCTTGTAATGGATTTGGAGGGTACTGATGGAAGAGAACGAGGAGAGGTGTTTTTTTAGAAACTTATGTTATTAAAACTTCATGTGCCTACATGGTTCTGATTGTCTTATTGATTTTCTATTACTTTTGTATCTTGTCTAGTGATTGAGCTCACTACCTGAAATGTTTTCTTGCAGAACCACGATTATGTATATCAATTTTTTTATTGCAAATATGCGTGTGTATGGGTGCTTGAGCGTGTCCACTATTTACGCGCCGATACTCATGTAGTCATGTTTATGTATGCACTTATGTGTATATATATTGCTTGAGTTGCTGCTCCTTTATTTTTGTCTTTCAGAAGGTGGTTTCACTTTTAATTGCTTGGGGACTTACTTTTGTGCATTTTCAGTGTGCATCCCTTCCTAACTATGTAATGGATTGATGTCACAATAAAGACATTTCTAGTGTCTTTCTCATTTCATATTGGAATGGAAACTTTTCCATCATGGGATTGGCAATGAATGTCTCTAGTGTGTATATTTTCTTACGATTACTAGTCAATTTGATCCTATTTTCTTGTTGGTTGATATATTTCAAAAGTGAAGTGACAGTATGTTGCCTACATTGACGTATATTGTGCTTTAAGCTAGAAACCTTTAGCAATACTGATGTAAAATGAAACTAAAACTTATACACAGTAAATAAGCTGGAATTAATTTTCAAAAGTAGAAAATTAAACATAGCCATCCAGGGCTGTAATGTTAATTGGAGAAAGGATTTAAAACAGGTCTGATTCCAGATTATAAATCTCAGTGAATCTGCACAAAAGCTTCATTTTATTAGGAATTTGTTTAGGTCATAGGGATGATTTGTCACTATTTTACAATTGAAAGAGAAATTTGATGGCGTGGGTCTAGCTTTTTCTTGTTTTACTCATTTCACTTGGAAAGATCTCAAAACCTTAAGACGAGTTGTTCTAAAGCTTTGGAGCATAGATAACCAGGTAAGCATGGGTAACTTAAGTTTAATGCTTTTAACTCTGTTGTTAGTGGATCAATAAAAGAAAGAGGAAAACAACTAAAAGTGCTACTGAGTTTATTTACAGCATCTCTCCACCCCCCCTTTCCCTTCTCTTTTTCTTTTCGCCCCCCCAAGAAAAGAGACCTTATTCCAATGCATTAAGCCTGTTCAATCAAATTGAATTGCATGTTTTGATTGAGATTCATCATTTAGGCTTGCAAATTGTATAATAGATTGTTCAAATATGCATGTACATATTCAATTTTTATTTTGTTGAAATTGAGAAGAAACAACTGTTGGCTCTTTCCCTCATTCAGTTTTTTTTTTTTTGCTCCTGTTTTTTTGGGATATCGTTTTCAGGATGATACTGCATTCGAAAAGCAGAGTGCTCTTTTTGCCCTTGCTGTTTCAGATATAGTGCTAATCAATATGTAAGTTCGTTTTGTGTAGCTAGCTCAAGCAAGGTGTATCATATGGATTCTGTGCACTTTGTTTAAATGATTTTTTAAGATATCCTGTAATTTATGTGAAGAATTTCCTGAAAAAATTACATTATTTAGGTGGTGTCATGACATTGGCCGTGAGCAGGCTGCAAATAAACCTCTTTTGAAAACCGTATTCCAGGTATCTTCTGTGTACCTGTATTGCATAAACAATTATTTTGAATTGCATGCACTGTGATCAGTTAAACTTAATGATTGTTGATGTTCCTTGTACAGGTCATGATGCGGTTATTTAGTCCACGTAAAACTACTTTAATGTTTGTAATACGTGACAAAACAAGGGTAGGTTACTCCGTCTTTATTTCGTGTTACAGCTCTAGACAGAAAATCTTTTACTTAATAAGTGTCAGTTAATCCCTTGATCCAAGGCTTTGTTGAGTTAACTAAATCTTGAAAGTGCATTTAACCTTTTCTTTATGTGTAGACGCCCCTGGAAAACTTAGAACCTGTTCTAAGGGAAGATATTCAGAAGGTAATGTGTTTGGGGTTAAATTTTTTTCGTTTATACTCTTTGTTGTCAATTATGTAACTCTTTCTTGGATGCAGATATGGGACTCCGTTCCTAAGCCACAAGCTCACAAGGAAACTCCCTTAAGTGAATTTTTTAATGTAAGATGCCAGAGTCCTATTAAAAAATGAACTTTGGCATGTTTATATCTATTTGTTAAAACGATTGTCAATGGGTTTTGCAAGCATATAGAAGTCTTACCTTCGATTTAATTTCCAGGTTGAAGTTGTAGCTCTTTCTAGTTATGAAGAGAAAGAAGAGCAATTTAAAGAGCAGGTACACTTTTGTAGAATACCAGACTGATGTAAAATTGCACCATTTTGGTTGTTCATATCACAATAGACAAAATCATTTTTTTATCTGTTATTCTAGCTACATATAACATAGAATCATAGAGGTTGTTCAAGATTTTTTTGGGACATGATCTAGTTTCATATTTTTATTATCTACTTCATGATTTTGGTTTATGATGATCGTTTATTTTCGGGTTTCAGTACAAATTGTATTTTCTTCAAAGTTCAAATTAAATTACTTCAGATTCATTTTTTTTTTCAAACGGTGCATTGTATTCTCTCAATTATTTCTTTAATACTTTACTAGTCAGGTTTCCGTTCAAACACAGCTATGCGTTTTTGGTAATTAACTTTTGAATATAAATTTGTGTGTTTATATGTGTTTTGTACAATGAAGGTGGCTAGTTTAAGGCAGCGATTTTTCCACTCAATAGCACCTGGTGGGCTTGCTGGAGATAGGCGGGGTGTAGTTCCTGCTTCAGGGTTTTCTTTTAGTGCACAACAGATCTGGAAAATTATTAAGGAGAACAAGGATCTCGACCTTCCTGCCCACAAGGTAATGGCATGAAATTATTCTCAAGGAAAGCTACTAATTGAATATCTTTGGAGCTTGCTTTTTATGTACTTGGTGTCATGGCGTAGGTTATGGTGGCAACTGTACGCTGTGAAGAAATTGCCAATGAAAAGTTTGCCTCTTTTGTTGCAAATGAGGTACCTGCTTTCCTTTAATTTGAAGTTTTTTTCTAGTCATTGTTTCCATTTTAATGTTCTTATGTTAAAACTAGCCAATACGACATAAAAATTATTGCAGGAGTGGTGTCAATTAGATGCGGTCATACAAATTCAACGAGTATTAGGCTTTGGGAAGAAGCTTAGTTCAATTATTGACACCTCTCTGTCAGAGTAAGTACATATCCTTGGGTGCAATATATGCTTTCAAGTGTTCCAGCTGCAGGTCTTGATTAGTGGTCATGAAGTATGAGCTTATGGTCACTACTATGAATATGGCAGAGGTTGCTGAAGCCAACTGCGAACATGTACATGTTTGCCCAGTAATCTGTGTGTTTTTAGAATTTATTAGTTTTCAACATGTGATTTATGAGGAGTAACTTTTTCTGAAGTGTTAAAGCAAAATAGTATAAAAGATTAAACCAGCTCAATGTAATTAGGGGAATTCCTATGACAGACTGGGCTGCAAAAATGTGATGGTTTGACTAGGTGGAATCTGTTTTTTGAATAGGATAACGTTAAATCTTAGGGGGAAAAAAAGAAGGAAGAAAGGAACCGTATGAATGTGGTTAATGAATGAGAGGGCGGAAGGCTCTCCACTCTTTAAGCTGTCCAATTCTTTATACTAGTTTTAGGTGCGTGTGATGCACGGGATTTGGAGTACCTTTTTGGGTTCATTCTTTAACAACAATGGTTTTAAATAAGACCTAAATATAATTTCTTTGGACAGGTTTTTAAATTGTTATACAATTTGAGAGCCATTCAAAATGAGCCACGTGCTCAACCACGGCGATAGTGGCCCCCTTTTCTATATTGTATATAGATATAGATGGATAGATAGATTCTTACTATTTGTAAGAGCCCATAGGAATAAAATGGAACAAAGAAAGGAAGAAACAGTAAATTAGCTTCTTGTTGCCAACATGTTGGTCTTAAGAATTGTGTTAATGTGCCCTTGGAATATTTGAATTCATTTGAATTTACCATCTTGCTTTACTTAATTAAGCACCTCAATTAATTGTTGATATGATACCAGCACCTCCGGTGCACCTTCTGAAGTAAATAATTTGTAAAATGAGAGAGTGTTGTCATAACCCAATATTCTTGGTCCATGGTAGCTTCGTGTTGATGCTGTTGGGATAAATAATTTTCTTACTATACCATCCAGTAAAGTGAGTTCTTTTATAGTAGATTAGTTCCTCTCTCTCTCTCTCTTGCTTTTTGATATTTTTGGTTCATTTCAATATGGCCTAACGGCTTCATTGCTTATGAGATAATGTAAACCACCTAAACATAAATTTTCAAACTAGTTTTTGAGTTCAGATATGATATCATTTGAAATTTTGTTTTGATGCTTAGATGTTCTCTATATATCTTCAAGAATTATGTTGAAACGTCTATCAGAGTTATGTACATTCTTTTCTTCTTTCAGGTATGATATGGAGGCTACATACTTTGATGAGGGTGTTAGATCTGCAAAGCGAAAGCAGTTGGAAGACAAATTGCTGCAAGTAATGTCTCCTTGTGGTACTATGTGTAGAATTCTGGATTTTATACCATTTATTGTTCTGTGGATGATGGAAACATCAGAATAATGTATCTGGCAGATGGTTCGAATCTGTTTCCCATCTCCAGTTAAAGGGTAGAGTAAACTGTGGATAATAAATCATCTGATTGAGATCTGTACTTGATGTCTGATTCTTCCATGCTGACTGCTGGAATTTGGCATACTAAGTTTGACATTCACTTAAATGAAACATTTATAAACTACAAATATTTTTTTTGCATCCACATGTTTGTGTCTAGTTGCTAAACATCCGATAGAGAAAAATTGTCTATTTAAGAGTGCTGATTAGATGTGCGAGAGCAACCCTGCACTAGAAGGCTGTTGGTCGTCGTCCTGGTCTATGCAAGTTTCCCTTCCATACCACCTTTCTTTCTGGGAATTTTTAATCTTTGTTTTGTTTTATTTATTTTTTTGTTTTTGTTTTTGGTAATTTTATCGGAGATCCCCTCCCCTATTAAGCTCATATTATGAGAGGCCTTGATTACCTGAGCTTCTCATCCCTGGAGGCAGTTGATACCAGGTGTTGTTCGTCCTTGTGGTCTATGCGAACTGTCCTTCCAATACCACCTTTGTTTTCAGAAATTTTTTTATTTTGTTGTTTTGGTAATTTCATCTAAGATCCCCTCACCTATTAAGCTCATATGAGGAGAGGCCTTGATTACCTGAGCTTCTCATCCCTGGAGGCTCTTGATACCACTAGGTTGCAAGGTCACTGGAAGATTCTGATTGTTTCCTTAATATCTGTAATTTTTATATATGGCTCTTATCCAGGGAATATTTACATATGGCTCTTATCCATTGAGTTTCCTCACTGCTTGTCTCCTCCTGAATTGTTAGCTTGTCCAACCTGCCTACCAATCCAATTTGGGGCACTTACGGTCAGGAATTCTGGATAAATTCAAAGAAGCATTTGATAAAGCTTTAAATGGAGGGGAACGGTTTTCTGTGGCAGCTCAAGGTTGCACTGAGTCCTTCATGACTCTATTTGATGAAGGATGCACAGGTACTTTTACAAATTGCACAATGCCATTTATATTCATAAAGCAAAAGACTGCTTATTTTATAGGTTTTAATTTGCTTATTTTCTGTATTAACTATCTTTAAATTTTGTTATGTGTAACACTAACACGACATTAGGGCCTCTTGTTTAACCAACTTCTCTTTTAATTTTGTTTTGTTGTAATTTTTTCTTCTATTTTCTTGTCTCGAATTTCTTCTTCAATATGGTTCATAAATCTGCAGTTTTTCTTTTTCACTTTAAGCTCCGCCATCATTGCCGCTGTTAGTAGTCCAGTAACAATGGTATCGTTATTCACTTTAGATTTGCAATGGAGATAATTAAAGTTCGTAGTTAATTTGAACATAATGTTGAATGCTATTGAAGTGTTTATACGATTCTCCTCCTTGGCAGTTGGCACTGAAATGGAAAGATGAATCAAGTTTCTTGCAAATTTTATGATGCTTGTGCTTAGGTAGAAAATTTAGTTCCATTTACATTTTGAAAGGTACAAAAATATTCTTTACTACAAACTAGTATTTTTGAATTAGTGATGCTTCAACTTCTTCTGCAACACTAAGGGTCCGTTTGATACTTGAGGAAGGGAAAGGGAAAGAAAGGGAAAGAAAATGAGAGTGAAATGAAGAGAGAGTGGTTTCTTTCCTCTATTTGATTTTTGCAAAGAGATAAGATGAAAGTGGAAGGAAAATCACTTTCCCTTGTTTGGAATTGAAAGAAAGAGGAAGGAGAATAATAGAATGACTATTGAAGAAGAAAAAAAGAAGGAAAATGAAAGGAAAGTGGGAAGAAAACAACTTTCTTTCCCATTTATCTTCCCTTTCTCTTCTCTTTCCTCCTATATTAGAAACCAAACAAGGAAGGGAATTTTTCCCTTACCTTCCCTTTCTCTCCTTGAGTATCAAACAGACCCTAAAGTTTGTGCTGCTTTCATTAACTGCTACGGTAAATTTCTCCTATTAAAATCTTCAAAGCATTTGAGACTGTTATGAGGTTCTGAATGCGCTTGAAACCATGGTCTAATGGTTAATTAGCTGAACGACAAGTGGGCCTTACTTTCCCAACAAAGTACATTTTGTATACTGATGACATAACTTTCCAGATGCCATCATTCAACAAGCAAACTGGGATGCGTCTAAAGTGAGGGATAAACTTCGGCGTGATATAGATGCTCATGTTGCTTCAGTTCGTGCTACCAAGCTGTCTGAACTTACTACCCTGTATGAGGTATTTTAACTTCATAACCTTGGGATTGTTTTCATCATCCAGAAAGCGTCTGACTGTGGTCGAAAATTTTGAGATTTGACTGCAATTTGGGTTTGAGTGATTCCATTTTGAGATTTGACAACAATTTGGGTTCGAGTGTTTCTTGAATCAATTAGGAAACTAGTAATGTTCAGAATGGAGTTAATCAATGTGAGTTTTACTGGAGTGGAGTAGTATGATTTGGGAAACAAGCATGCATAGTCATTACATATAATTCATCATGGGTAGTTAATTGTTTCAATTAATTGTAGTCAACGACTTCACATGTTATTTAAGTTCTTGTTGACGAAAAGGCCTACAAGCAAATGGCAAAGCTTCATATATCTAGGGACTTCAAGAATTTTATACAATTTTGTCCTTTATTAGTCAATCCTTGTCACAAGGAACTTATAATACTTTCATTTCCAGAAAAAATTGAACGAGGCATTATCAGGACCTGTGGAAGCTCTTTTAGATGGAGCTAGTGATGATACCTGGCCAGCAATAAGGAAACTTCTTCGCCGCGAGACTGAATCAGCTGTCTTTGGGTTCTCTGTAGCACTCTCGACTTTTGACATGGATGAACTAACCAAGGATAAGATGCTTGTGAGTTTGGAGGATTATGCAAGAGGAGTTGTTGAATCGAAGGCTAAAGAAGAGGCTGGAAGAGTTCTGATCCGCATGAAGGACAGGTATTGTGTCCTTGTAACATCTGAATTCTGGTTTTTTTGAAATTCAGTTTTCTTCCAATAGCTTGATCCTGTTGTTTAAACTGATAGGTTACTGAAACTGACTGTAAAATCACCCACAGGTTCGCAACATTATTTAGCCATGATTCTGATTCAATGCCGCGGGTCTGGAATGGGAAGGAAGACATTCGAGCAATCACCAAAATGGCTCGCTCTGCAGTATGATATGCTTCATCTTACAATTTCATTTACATTTGGTGAAATTTCAGTTCCGTATTTAATTTGGGTCTCTTCTGATCATATTTGATAATTATCTCATTTTCAGTCTCTGAAGCTGCTTTCTGTTATGGCTGCAATCCGTTTGGATGAAGAAGCTGATAATATTGAGAAGACACTAGCTGTTGCTTTGGTGGATACCAGAAACAGTGCTGCTACCAATAAGAGCATCACGTCAGATGACCCCCTGGCCTCAAGCACTTGGGAAGAGGTGATCATTTGTAATTTCAGAAATTGTCTGTTTTAAGCCTCTAGTTGTGTGGACTTTTGAGTTATTATAGAATGGCAAATTTTATTAGAGAAAAGAACATGATTGATGCCATCAACTGAATGGATTGTTCAAGCATAAATCTTTTGAACCTCTATGAACTATTTCTTTTGTAGTCCTTGTAGCTTTAAACACTGGCTATTGTGCAAACACTGCTATGCTTGCAGGCAGCGAGTCATTTAGAATGTGGTTAATAATGGATGCCTAGATTTATCATGAGCCAAGATCTGGTGTATTGTGAAAATTGTAAATCTATCTGGTTATTTAAATTGTAATAATTATTCAATGCCGGAGACTAACAAAGAGTACTTCATGCTTGTTCATGATTCAGTGCTCTCTCTTGCACATGCAGAGGCGAGCACAAGACCACATACACAAACAATTTATTTGCAAACTTAGTGAGAGTGTGCATGAGAGCCTATCCTCTTTACTGCAAAGGACTATTTACTTGAGGTCTTTTCTTGATTTTTGTTTATTTATTTTGGTAACCAGGTTCCTTCATCAAAAACATTGATCACGCCTGTCCAGTGCAAATCTTTGTGGAGGCAATTCAAGACGGAGACGGAGTACACTGTCACTCAAGCCATTACGGCTCAGGCATGATATCATACATCTTAAGATTCTAAGATTTTTGTCCTAGTCTTTATTTTGTTTTTGTTTTTGTTTTTGTTTTTGTTTCCCCCTCCCCTATAGACTATGTTACATTGCTTGTTCTAAATTTGTGATCTACCCGTGTTTGACACTCAACACTTGGGTAAAGGAATAAGATATGTGCTCGATTTGTTTAATTTTAGATGAACCAACAAGTATGTATAACTGTACAAGTGGTCGAGTTTTTTTTATGACTATGTTTAGGACTTTCATATTATGCATAAAAATAAAATAAAAGAATTATTCAAGAAATATGATACCTGGCCATGATTTAGTGTCTTTGGACATTAGAATTAGGTGAATTCCACACAGTCACACTCTTGCACTGTGCATTTGTACCCGAGTCCAACATAGCTTATGGATACTTTTTCCCACCTAGTTGATAACAAATATGGGCTGGATTTTTTAGTGCTCTTTTTAATAGTTGCAATGATGGGTATCCATTCTCTTTTGCAAGAAGTTCTAGTACATGGGAATGACAAAAAATAGTAAATAAGAGAGCAAGAATCTGTGCTCTTTCTTGAATGATGATAATTGGTTTTGGTGATTAAGTACTTATAAGCTACTTCATACTTGTTTTCCTTTAGAATAGTAGTGTTTCTTTTGAACACTTTGTAGACACAAATTTGCTTATGATACACTCTTGTACTGGTGTTGACGTGCCTCTAACATCCACAGAATTTTAAAATTTAATTTTCAATAGCATATGGGTGATAGATATTGAGCATTAGTAGAGCATCTTCTAGTATGCAAAAGGAATGTAATTGTAAAATAATGTGTATGTAAGATGAGCGTGGTACTAGTTGTATGCATTATGCGATCACCGAAAAATATATTGATATATATGTTAGGAGCTTGACCAATACACCAAAAGAGCTAAGTATGATGGACGCATGAAATTAATTCCTATATCCCGTCCCATATTGGAATAGTCCAATGTCTCCAACCTATGTCCCACTGTAATAGATCATCATGCTTCTGTAGTTGTTGTTCTTGGCGGATTTCACTGTAGGTAGCTTTCACTCTAGTGGTAGGTAGCCCTTTTCCTCCTGGGACGGCTCACACTTTGCTCCAGGTAGCCTTCTCATGACTTGAACTCGGAATGTGGAGCCTGCGCTAATACCAAAGGTGAGGAACTTGTCCCATATAGGAATAGTTCAAACTTTAACCTATGACCCATGCCATAGGTTGTGGCCACCAGGATAAAAAATAATGACAATAAAGAAAGAAAGGTGCAATTTTTTTTTCCCCTGACAAGGAAAGCAAATTATATTGGAGAAGGTGCCAAGGGGGTCGTATTTGTGTTTGACTGTTATCATCTTGGTCCCTAGCTTGAGCTTGCCCCAAATGTTCTCAAGTAGACCACTACTTGATTGTATCTTGTTTTCTGTTTTGAGATCTGCATAGGTTTCGTGACCCTCTGAAAGGAGGATGAATATGTAATATTTGACAACTACCCAGACATAAAAAATGTGTACTTCTTGGTTCAGATGTAATATAGTCACTTTACTGGGAATGATGTCTGATTATGTTTGGATTTTCTTTCTTATACTTTCAGGAAGCTAGCAAGCGCAATAACAACTGGTTGCCACCTCCATGGGCAATTCTTGCCTTGCTTATCCTGGGGTTCAATGAATTCATGACACTTTTGAGGTACTTGATCTCCATTATCTTGTGGAGCTAATTTTGTTGGCTTTTAATTTCTGGATTTCCCTTTCATTTACCACTGTACGTTACCTATTGACTTTTCTTCATGGGCAGGAATCCTTTGTATCTAGGTGTTATTTTTGTTGCTTTTCTACTTGTTAAAGCCCTGTGGGTGCAGCTTGACATCTCTGGTGAATTCCGGAACGGCGCTGTGAGTGTCAAACTATCTTTTTTATTTATGCTCCAAATCTACTGTGGGTGTGTTAAAGCAAGTTCATCGAAAGAAATAAGTTATAAAAACTCCTATTCTGGATCTATATTTGTTAAACCTTTTGGATTTTTTTTTTTTTGTGACTTCGAGTGCTTTTGCCTGCATGGTAAATGTTTCTTTTGGTGTTTTTGGGTGGTGGGGAGTTATAAGGAAGATTGAAAATGATATATTCTGGTGTTGTCGGTTGTACTTTCATTAATTTTAGAATTTATTTCATATTGAAAGCCTAAAGCTAATGTCTGAAATAGGGTATTTTCTTCTGTGGCCATTAGAAGTAATTTGTTCATCTATATGCACCCTAAAAGCATTCTGAAAATAAGTTATGGTTACTGTTTTTATTAAAGAATTTTATAGACCTGATCCTTGATTTTGCATGATTCCAGCTTCCAGGGCTTCTCTCCTTGTCTACCAAGTTCCTTCCCACTGTCATGAACCTTCTCAGAAGACTAGCAGAGGAGGGACAAAAGGCTGCAACAACTGAACCTCAGGGGAACCATCCATTAGCATCAAATAGCTTCCAGAGTGGAGTGAACAATAATGGGAATTTGTCATCCTGTGGTTCCTCTGAGGTAATATCAGCGGAAAATGGGACCGAATACTCAAGTCCCTCGACACATGAAAAAGTAAATTAAGCTATATGTTCACAGAGCTATTTTCTTCCGTTTGATGATGCTGGCGTCCACTTCTGCCAATATGAGATGCTACATGCATCATATGGTTCCGCCATTTAACTCCCAACAGAGAGCATGCGAAGAACAAGATTTTGAAGGCATTGATTTTTTGTGTAGGTGCCACATACTGGGGCTGCAGATTTGTCGTGAAAAGCCCCCGCTATAGGTTTCCTAGACCTAGGCGTCTATTTGGTTTCTGGCTTGTGGGATGAGTGTTACAAGCTTCTTCTTTATCTCCTACCCTATGCTGGTTTTCTGGTTTGCCTTCAATTTTGTATTCTGGGAAGCATAATGTCTGCGTTCCTTTGTATTGAACAAATATAATTATTTCGAAATTAGTGAGCCTCTCTGTTTTACTGAGAAATATGGTACTTCTTCATCTTTTCTTCTTCGCATTCTGTTTGGAATCAGACTTCTGATGGTAAATTTCTCTTCCCAGCTGCATGCAAATTAGAAATGATGTGAGAAGTACGGAGAATTAAAAGTGGATGGTATGAGTGGTAGGTGAGGCCAAATAAAAGGAATTGGTGTCATATTAAAGGTATGGAAAGTGTTTCTTTTGCTTTCAAAGCTGTGAGGCAGTTGACTTACAAGAAGAGACAGTTATTTAATTGAATCCTTTCTGTTTGGAGTGTCAATTTTTTTGTTGGTTTAACTTTTTAACCCCAGTTGTCCTCTGATACCCTTTGATGAATCCTGTATGGTATGACAAAATGCACAATTACGTTTGTGTTTTCTTCTCGTCTCTGTGTTCTTATTATAATTACTATTCAAGAGAATTCGGACTGGGTTGAAAGGTAAAAATACCTCATGTTTAATATGATTTCCGAGCATTCAACATATTAGTGGGACTTGAAAGGTCGTCTTAAATCCTTTTTTTTATTTTTGGGTCTCCTTGTCTCAAGATTAGGGAAACATTGAACACGAGGAAGAAATTTAAGTACAAAAGATAAGACCCCCACCAAAATCCTTTGGAAAATACTCTTCTTTCAGAAAATAGGCGCAGAAAATCACACCAGAATGATATAACAGTGACATTAGTGTAATAAAGAGTTATTATTATAGGTATTTTGTTTTAAAGTAAATGATTTTATCTAGTCACATTATTTTGGTGATAAATTTTGTATGAATTTTTTGTTTATTTAGTATTAACTTTTTTTTTTTGGCTTGGGTAAAGAAGACCGTGTTTGCTTTTTCTAAAATCTTTTTGGATTCTCAACCTTCCCCATCCCAAGCCGACTAGAAGTTTGAAAAAGATGCTCGGGTTTTTGTGCGAGGGCCGAAAACTCTGCAGGACTCTTTAAATATTACTTCTTCGGGACTTTGCTATCAGTTTGAAAATCAGCGTGGATTAACTCCAACCCCAATCCTCCTCTATCAAAGCTTTTGATTATTATTTTTTTATCATTAATTGAGGAAGTAACATTTTCAGTGACAGGTTTAAGAAACCATTCTCTGAAATTCCACACAATAGCCCCCTGATTTAAACTTTTCTTATGCATGTTTGTCCAGCCAAAAAGAACAAAAAAAAAAAAAAAGGGCAACCCTTTACACGAGCCTTAGACTACCACAGGTTTCGTGAGGGATAGATATAAACAACCACACCTCACAAAATGAGCAATTCACTCTAAGCAACATACATTTAAGTCAGAGCATTCTCACCACGATATTTTCACAAGATTTCCCAAAATTTTCAAAATTTTTTTCCCAATCATTGATGTAATTGTGGTTTTGTTTATGGAATGTGAATGGCTTAAGTTAATTTCATGGCCTCTAGCTCCACCATCAACAGAATCAGGAAATGCATTGAAAGTGTGAGTAATTAATGGTATGACACCATGGACGATTCCCATATACCATGGATGGATGGTCCAGCAAAAATGTGGTGACCCCATAATTAATGACTAATAAAAATGTATGACTTGTACGAACACTGTTGTAGTTGTTGCAGGCTAATGGCAAAACGATGCTACTAGGGGTAAATGCATGCTAGTGTAGTAGTTTTCGAAATGAATGGCCTCCAGGCCTCAGTCAGTGAAATTGCCTTGATATATAGCTGGTTATCAAAAGCATAGTTACTAGAAAGGGAAGTCATAAGCATGAGCACAAACCGATATGAAAAGCAGAAGCGTGAAACATAGTCTAAAAAAAATAATAGGAAACGAAAAAACTTAAGTAATGACAAAATTTCTTCAGAGTTTCGTTTCTGTCATGGATGCGAATTTCTGAAAAAGTGGGTTTCCCATCTCTCAAAAAGAGCTTCCTGTAACCTTAATAAAAACCAAGCAAGAGAAGTTGGGTGAAATGTCCTTAAATTACTACACATTACTATACAGAGTACTACTTACAGCTGGATGGCTAAGGTTTTTCATGTGCATGCATGGAGGCCCAGGGATATATGCAAGTCATGGAAATATATATCCACCACTACCAGCAGGTTCTCTATTTTATATGGAAATAGTACATAAGAACAATCTCAAGAAGAAGAAGAAGAAGAAACACCCTATATAGCAAATAAGCTTAGCAGTGATTTTTTCCTTGATCGTCACTCATCGCTATATGTAATTATAGAGATATGGGATGTTGATGAAGATCATTACACTGATATTACTTCAGCAGTACCCTCCGTACATGTTATTAATGCGCTTTTTTTCCTTTCACTGAAAGTATTTCTTGAATTAGCCTTGAAATCGACTGCCACCCTCCCTGGTTACTGCTCTACGTCCCTTCCAAATTTAAAACTGGCTCTCACTTCTCATTACTTCTCTTCACAAAGTTTAAGCAGGTAAATAAATGCCGAATTTACAACCGAAAATCTACCATGGATACATTTTTTTTTTTCTTTCTACTTCTCGACATTGCGTTTGAGCAGCTCCTTGGACTGTAACAAGCAAAATCTAGAAAAAGATGCATTCATCTTCTGTTTAATTTTAGTGCAATAACTTCCAAATTTCAATGGTGGGATCAATTGTTGTCGAACACAAAAAGGATTTCTTCATAGTCAAAGGTTGTCTTATTGTTTTCCAACTCTTTGAAAGTACTTTTTGAATACAATATATCGAATGACTTTGACTCGGATAAGAAATAACTGTTCTAATTAATGAGATATATCTATAGACTATAGTATATATAGTATAATATGTATTCATTTTCATTACTTTTCTAAACCCATTTGATCAACCGATCGGACGGCTCTAATTTGTCTGATGATCACAGATTCAGCAGTAAAGATTACACCTCCTTCATGGTAATGTTGCAGGAAGCTGGGTTGTGTGAGCTGGCGACGTGGTGATGCATGGACGGACGTGATGAGATCACGGGATAAAGTGATATCGGAAGGGGCCAAATTGATTGCAACTCCAACCGTGACATTCATTTCACTATTAAATGTACTTTCCAGTTGTAGCTCTGCTTCTGTGAATTTAAACACAGTTGCAGCTAGCTTCTCCTCATCTCATCATATCATTATTATCATTATTATTATTACTTTTTCTCTGTATATAATTATTTTCACATTAACGATGTTATATATGTGTATATATATATAAAGTGTGTGTAACACAAAGAACAAGGCCAATCAGGGATAGCCAGCTCAAGGAGAGGTGTTGAAGGTGAACTGCTCTCTGCTGCTGCTGCCGAGTGCCCTCTCTCTCAAATGGCTTTGGTTGGGGCGGCAGTGAGGCTCTCTCTCTCTCTACTACTTGTATGGCTCAATGCACTCACTTTCTGTCAAGGTCCTGCTAGCTCCCACTCCTTTCACTCTTCACATATATATATATATATATGGATTTCTTCTAATCTCTCTCTCTCTCTCTCTCTCTCGCTCTATATATATATAGTACACACACACAATACGCAAGGCGCAACGTAAATTATTGTTCTTTCTTCTTTTCTTTCGTGTTTTTGGGGTAGAAAGTAGCGGAGATCATGGAATTTTCTTCACTTGCTTAGGATGAGCCCTTTGTTTTCCTTTTGTTTACCTTTTCTGATTCATTTTCCTCTGTTCGAGTCTCTCTCTCTCTCTCGTCTAAAACTGAGGGCATTAGAGGGATAAGCCACTCATATTGTACCTGATTAGCAATGGAACATCAAGAAAATTTAAGGGATTTTTTTTTTTTGGGGGTTGAAGGGTTGGTGGAGGGTGGAGGGTGGGGCCATTTTAAGGTATTCCTTACCTTATTTTTCTTTATAAGAACTTAAACAAGAGTTCAGCTACTTCAATTTTTAGGACCAAGGTAATTCAAAGTCGGTCTGGGTTATTTGGATTGAGAATTGTTCTTGGGAGGTCTTCGATATGGGTATCGCCATGATCATCATTTTACCTATAAATGTCCTAGAAATTATGATATTGTTGTTACTTATATCTCGCAATGCAGGTGAGCAAAACTGGGAATATCAATATCCATTCATCAAGATTGCAAGCTCTTTCTCCTCCTCCTCCCTTCCTCCTCATCATCATCATCAACGGCATCGAGCGGTGGCGATAAGGCCTATGACTATATAATTGTAGGTGGCGGCACAGCCGGTTGCCCCCTAGCTGCCACCCTCTCCCAGAACTTTAGTGTGCTGTTACTTGAAAGAGGAGATGTCCCCTTTGCCAACCTAAACATCTCACACTTAAAGAACTTCCATATCTCTCTAGCAGACACTTCACCAAGCTCTGCTGCCCAAGCTTTCATTTCCACCGATGGGGTCATTAATTCTAGGGCCAGGGTCTTGGGTGGAGGCACTTGCATCAATGCTGGCTTCTACACTAGAGCAAGCACAAGGTACCAATGTCTCTCTCTCTCTCTCTCTCTAGAATGTAGGCTTTTGAACATCCTTGTGTCTAAGATTCAAGTTTCACACAATTTAGAAGATAGCAAAAAAATGGGTTTTATTAATTTTAACATTTTTTCTTATGTTAATACTTCTTTAACGAACCTTTTAGCAGCCTTCAAACAAAAGGTTCCTTCAGAACCATGAAGAAGACAATAGAGTCGTTGTACACCTGGAATCTTGCAGTATTTACGTTAAAAAGACGATTATGTCCACGTTTGACTTAGCTTCCTTCCAATGTAGTGGCGGGCAAAGTTGGCTTTCGGTAGAAAAAAACCCTAGATTATTGCAATTAATTTGCTCACGTGGGTTCAATCCTACCCTCTTAAATAAAGAGAGGAGAAAATGGAAAGGAGGGTAACCCAGCATTTGATTCTCATCATCATCGAGTCATTATCACACAGATGACAGACCAATATTATTTAGTTGACATTACAACTGCCAAAATCAATATTACTTGAAGACTAGAAGTCATTATCTAAGTCCTAGAAAGCAAAACTTAGATTTTGATATCAGTCAACTGGGCCTCAAAGGGGACTCCTGGTTGGTCACCTAAATGGAAAGATGAAAGGCCAGGAGGCCATTTTTGACATAAAGACAAATATTAATGGCCAAGAGCTAGGGTTTGGTTGGGTCATAATTTTGTGAGGTTGGAAGTGTTAATGGAGGCCATATGATGCATCATGACATTGTACCAAAAAAAAAGTCAGAACATTTATGATTTGATCCATCTTTCATGTTGTGCTTGGTTTAAATGCTATGGCCTCTGTGGTCCTACTCAATTAATTTTATTTGCTTCTATAAAGTCTTTTGTTTCCTAATACAAAGTGTTGTAGATCTGAACACACTTGAAACATTTATGGCAGTCATATCCACCACCCCAACCACCTAAATATTGGCATTGTGTAATTAAAGTTGTAATTCAAAAAATTTGTTCAAAAAATCTTATCAGATTTGACAATTGCATTATTGTCTTGTAGGTATGTCACAAAATCGGGTTGGGATGCTGAGTTGGTGAACGAGTCGTACCCATGGATCGAGAAGCAAATTGTTCATCAGCCAAACCTCGCGCCATGGCAGATAGCCGTGAGGGACAGCCTTTTGGAAGTTGGGGTCTCGCCTTTCAATGGATTTACCTATGATCACTTGTACGGAACCAAGGTTGGTGGAACCATTTTCGACGAGTCTGGTCGCCGCCACACTGCCGCCGAGTTCCTCGCTTCCGCCAATCCTGAAAAGCTTGACGTTTTGGTTCATGCCACGGTTCAAAAGATTGTTTTCAACACAACAGGTATATAAGTTTTCATTGTTTTGTGAAAGGAAATTGTTATTTTTATATAAAATTCATACAAAAATAATCACCAAAATAATATGATAATGACAATTTTATAATTAAATACTATTATGAGTGGTGTTTGTTTTAATGTGTATGAAAATTCTATATGCCTCTGTGATGTGGCAGTGGCATAGCATTTCCCTTTGTAGAATTGGTGTTGGCAAGAATTTCATTTTTCAACGGCGAAAGTAGTTAACAAGCAGTGATACCTTGGCGCAGGGAAGAAACCAAAGGCAGTGGGAGTGGTTTTCAAAGACGAGAATGGGAACCAACACCAAGCATTTCTTGCGAAGGGGAAGGGGAGTGAAGTAATAGTTTCCTGTGGAGCAATTGGCAGCCCCCAACTGCTACTACTCAGCGGTATTGGGCCGAAAGCTGACCTTAGAAACTTAAATATATCGGTGGTGCTTGACAGCGAGTTCGTCGGAAAAGGCATGTCCGACAACCCTCTGAACACGGTTTTCGTTCCGACTAATCGGCCGGTGGAGCAGTCCTTAATACAAACAGTTGGAATTACCAAGAAGGGTGTGTACATTGAGGCTAGCAGTGGATTTGGGCAGTCCCAGGACAGCATTCGGTGCCACCACGGAATCTTATCAGCCGAGGTTAGTTTCAATATTCCACTTATTAAGATCATAGGAACTGAAATTCGAGCTACCCATAATTGCGTTTCTTTACTAGATTGGGCAGCTCTCCACCATTCCGCCAAGGCAAAGAACCCGAGAAGCCATACTTGCTTACAAGAAAAGCAAGCCAGAGCTCCCATATGAAGCTTTCAGGGGAGGTTTCATTCTAGAAAAGATTGCTAGCCCCATTTCAACAGGGGAGCTCAGCTTAATCAATACCAATGTCGACGAAAACCCTTCTGTCACCTTCAACTACTTCAGCCATCCCTACGATCTGCAGCGATGCGTCGATGGCATTCGCATGGTGGAGAAGCTTGTGAGCTCAAAACACTTCACAAAGTACTTCACCCAATGTGACATAAAAACCGTAGAGAAGCTGCTTAACATGAGCGTCCAGGCAAATGTCAACCTTATACCCAAACACACCAACGACACAAAGTCCCTGGAGCAGTTCTGCAAAGACACTGTAATCACCATCTGGCACTACCATGGCGGGTGCCACGTCGGCAAGGTTGTGAGCCCGGACTACAAGGTCCTCGGCGTCCACCGGCTCCGTGTTGTTGACGGCTCGACATTTACTGAATCGCCCGGCACTAATCCTCAAGCCACTGTAATGATGATGGGGAGGTAATTAAGATCATAATAGTCATTTTCTCTTATTTTCTAGGGAAAAAAAAAACCCCAATTACATATCTATACAGTAATGGTTTCTTGTGCAGGTACATGGGAGTGAAGATTTTGAGAGAGAGACTAGGAAGATCAGGAGCTGGTATATAATAAAAGATGAGAAAGGCCGAGTAGGAGGACTAGACGAGCGTTTTTTGGTTTGTTTTTAATTCTTAGCAAGCAGTTAATGTGTAGAGAGATAGGCTTGCCCACAATTCAAAGTTTTATGTTCTGTTCTGTTCTGTTTCTATCCACAGTATTTAGTCTAGCTACTTAACATTATATATATGATGTCAACCCCTTTTGTATCTCTACTAAGGAACTTCTTCAAAGTTTCTTGTATGCATCTAGGATTTTCTCTTTCTTTTGGGTGGGGGGGAGGGGGGTGTTTGGAAACTGATAAATGCATTCTTTTCATTTTAGTTGATGTAAAGAGTCTAGAATGATCAGAGAGTATAGAGTGCTGGTGCTTCCTAAACATTCTCACTACATAAATAGGATTAAGGTTAACAAAGGATTCAACTTTTACAGTTTTGAAAAAACAATGTCTAGACATTGATTAATAACTGAACCAAACAACAGAGGATTATTTTGAACGAAAACCAGACCACCCACCCAGAAACCAAATAGATTTCATTGAAGTAATGTATAAAGAACCCATGGTGGTCTGATGATACCTTCCTTCTTTGAATGCTTCACACCCATGACTGGATTAATGCTTTTGCTAGTCACAGAAATCAAGCTGCTACTGGAAAACCCATAAAAACTACAGGTGACTCCAATTCAAATGTCTGCGGGTAAAAATTTCTCACTTGTCTCTAAGCCCTAGCTCCTTGGTTGGCTTTGCCATGGTAGATCAAGGCAACTTTCCTTATTGATCCGGTTCAGCATTTTCCCATTAACTATCTACTCTTTTTATCCATTTGTGTTTGTCTGTGTTTAGGGGCCTGTCTAATTCATTTGACTAATTCAAAAGTGAGTGATAGTGGTAACTAAAGAAAGTAGAAGTTAAAGCTAAGAAAAGGATTTGCAATGAACCCATCAACTCTACCATAAGTATGCGTTTCCTCCTCTTCACAAACATCATTCCTCCAACCCGAACACAAACACGAGATTAAAATACTGTAAACGAAGCTGAAGAAACATAAATCGTAAATTTAGAAATTTTAGTTAAAGGAAGTTGTTTCTATCATGGTTTTTTAAATTTCAGTACATATAGTGAAAATCAATCCTATTTCGTCACTCCGCTATATGAATCTTGCTTCGTCATTCCCCTTAAAAAAGGAGGTCGGTGTTCAATATATGCATGCCTATGTTTTTTTGGTATGTATCTATATATCCATACAGTCCTATACAAACTCTCTCTATAAATATATACTAGTGGTTCACGTGCAACATCATTTACATAAATTGTATACAAACAATACAAAATAAAAGTAAAAAGGACCATAATAATCAAATTTAATGCAGAGTACATGTTCAAATAACAAGTTTACATTGAAAATATTACACAGTACCAGCAAGAGATAGTAAATCCGTAAATACAACATTTTCCGTGCATGTGCTATCACTATTATCATCTGGCATTGGTTTGAGCAGCATCTTGATTGTATAAGGTGATTTTACTCTAGACAAAGCAACATATAATTGTCCATGAGAGAACACTGGTTGGCGTAAGTAAATGTCAACGTTTTCTAATGTTTGCCCTTGAGCCTTGTTTATTGTAATTGCAAAGCATAATCTTACTGGAAACTGCTTCCTTACAAATAGAAATGGAAGATTTTTATTTTCAGCAGGTCGTAACGGAATGCGAGGAAGAAATACTCTTCACCTTTGTGATGTCAACTGCTATCTCCGCATCGATAACAATAGTATCAAAGTTTTTGCATATCAAACGGGTACCATTGAGGAACTCTACCTGTTGAAATTGTTGTGTGCCATCAACAGCCGAGTCAAAGGTGTGGTATGTTTGAGAATCGCTTGGGAACTGTGCAATCAACATTTCATTTAGCTCCTCCACGAAATCATTTTTAGTGGTCAATATTTCTCTATTTGTAATGAAATCCGCTTCATATGCATTTTCCACAAGCTTTAGAATTATGGCATTGATAAGCTGATATTTAGAGCTGACGTCATCTTCAAATTGGATAAGCATACTCAAAGGTATCTGAATTTTTCCATTTGACAAAGTTTCCTCTGTTCCATTTCCAACACTCAACAAGAATTGCCCGAATGATGGATTACATTTAGCTGTCATATTTTGCTGTAATCGTAATTTTTCTATTTTTGGCCAAATTTTTTATTTTACAAAACTTGCTTCTATCGTTTCTTCCTTACCACCTTGTGGCACAACAGGTAAGATTTGTCGAAAATCGCTGTCAAAAACCACTACTTTTTCACCGAATAATAAAGTTGATTCCATAATATCTTGGAGTAATAAATCAAGAGCTTCAATGGCTTGTCTCTTAGCCATAGATACTTCATCCAATATTTTGAGTTTTGCTTTTCGTAGTAATTCAACTAAACTGCTTTGCTTTGAGACGTTACAAGCTTTAAAATCTTCAACATCAAGTGGTATTTTGAATCTTGAATGTGCAGTACGATCTCTTGGTAGAATTGAGGTTGCAACTCCTGATGTTACTGTGGCTAGAGCAATACAACCTTTATTTCTGATTGCAGTGAGCAAAGCCTGATACAAATATGTTTTTCCTGATCCGCCAGGACAATCAATAAAGAATGTGCCACTTTGTCCTTCTCGAATTCTTGTAGTGATTATGTCAAATGCTTGTTTTTGCTCCTTGTTTAAATGTGAAATGGATTGTAAGTCATCTTTAGATATTCGAATGTTTATCTCCTCGGCTATCTCTCTTCGAATTTTTTCTTCTTCATTCTCAACGAAGGTTGGAAAATTGAAATTCTAAAGATTGGTGTACTTAACTAAAGAAGCTTAACCTTTCTTAAATAAAATTTGCTCATTGTCTCCCTTTCCACTTACAACTGATATGGGATTGAGAAAAAGAACAAAAGACCAACAATATATTAGCAATATAAAACCAAACTACTTTTCTTATAATTTCAGCTGAGGTATAAATTCATACCTGTTTGCAATGACTTATGCTGGCACTTACACATAGATGAAGGCGGTAGTGGCCACCGTATGTAACGATGATATGAGCGTTGATTTCAATTGGTTTGTTTAGGCGGCGTTGCGGTTATATGTGAGGCGGTGGGTTTCGGCTGATTATATCAATAGGTGGTAGATGACATCAGCGTTGATTTCATTTGCTAGTTAAGCGGTATTTGATTTTAGTTGGTTAGTATAGGCGGTATTGCGGCTTACTTTTATATTGTATGTAGTTGGTGGCTGGCAAATAATTACATGGCTGGTTCGGCAGGGGTGAATAAACATGGCCTTCCCTTTCTATTGTGTAGACAGATATTATTAGATCATTTAGAACCCCGCCGACATTAACTAGAACTAGTTTAAGTAATCTAGAGAGGATAGTTGGGTTGGCAGCTCAATTGGAAAACACTTCATTGATGATATTTCCACCTCAGCAAATTAGTGGGCTGGGCACGTTATATTTGACTTTAGTGGGTTGGGTTCCACCCTAACAATTCCTCAAAAAACGTAACTACCCTACACTTGCTTATAATAATCAAAAGAAGTCATCAATTTTGGACTTTTTAACAAGTTGCTAAGTTTCTGTGCCCTTGATTGTCAGACAAGAAAACTCAGAGATTGTCAACGCAAGTCTTAGTCCATTCTGATTTTCATGGAAATGGAGTGAATTTGGTAGGAGGGGGGAGGGTGGGAAGGGGAAGAAAAAGAGACGTTTGATGCAATTTTTGTTGTAACATTAATACAAAAAATGCAGTCATTAACACAGATGATTCGCAAAATAGAAATAAAAGTCTATGTTGAAAGGTTCGTGTTACCAACCAATCTTATTGATAGTTTGGGATTTGAGAATCATTGTTTGTTTGTTATTGGGATTTGGGAATCAGTTGGTTTTAGAACTTTTGGAAGTTGAAACCCTTTGGAGAGTTTAAGAATTGGCAATATTTTGAAAGGCTTCTCTAGATAAAGATCCCACTAATATAACATCTGCCTATACGGCATTAGTTCCTTATTATTGTAAAAAAAAAAAATGAAAAAGGTGGGATTGATGAGGAAAGATACCAAAAATTTCAAAAGGGTAATGACATACAAAACCCATGCTCGGATAGTAACATCTCAACTAGCCGTAACCATCGAATGCTTACTCATTCAATTGCTCCCATTTTTCTCTTTAATTTTGAATGTAAAGTTGCATTAAAGAAAGAGTAATGTTATTCAATTGGGTAACCGCCTATAGGGGGTATACAAGGGTAATTTAATCCACATATAAGATAAGAAGATTTTTTTTTTTTTTTTTTTTTTGGCGGAGAATAGAATCCCCTAACTCCAATTTCAATTAATGAATTAAAAAAAATGGTAATCACTTTCTTGCCAGAATGATAATGATTAAAAATTTGAAAACAGATTAATGCAAAAAGAAGAATTAATTTGCTGGTTCTCTGACTTTCATTCTGTCAAATGTTGTTGGGGAGAGCGAGAGAGAGAAGGTTGTGATTGGTGTTGGGTTTCTCTCGCGTTCTCCTCCACTTCCATAATCAAGGGTTGGAAAATGCTAGCACTGCACCAGCTAACTTTATATATTACACATTTGGAAAAGGAAAATGCTAATCTAGATCAATCCAGTTAAAGTCTAATTAAGATGTTGCATCAAGTGGAGCCCAGAGAAGACAGTCCCCCAATCACACCTGTCCGATCTGCCCATGGAGAATGTGGTTCCTCAATCCTGAAACTCCTAATGGTAGACCTGGATCACATTCACACACCTGGGTAACAACTAGTTGCATGAGAGAGTAGGTAAGGTGTAAACATCCTTCGAGGTTGAGAAAGGAATTGTATTAGTTAATGTTAACACTACACTAATGAAAAGTGTATTAGTATAGCTATGAGGTTGCTGTCTCTCTCTCTCTCTCTCTCTCTCTCTCTCCTTGTCATTACAGTATTCCACCTTCCATTCTCTCATCAGCTCCCTCCTGTCATATTCTCTCTTACACTAGCCTCTCTCTCTCTCTAACACTGCTTCCATAAATAAAAACCCAAACCCTACACGATTAACGAGAGGGCATTGAGCTAATTATCAAGCCAAGAACCATGACAGACAGGGTCTACCCTTCCGCCAAGCCCACCGCCAACGGCACCACCGCCAGCGCCGCCGGTAACCCATCTTTCCCGGCCACCAAGGCCCAGCTTTACAACGCCACCCGCCCAGCCCACCGTCCGCAGCCCCGCAAACGCAGCCGGCGGAGCTGCTGCTGCCTGTGGACCACCCTCGTCGTCGTCCTCATCCTCTTCTCGCTGCCATCGCCGGCGCAATCGTCTGGGTCCTCTATCGATCCCAACGCCCCACCTTCTCCGTTTCCTCCCTCCAAATATCCCAATTCAATTTCACAAGAAGGAATGGGAGTGCGATGTAGAAGAGAGTGTGATGTAAAAGAGATGCCCAAACAAGTAAGCAATGAATTTGGCTCTATCAGCAAAGTATTCTCACATAGAATCAGAGTATGAGAGTCGGTTCCGAATAACATAGATATGAAAGAGAAAACTATTGATGGATTGATCAAAATTTTGTCGCATATGGTGGAGGGTGCGAAAAAATTGATACTGGTGAGCGAGACTTCCGGTGGTTGAACGATTGGCAAGAAATTCCAAACTAATTTACCATTGGTAAAACGATCTTGCTCAAGAGCAAGAGAAGGAGTGGATGTGTTTTGAAACCAAGTGACAATTTGAAGATTTTTATTCTCTCATTCTTTAAAACGATCACGTAATTTATCATCGCTCTCATTGTCGTTTTTGACAAGTTCAGTGATGTTACCAGTGAGATACTGTCATAATTTGCGGCCCTTAAAAAAATTGGACATAGCTTGAGACCGTGGTATATAGTTGTTGCCTTTAAAGAGAAGAGAGATAGATTGGGCAACCCCAGAACAATCAATGGCCTCGAATCGATTGAAAATGAGGGCGAGAGTGAATTGCATGGTGGCTGAACCGGGCTGATGTGAACCGAATGGCTATTGGTGACGGCTGTGGTTGGTGGATCCACTAACAGCAGGCTAACATCAACTGTAACGGTTAGAGAGACGCCGGAAGGGTGTCAAAGGATGACCGGAGGAGTGTTAAAGGACTGAGGAGAACATTGAAAGTTTTGATGTAGAAGATCTCTTGAAAGACAATCATAGAACATACTTTTCTTTAATTCTGATACTATGTTAGAACTAGTAGGAGGGAGAAAGAGAAAGAAAAAGAGAGAGTTCTCTATTGGATGATGTAGATATGTACATCTTAGTTCTATTTATAACACAATAAAAAATGAGAAAAAGACCTTCCTAATCAATGTGAAATTGAATGTACTATTACTCTAACTAAACTAACATATTAAGCTAACCAATATTATGTAATAGTAAAATATGTTACTTTGCTAACCATGTACTGACCAATTTTTGTCAAACCATTCTCTCTACATTTTGCATCCACAGTGCCCGCGAGCTGCATGTGTTCAGATGTGGATCTTATATGAACATTATATATATATATATATATATGTATATATCAAAAGCGCTATAAAATAAAATATAAAGCACACAATGTAGAAAACTTAAACTGTTTACCAATTTCAAACAAGTATATTTCTCAACATGTTCGTCGTCTTTACTCAATACATCACCACCTGCATCTTGAATGCACCTGTTTCTCCGTGCGTAATATTCTCATTTTTTCCTCAAAAGCTCAGCTTTCTTTTCGTCTGACAATGCTGCATATGATTTTCTTTTTCTCTCTCTCTTTCTTTGTTTCTTATCCTCAGGGGTCATTGCAGGTTGTTTGTTTTGTTTGGAAAGTTTGTGCCAAAAAAGTATGTACATGAACTAAATAGGTGGCTACAATGCCATCTTGTAACTATTACAATCTGTCACATATATTAGCAATATAAAACAAAACTACTTGTCTAATAATTTCAGGGGAGATATAAATTCATACCTGTTTGCAATGACTTATGCTGGCAATTGTAGTACAAGATGTTGGAGGAATGACGTGTTTGCGATGATTTATTCGGGTATGATCTTGAATTTATTTATACATAGATGGAAGGCGGTAGCGGCATTTATACATAGATGAAAGGCGGCGGCGGCCACCGCCTGTAATGATGACATGGGCGTTGATTTCAATTGGTTTGTTTAGGCGGTGTTGCGGTTATATGTGAGGCGGTGGGTTTCGGCTGATTATATCAATAGGTGGTAGATGACATCAGCGTTGATTTCATTTGCTGTATTTGATTTTAGTTTGGTTAGTATAGGCGGTATTGCGGCTAACTTGTGAATTGTATGTAGTTGGTGGCTCGCAAATAGTGATTCGGCAGGGGAGAATAAACATAGCCTTCCGTTTCTATTATAGTAGATAGATATTATTAGTTCATTTAGAACCCCAACGACATTAACTAGAACTAGTTGAAATAATCTAGAGAGGATTATAGTTGGGTTGGCAGCACAATTGGAAAACACTTCATTGATGATATTTCCTCCTCAGCAAATTAGTGGGTTGGGCACGTTGGATTTGACTTTAGTGGGTTGGGTTCCACCCTAACCATGCCTCAAAAAACGTAAGGGTTGTTTGGTAAATATTTTTTGTTTTTTTAAAAAAAAAAAACATAAAAAACAGTATTTGTTTTTTATTTTTTGTTTTTAGTTAATTACAAAATTTAGAAAAAAAAATAAAAAAGATTAAAATGAGCTTGTTTTTTGTTTTTAAAATATTGATCTAGTACTGTTGGCACGACGATAACTTACAAATGTCGATCATGAAATTATAAAAAAACACTCAATAAAAATACATAACAAAAAATAAAAACTAATAGTATTATCAAATGGAATCAACTATTCTATACCTACTTATAATAATCAAACAAAGTCATCAATTTTGGACTTTATAACTAACTAGTTGCTAGGTTTCTGCGCCCTTGATTGTCAGAAAAGAAAACTGAGTGATTGTCAATGCCCGTCTTAGTCCATTCTGATTTTCATGGAAATGGAGTGAATTTTTTCAAAAAAAAAGAAAAAATATGGTAAAGGGAGAGAAGGAGAAGAAAAAGAGACATTTGATGCAATATTTGTTGTAACAGTAATACAAAAAATGCAGTCATTGACACAGATGATTCGCAAAATAGAAATAAGAGTCTATGTTGACAGGTTCGTGTTACCAATCTTATCGATAGTTTGGGACTTGAGAATTACTGTTTGTTTGTTAATGAGATTTGGGAATCAGTTGGTTTTAGAACTTTTGGAAGTTGAAATCCTTTGGACAGTTTAAGAATTGGCAATATGTTGAAAGGCATCTCTAGATAAAGATCCCACTAATATGACATCCGCCTAAACCGCATTAGTTCATTATTATTGTATTGAAAAAAAATGAAAAAGGTAGGATTGACGAGGAAAGATACTAAAAATTTCAAAAGGGTAACGACATACAAAACCCATGCTCGGATAGTAACATCTCAACTAGCCGTAACCATTGAATGCTTATTCATTCAATTGCTCCCATTTTTCTCTTTAATTTTGAATGTAAAATTGCATTAAAGAAAGAGTAATGTTATTCAATTGGGTCGCCCCCTCACCCTTTTTCAATATAAGAAATAAAGCCCACATTTATTTAGGGGGTGTACAAGGGTAATTTAATCCACATATAAAATAAGAAGTTTTTTTTTTTTTTTTTTGCGGAGAATAGAATCCCCTAACTCTAATTTCAATTAATGAATTAAAAAAAATGGTAATCACTCTCTTGCCAGAATGATAATGATTAAAAATTTGAAAACAGATTAATGCAGAAGGAAGAATTAATTTGCTGGTTCTCTGACTTTCATCCTGTCAAATGTTGTTGGAGAGAGAGAGAGAGAGAGAGAGAGAGAGAGAGAAGGTTGTGATTGGTGTTGGGTTTCTCTCGCGTTCTCCTCCGCTTCATAATCAAGGGTTGGAAAATGCTAGCACTGCACTGGCTAACTTTTTATATTACACATTTGGAAAAGGAAAGTGCTAATCTAGATCAGTCCAGTTGAAGTCTAAATATGTTGCATCAAGTGGAGCCCAGAGAAGACAGTCTCCCAATCACACCTGTCCGATCTGCCTATGGAGAACGTGGTTCCTCAATCCTGAAACTCCTAATGGTAGGCCTGGATCACAATCACACACCTGGGTAACAACTAGTTGCATGAGAGAGAGAGAGTAGGTAAGGTGGAAACATCCTTGGAGGTTGAGAAAGGACACTAATGAAATGTGTATTAGTATAGCTATGAGGTTGCTGTCTCTCTCTCTCTCTCTCCTTGTCAATCCACCTTCCATTCGCTCTCATCACCTCCCTCCTATCATATTCTCTCTCACACTAGCCTCTGTCTCTCTCTCTCTCTCTCTCTAACGCTGCTTCCATAAATAAAAAACCGAACACAAACCCAAAGCCTAGACAATTAACAAGAGGGCCTTGAGCTAATTATCAAGCCAAGAACCATGACAGACAGGGTCTACCCTTCCGCCAAGCCCACTGCCAACGGCACCACCGCCACCGCCACCGCCGCCGGTAACCCATCTTTCCCGGCCACCAAGGCCCAGCTGTACAACGCCACCCGCCCAGCCTACCGTCCACAGCCTCGCAAACGCAGCCGGCGGAGCTGCTGCTGCGCCTGCTGCCTGTGGACCACCCTCGTCGTCGTCCTCATCCTCTTTCTCGCTGCCATCGCCGGCGCAATCGTCTGGGTCCTCTATCGACCCCAACGCCCCAACTTCTCCGTTTCCTCCCTCCAAGTATCCCAATTCAATTTCACTTCGTCGTCCGAACTCGCCTCCAAGTTCAATCTCACCGTCACCGCTCGCAACCCCAACAAGAAGCTCGAATTCTTCTACGACCCCTTTGCAATTTCCATAACCGCCGACGGCGTCGACGTCGGTGACGGCTCGCTACCGGCTTTCGTGCAGGGCACAAAGAACACAACGACGTTGAGAACAACAATCACATCCACTGGTCAAAGTATTGACAGCACCTCAGTTGCTATACTGAAGTCGGATCTGAAGAATAAGAACAATTTACCGTTAAAGATTCAGGTGGACACGAAGGTTAAAGTGAAGATTGGAGGGTTGAAGACGAAGAAGGTCCGAATTAGGGTCATTTGTGACGGCATTAAATCTACTGTGCCCACCGGAAAGACGGCGACCACGGCGACGACTTCAGATTCCAAGTGCAAGGTTGACCTCCGGATCAAGATCTGGAAATGGACCTTTTGAAGAGCATATTCAGAAAGAGGTGTGAATTTTTTTTTAAAAATGTTTGTGGTTTATATGTTTATCATATTTTTTTTCTTCTTTTTAGTGATTACATATTGATATGTTTGTAAATGCAAGAAGTTTCTATATGATTTGTATAAGGATGTGGAAAGTTACTATATATATTTTCGAATATTAATCGTGATTTAGTAGGTGTATGAAGAGTTGATATTTGTTTGTTTGGAAAATTGAAAAATAAGGTTTTGAGATCTATTGGTGGTAAATTACGTTACTCTGTTTGGCTAATAAGAAAACCAGGGAAAATTAATGAAACTGCTAATATCCATTGCCAAAGCTTATCGGTCCTTTTGGTTGATGCATTATTAATTCAGGCATTAGTTTTTGATTTCTTGTTTACTGTCATAGCACAAGAAAGAAATAGAATTACAACCTGAATGATCAGTGCTAATACTTTATTCACATTATAGAGAATGGAAAATTTTCAATGCAATTTGAGAGAGTTAGGCTCTATTTGATACCAGTCTAGGTTTTAATTTTAATTTCGTTTTTTGTGTTTTTGGAATCAAAAAATTTGGGAGTTACTTGTTTTTATTATTCTCGAAAATAAAAAAAAAGACACCATAAAAAATACTATTGTTTTTATGTCGTTTTCGTAAGAAAATGATTTCGAAAATTTAAAAAATATATTGTTAATGATTTTCAAAATTAGTGTTTTTTGAAATTTTTTTTTGAAAATAAATTTTAAAACTGACTTACCAAATGCGGTTTTAATAAAAATAATTTTTGAAACTAATCCATCAAATATAATTTCGTTGAATTTCAAAAAACGAAAACAGAAAACACAAATTAAAACTTTAACCAAACGAAGCCTTAAAAGTCTTCATCCTCTCGATCCTTCATGTGTTGAGCAGTATTCTTTGTAAATCGAATGTGTTCAGATTCTTTGCCAATCGAATGTCTTCAGATTCTTTGCCAACCTCGATGTTAATGATTCAAGTTGTTTTATTAATTTTAAAAAATATATATAGAAAATAAAGATATATCTCAAGCAAAACTAATTCCCTATCACTCCTTTCATTTATTTAATTTATTTTTCCTTTGCAAGAATGAGAGTAGAAGTAAATATTGACCTTTGGAAGCTTTTGTACGTCATATCATGCTCCACATCAAACCTATGAGTGGTTTGCCACTTGCGAATAGGTCCAATTCTTGGAAAGTATTGAAACATTATATGTTGCACAAGTTTTTGTCGGTGGGAGTTTTCAAATGCCATGACGTGTGTGGTGGTATTGTGAGTAACCATTAGACACCTCTAGTGATGGGCCGATGGCAACGGATCGGGTTTGACCTGCCCCACCATGCCTTATTTATAGTAGTACCTTTTTTTTAAATACACAACGAGTAGAACAATGTTTAGCGTTGGTAAAAGGATGGATTTGACTAGGGAGCTCTTTATCTCGTCATGGTAATTTTTTCCTCCATATCTGCTTCACCTCGTTTAATCCTTTTGCAACCCCGCCTTGCTTATTTTATTTTAAGGATTTTTTAAAACACATTATAAACAAAGTAAGGGATACAATCACAAAATAAAAAAATTATAATAATTTTATTTTAATAAAATATATGCATATAAAAAAACAAATATATATTTATAAAAGAGGTGAGTTGGGCAGATTTTATATTTTGTTTTCAAACTCACCTCACCTCCAATTAGTATCATTCCATATTCGTACTAATCGGGACACGACGGGGAGGGGACTCCGGGGTATCGGGTTATTTTGTCATTCCTAACAATGTCATGTCCTGTCTAATTTATGTTATTAATTTTTTCAAATACACTATGATTACAACAAATATCAAAATCATGTAAATAAAAAAAAATACATTTACATTCTAATATAATATTTATACATAAATAAAGTAAATAAATATATGTATAGGGGTGAAGCGGGTTATTATATATTGTTCAAAACCTGACCCGACCCGACCCGAATTAATATCAACATGAAAACCTATTGAGTCCCACATGTCTCTCTCTTTTTCTCACAATGAAAGGAATCTCTCATTTCCAACACACCAATTGGACTCACCTAGTATTTACAAGATGAGAAGCCTTATATGACCAATTAGACTCACCTACCATTTGAGGCTCATTACATTGTGACAAAATGAGAAGAAACACGTGAATCCTTAAAGAGGACAGCATAATTTCTCTTTCAAAGTGGACAAATCGTTTTCATGCAAAATTAATAAAAGGGACCTTTGCTAAAATCACGCGTGCAATGGTGACACCTAAATTTTTTTTTTCCTGAAAAATATTGGTGGTGAAGACAATTTCCACATATTTCCGGAAGCGATGGACATAAGTAATCAGTTACCATTTGTTTTCTTGTCCATTTTGACGAGTACCATGTGCAGATCACGTGGACAACATTTATCTGACCGGTGGTGACTCAATAACATGTTAGTACCTAAATAGCCTGTTTAGAACTTGAAGATGGGAAAAAAAAAATTATAATTTATCATTTTTTTTGTTTGGTTTTTGTAATAAAAAAAAACATAGAGAAAAAAAAGAGAGAAAGAGATAAATTTTAAAAAAAAATTCATTTCTTTCTTTTCTTTTTCTTTCTTCCTTTTTTCCCTTCTAAATAATCAATCAATGCGGTTAGTCTTCTCATCTGTGTTTGGTGGCTGAGGCAAAACTGTGGAACAACAATAGTGCAAAGAAACATAACTGACGACAGCATTTGTAGTTAATTACAGTTTTATCCATCAATGTCAAGACTTAACCAAAAATAATTGTACCATTATATAATGTCAGATCCCTCCTCGGGTTTCATTCAAATTTCAAAGGATTATACAATTTGAGGCACTAATAGCGGCGCATGAATAATCCACCAATCTAGGGAATCCAGGAAGAGTGAAAGGGGATTCAGAAAAGCCTGGTTTCGGAGGACTAGTTAGAAATGAGAGAGGCAACTGGGTCAGTGAATTCATGGAAAAATTAGGGAAATGCACGTCTTGAAGTGGAACTCTCAGAAATCTATAGTCTTTCAAAAGGGAATGAAGGAAATTAATATTGAGTCTAGGGCTGTTCAAAAAGTTGACCGAACCTACCAATCCGATGTGCCCGATACCAAACCGATCATTCTTTGGGTGGATAATCCGTGAATTTCAATCAATTCAATTATATTTGGTTCGAGTAGTGGGTGACTATTTCTCTGACCCAACCCGACCAACCCAGGGAGAGCTAATTTTTCCGCTAAGGCTTGTGATTTTTATCCGACTCGAACCGAGCCAACCCGATCATCTATTGGGTCGAAAGCAGTTCTAAAAAAATTTAACCTGATTTTGTTGGTTCGAGTGACGGGTAACTATTCAATCCGATCTGAACCGACATTTGAACACGCCTAATTAAGTCGGACTCTCAGGATATAGTAGATCTTATCAACTAAGGTGCTGGCCAAAGCTTTCCCTTCTGTAGAGGACTGTAGATTCCTGATGTGCTTGATACTATTGATTTGCAGATGCCTTAGCTAACAAGGCAGTTGACCAGAGAAGGAGCTGATTATTCATGAAGATCACCCTCCTTATCTTGTAAGTGTGCTGGCGGCAGACATGGTTGGAACCTCTTTCGAAAAGATTTAATTCTCTCTTGTTTTATCTTTGTTTTCCAAAGAATAAAAAAAAAGAATAATCGATGAATCATTTTTCCAGGCAAATGACTGAAACGTAAGAAGGCCGATCTAATTGCTCTGTCTAATACTATACATAAAAAGAGGGAGTTGTCATGTCTGCTTATTTTTTTCTCGACCAGCTTCCATTCATACTTTTCTTCGCCGACCTTCTTCAGTGGTTTCAGATCATTTTGTCCTGATAGAAACATATATTTTAGTCTCTTTTTAGGCCACATTGCTTAACTTATGGTATCACAACTCTTACCACCTCCAGCTTTTGCATTCCCCATTTCACTTCAGCACGGCTCACAGAAGGAATAGCAACACCTGACAACCAATGCTGGGAGCAAAAAAAAAAAAAAAAAAAAAGCTTGATCAAAATATTTACAAAGATGATACTCTTTCCTTAAGTTACTCCTGTAAACAGAAAATAATAAAAATAAATAAATAAAATGAGCTAAAATTTAAACTTAGAAAGTTTTATTTAATAATTGAGTAAATTAACTAAAGTGATAAAAATGATGACTTAGGGCGGATTGTAAAGTTTCATATTTGAGAACCTAGTAATTTTTATTAAATTGTGACATGTGGTATTTAGTATTTTATTATATTAATAATATTAAATAGAAATTAAAAATAACAATTGATTTTTCTTTTGATCTATTTTAATTTGTACTCTAAATTTCTTTTTTTTTTTTTAATTTTTAAATCCTTCTTTAACTAGTGATATGAAGAAATTTCAGTCAACAAACCCAAGCTGGTCTTAATGGGATATGAATCAGCAAAATATTTGCTTTTGTCTGGCTTGACAAGGGGTCCAACAAGAGACCAGGAGCCATGTCTAGTAGTACGAACCTTCTCACCATATATTGGTGGATTAAATTCACGCGCGCTTTGATTTTTTTATTTTTTACTATTATGATCCAACCAGTAATAGATTATTTTAGCCGTACTTGAAAAACAATAAACTTGTTTTCAGATCTGTTAGTTTATTTGTTGAGCCAATTTCGAACGAGTTTCAATCTATCTAATAGTTAAGACTAAGTGCTTGTTTGGTAGGGTTTAAAAGCTAAATTTTTTTTAAGTTTACTAGTAAAAAAGTCAAGTGTTTTTTAACTTTTTAGCTTTTCTGATTTTAGTTTAGATAAAAATTAACGAAAAAGCAAAAAAGTCAATTTTTTTAGACTTTTTTGCTTATAAACTTCAAAAAAGTCAGTGAAAAAGTTGGTGCCAAATGCAGCCTAAGTAACTTATTTTTTCATATCAGATTGGGTCCAAGCTAGATTTAGGTAATTAATGAATTTAAAAACTTGTAAAAACATAATTTCTTTTTTGTATAGTGAGCTAATTTCAAACAAATTCTTAATGAGTCAAACATAAGTTGAACTCAAGAAAATCAGATAATGGTAATCTCTCTGTTTTAAATATAAGCATCTAGTTAAAGAGAAAAAAAAGCTAAAAGATTTAGGATTTGTCAATGACTCCTAGTCCCTTAAATTTTATCAATTTTTAATGTAATGGTTGAATTTCAAAAATGGAAAATAGAGAAAAAGAAAGTAAGAAAGAATGCAAAAATAAAAATAAAATAAAGGAATAGCTGAAAAAATGTGCAAATTTATGATCCGTTTGGATGGATGAGAGGGTAATTGACGAGGTGTTTATGACGGGAAAGAAATGAATGAGAAAAGAAGGAAAAAAAGAGATCCCTTACTTATTTGGTTAACCAAGAGAAAATGGAGAGTTATTTTTTCTTCCTCTTATTTGATATGACAATAATGAAAAAAAAAATTAGGCTGTATAATGCATTTTTCTTACTTTTTGCCGTAAACTAATGGACACAATCGGTTATTTAAAATAAAATAATAACAAATATTTCTGTTTGGTAACCATTTTGTTTTTGTTTTATGTTTTTATTTTGCAAAATTTTGAAAAACTAAAAACAATAAAACTTGATTGGTAAAGCTTTTGTTTTCAAAAATCTGAAAACAAAAATTGATTTTTTACCCTTTCTACCCTTCCTAATATTTCACTTCCTATTAACTATTGACCTAGGCAAGGGTTTCTAATTTTGAGATCGAGAGCCGGGTTTTGTAATAGTTTTGTTTTTAATTTTGCTTTTTGTGTTCTCGTAAATTAAAAAAAAATTTGAATACGTTATTATTTTTTTTATTCTTGAAAAAAAAATAGAATCATAAAAAATATTATTATTTTTTTATATTATTAATATTTTGTTGTGAAAATGACTCTAAAAACTTAAAAAATCTATTTTTTTTGTTTTTAAAATTAGAGTGTTTTCTGAAATTTTTTTTTAAAAATTTGTTTCAGAACAGTTTAACAAATGCAATTTCAGTAAAAATAATTTCCAAAACTAGTCCATTTTCGCGAATTTAAAAAAAGTAAACAAAAAATAGCGAACGGGCTAATTAGCAGGCAGATATGAAGGATTTAGGCTTAAACCCTAAACCCACCTCTGCTTCAAAGCCATTCAAGACAACAAAGCATCCCTCTCCCTCTCGATTGCACTTCTGGAATTCCCATTCTGCTGCAAACCCTCTCTCTCTCTCTCTCTCTCTCTCTCTCTCTCTCTCTCTCTCTGTGTATATATTGCCGCCATGTACCGAGTTGGTGCAGCCTTAGCTTCATCAATCAGGTATCTGTTGAACGCTCGAGCACACATCCAAAACACACACACACACACACACACACATATATATGCTCTCACACTTAGTGACTAATATCCTCTGCCATTTTTCTCCAGGTCCTCTGCTTCCAGGAAACTGGTGAGACTTTTTTCCCGATCTCAATTTACACTCTTTATAACTGCATTTTCTCAAGCTCTTACTATTTGGTTTGCTGCTCCAAAAACACGACGAATCCATACTTCAACTTTCTTTCTTTTTTTCGTTTTCTTGCTAATCAAGCAGTATTTTCGGCAATCAACCGGCTAGGTAATTCTTATGTACTGGGTTGATCTTTTTGATCAAAAGTTGATCAGATTGAAAAGATCAGTGTGAAGTACCCGAAGTTGATTGAATTTGTTTTCCTTTTGGGTATTTCAAGCATTGATTTTCATGGTTAAGTACCTGAATATGACTAGTCTGCTTTGTGGATTTCTATTTGATTTGGAAGGTATGCAGGAGAGTTATACGTGTCAGAAATTATGTTGCAAAGGATATCAGTTTTGGTACTGGGGCTCGAGCAGCTATGCTACAGGGTGTTAATGAGCTTGCAGAGGCTGTTAAGGTCACCATGGGACCAAAGGTAATTAGACTCTTTAACACTTTTTATTTTGTTTCCACCTGTTCTGCTTTCTGATTTTGTGATATATATAAACATGAAGAATCACAAACTATCAAATATTGTGACCTGGTATGAACTTTGTAGTTAGATGTTAAAGTGTTTGTTATATGGTAGAACATGTCTGTTGGTGCCTTCTTGTTTTAATCTTTGCCTCCTGCTTGGTGGCTAAGAAATTGTGGGGGAAGAAATTCGTTCTAAAATCTAATCAATTGGTTATAATTAGCGGTGAATACCTTAATTCCAAAACTTCTCTCAGCAACTAAACTAAGAGTTAAAGAATATACGAGGACTGCTGAAATCTATCCTTGCTTTTGTTCTATCAGGCATGCAGAAGTCTACCTTTAATTTTTTACAACTGGCCTTTCCCTCCTCTTGTAGGATAGCTTTGATAATTCATCCCTTATTGGAGGTTTAAAATTTTTAGCTATAAGTATTATTGTGATCCTATAAAACTGAGTGAAAAAGGCTCAAAACTAACTGAGACTTCTTCTTCTTCCTGTCGTCAACTTAGGGCCGTAATGTAATTATTGAGAAAAACCATGGAGATCCTAAGGTCACAAAGGATGGTGTCACTGTTGCCAAAAGCGTAAAATTTGCAGAAAAGGCTAAAAATGTTGGTGCCGATCTTGTAAAGCAGGTAGCTAGTGCAACTAATTCAGCTGCGGGAGATGGTAATTTCTCATAGTTGCTCTTTACTTCATGTCATGAACATTATGTAATCTTCATTCTTTTACTGAAGCACCATGTGGATACCTTACTAGGAGTCTTTTCTTGCTTTTAGAAATTTAACAAAGAAGTTACATTTGGGTTATTTACCTTCAAATTGGTTCTTTGAGAAGCGGTAAAAACAAAAAAGATAAAGAAATGCTTCATAGTGAGAGAAAAAGTAGCCTTAGTGAAATAAAAATAGTTTGCTTTCTCCTTAAGACTAATACCTTTGCATCAGCATCACATTATCTCCACAATTGCCTCTACCTGCACAACCACTGGCATCGACATTGCCACCAACCAATTCTTTGTCTATGACCACACTCACTATTACGTCACCTCTGCTCTTCCTGCAATGCATAGCCACTCCTCATTGCAATCTCCCCTTTGTGACCATCATTTGCACAGACATCAGCGATGCCCATAAATGTCTAGCCGTCTATCTGGGCAAAATACCACTTTCTTTTCATTTTTTGGGCGTATTATATACCTTGATAGTACCTTTTTTATTGTTGTTGACAAAATCTCAAAGTAAATCTAATCCTTTTGAAAGTGAATATTGTGCTTTCTGCTTGTGTAGTTGCCATTAACATCATAAGCACATCATTTCTACCACAACGTCCATATACACTTACCATCGTTGGCACCTCAACTAACATTAAAACAACCACCATCATTCTTGCCACTGCCTCCATGATGTTGTCTACTATGCCTTCACCATCGCCTGACGTTACATTGCACCTTCTTGCCAAACATTGCCATTGCTCATCACCTCTCACCATCATTGTCACTTCACTGCCAAAAGTATCGGCATTGGCAAAACTGACTGCTGATAGTGCTCTGATCCATCTCTCTTAAAATAAAGTATTGTTTTGGCTTAGCAGTTGCAAACATGCATCATCTTTTATTGTTCTTTTTTTTTCATCTTCCTCTTATCCTCTTCCTTTTTTTCCCCTCCCTTTTTGGTAGTTTATTAGGTGTGGGTCATAAGGTCAATATAGATCCAGTCAGGGGAAAACTAAAACAATCTTAGGGGAGAGAGAGAGAGAAATAATTGTGGCACTAATGGAAACTATGGTGCGGAGAGAACTAGCACTTCTAAGGTTTGATGGACGAGGAGGTGTTAACTGGAGAAGCACATGGAGGCCTTCTATTCATAGTTGGTTAGGCCATGCAGACTATCTAGCAGGCTAGTAACAAATGCCTTTATCATGTGTACAGGTGATATCATGGATAAATGACAACTTTTGTCAACTAACACTTTGGTAATGGGGCAGTCTCAACTTTATGGAGACAGTTGTAGGGGAGATTTTTAGACATACTTTTCATGTATGGAAGCATATGGAGCATGATGCTTCCTTGGAGACAAAATATGTCTCTCTCTCTATCTCTCTCTCTAAGAATAGCCAAAGCACAAGTCCTTTAGCGAGAGAGAGATAGAATGCACCTCGAGAAATCTATAGCTCTAGTGGTGGGGCCACATGGCACTAGGGATCCTGTGGGTGTCTAAATGAGTTTCTTTGGACCTGCTTTCTACCTAGTAGTCATCATATACCTCAAGGTGCTATGGGTGGGGCAGGGGTTTAGGGTTGGCAATGGAGATGGAGGCTATGTTTGATTGAGCCTATTACATGTAGAGCATGAAGATTGCCTCGGTGAGATTGCCGGCCCTATGTTCCATGTTGAGTCCAAGGCATCATTTACATTGGTCTATATTTAAGACTTGCATGACCCAAATCCACGAGGGAGTATAGGATGAGAGGAGAAATGTCCTAATATTGGAGGTACTATTTAATGTGGAGGGGACATGTGCCAAAGTAGGACTATGTTCCCATGCTATGCAACACAGAGCAAAAAATGTGAGAATGCAACTTGCTTTTCTTGCATTTTAGATGTGTTTCAAAGAGCATGACTAAATGTTGCATTGGTGCCCAAATAATTAAAATGCACTTCAATAAGTTGGGCATAATTTTGAAAGTGATTCATGTGGTGTAATGTATGTGGAACGTTAAATGGAACTTCTTTGTACTCCCTAGAACTTTTTTTTTGGATTTTCAATATTCTTTTGGCAATTTGAGATATTGAATGATGTTCCTTGACTATGTTTGCTTCTTGTGGATGTCACTTGATGCAAGGACAAATCCCAAGATCTTCAAAACCATGTTGGTCCCAGCAAGAATAAAATTTTGATGATTGCATTTTCTTCTGTGATGTCCTTATTTATAGCATTGGTTTCTAGCTGCCAAGGATATACATGTTTAAGGGGCATTGAATAGCTGCTGTCACAATGTCAATAAAGTCACTGTGCATATCCCTATTTTCTCTTTATATGGTTGGCTGGAATATATGGGAGATATAAATGCTTTTTCATTGCTTTTCTTGCTCAAGGAATTATCTGGTATTCTTTTCATCGATGCAGTTTGATTGGGCACTGACTTGTAGTCAGATTTAAAGAATCTACTACTGACACAATGGCCTTCAAAGTGTAGTCATTATATAATGTCTAGTTTGTCATATGAAAAATTCACATGACCTGAAATATATGTTTATATGGCATTATGGCTGCAGGTACCACCTGTGCCACGGTCCTGACACAGGCAATTTTCATGGAAGGGTGCAAGTCAGTAGCTGCTGGTGTAAATGCAATGGATTTGCGTAGGGGTATTAACGTGGCAGTTGATGCTGTTATAGCTGACTTGAAGAGCAGAGCTCTGATGATAAGCACGCCAGAAGAAATAACACAGGTAATAGATTTACAAAATAAAAAACTATATTATTGTTGCATTTGATAAGGAAAAGTGGATTTAGGAAATAAATATGTATTTCAATCATACTCTCACCTTCGGAGCAGGACAAGGTTGATATTTTGTATGAGACAAATTGGCTGGTGATCCAAGATGCTCTGAAATGTTTTCATTACTTTCTGCTAGAAATATCACTTTATGACGTGTAGGTTGGCTAGATGCTCTTGTTTGCCCCTTCTATGGGCTTCTTCAATCACCATACGAACACAAGCATGAGAACCTTTTGAGATTTCAAGAACCCTTTCGTAGGTTACTTAGTGATGCCCAAGTAACTGCTTCTTGTGTTTCTTTAATTTTTTTGGCTCGTCAGTGCTTATACTTTTGAATTACATACAATAAGCATTCTCATGTCTTATCCTCTAACATTTTTTGTACTCTCACCCTACATATGAGTTAGGTGGCCACTATTTCTGCCAATGGTGAGCATGAAATTGGGGAACTGATAGCACGGGCAATGGAGAAAGTTGGGAAGGAAGGAGTCATTACTGTTGCTGTGAGCATTCTAACATCTTATCCTCTTGATATATAATGGTCAATTAATGCTGCTTACATGCATTATGACTTGCAAAATATGCAGGACGGAAATACTATGGACGATGAACTGGATGTGGTGGAAGGGATGAAGCTAGGCAGGGGTTATATATCTCCTTATTTTGTAACTGATCAGAAGACCCAGAAATGTGTATGTATAGCTCTTCAATGATCTAGTACCTGATGATTTATATTTTAATTTCCAAATCTGGAATACTATCATTCCGTACTAAAATGAGCTTATGACTTTGAAGCATCTGCTGATCAATTATCATAAACAGTTCCTTATGGAAAAGAAAAAAGCAGCTGAAGGTGCAGATGTTCAGTCTCAGTTGCTATCTTTGATTAGAATGTCTGTACCCACTTTTGTGGGGGCTAATTACAATTGGTCACTGTCTTGTTATTGCTATGATCCTATCAGTTCCACTTTCATGATATAAATTGCAATTTGCATGTGGGCAGGAACTGGAAAATCCCTTCATCCTTATCCATGACAAGAAGATTTCAGACATGAACTCTCTTGTCAGAATATTGGAGCTGGCTGTAAAGGTAATCAACCTTCTCTGGAGGGGTCCTCCATGTGGGGCAGTGGAAGAATGGCCAATGTCTTGAGGTTGTTGAGGAACTTGTAATCAATAATTCTTATTTTCCTCTCTCTCTCTCTCTCTCTCTCTCTGCTTTTTCAACAGAAAAACCGACCCCTGCTTATTGTTGCTGAGGATGTGGAGAGTGATGCACTGGCTATGCTTATTATAAACAAGCATCGTGCTGGGGTTAAGGTAATGGATTGGCTTTGCTGTGAAGCCAGTTTATTTGCCATACTGCTTCAGTAGAACAAAGTGTATGATTTTATGAAACCCAATTGTTAAACTTCGTTACTTATAATGCATGTTTGTTGTCAACATCCACAATTTTACTTATGGAGTTTCAATCTGTCATCCACACTCCTTAGGTTTGTGCCATTAAAGCACCTGGTTTTGGGGAAAACAGAAGAGCTAATTTAGATGACCTTGCTATTCTCACTGGAGGGGAGGTAACTCTGAGTATCTAAATCCTGTGTATTAATATTTTATATGCTTAGTGTATTGGACTCAATTGTGTTGTTTTCAGATTATCACTGAAGAACGTGGCTTAAATCTTGACAAAATTCAAATTGATATGCTTGGTTCTGCAAAAAAGGTTTGTTTGATTGCATGAGTCTGGATGCACAGGCATGCATTGTTTTTTTACATGAACTCTCTGAGACATATCTGACATTTTTGGAGCAGGTTACTGTTTCTCTTGATGACACTATAATTCTACATGGGAATGGGGATAAGAAACAGATTGAAGAAAGATGTGAGCAGGTATTGGTGGCTTGAGAAGATATATTGATTTTTTTAAGGGTTTTTGGTCTTGTTTTTCCCCCTTGTTTTTTATTATTATTTTTCAGTTCTGCAGTCAGATGGAACTGCATGGGGTGTTATTTGTGATCCTCAGGCATTTATCTAGAAAGTAAAATTAACGTTTACATTGAAAGTTTGTATAAAAGCCAAAGTGGCTTTATGTTGTATTGGATATAGTGGTAACTATTAGGTTGCGTGGTATTGATTATGAGCAAATGTCACATTGTGTTTCCATTGTTTTCTAATGTCTGTGTTTTTGTGTATATAATTTTGTAATTGCAATTAGGAATAAACAACAATGTTATCTTAAGCAGTTATAAGAATGGCGAACCTTATGGTCGTGTTACAGATTAGGATTCCTGTAATCAAAATACAAGTACTTAGTTTTTTAGTCTTGTTTCAAAGTCTGCAAGAAGGCACCTTTGCATTTTGCCAGATACTTGCCATCTGATAATGGGTGCTTCAAAAAATTTACTGTTTTTCATTGTACCCTTGGAAATTTGTCTCATTTCTTAGGAATTTTCCAGATTAACTAGTGTAGTTACCTGTGCAGCATGTCCAACGATGATTGGCAGTTAACCCTTATGATATATGTAATTTGGTGGGGCTTGACATAAAGTCATACACATTTGGATACTCAACATGAAATTTGCACTGCTGTTACATCCTAGCAGAAGTCATGTTTTGTCGAAGCATGAACTTCCATTTAATAGGGAAATCTACTTCTTAACCATTAATTTGAGCACTTAATTGTGATATTTTATTTTATTTTGGGCCTCACTGTGTGAACTTAATTAACTCTATGGGTTATGCCCAAGAAGTTCTAGAGTATTTAATTGAAGAGACATAGAATTCTTATGTTATCATCTAGAGTCTGAATGCCATTAATGTACAGAGATATATGTATAAGTCATTAATTTGTGAGGTGCTTTGGCCTGAATTTAATTGAGATGTCATCACATATTTTAAACTAGAAGCAGAGACTGTGAAGAAGTTTGTGGATTTTCAAACTAAAATGCATAAATAAAAAAAAATGTAAATGAGACAATTTTTGTATGTTTGAACAGCTAAGGGCTGCCATTGAGAAGAGTACTGCTATGTTTGACAAGGAGAAAGCACAGGAGCGGTTGTCAAAGCTGTCTGGTGGTGTTGCTGTGTTCAAGGTAATTATTCTTTACTTACTGAATTTCTGCAGTTGCGGGTATTTTAATGCCATCATTGCAAGTCTCATCTTCTTTCAGGTTGGAGGGGCTAGCGAGGCAGAAGTTGGAGAAAGGAAAGATAGGGTTACAGATGCTTTAAATGCCACAAGAGCAGCTGTGGAAGAGGGAATCGTTCCAGGCAAGGTTTAGTTTGCTGCTTCAAATGTCAAATACATTTCATTCTCCATGGCTAGAATCACGACAGACTGTTTTCGATAGGTGGTGGTGTTGCTCTCTTGTATGCCTCCAAAGTTCTGAAGAACCTTCAAACTGCAAATGAAGACCAGAAGAGAGGGGTCCAAATCATCGAGAATGCTTTAAAGGTTCCATCTTTGAAATTTCTAGCCAACATTCTCTCAAGTGATTAGTTGCAGTTTGATATTACCTTTACGTTGGATATTGGCTTGCAGGCACCTACTTTCACTATAATTTCAAATGCTGGTGGTGATGCTGCTCTGGTTGTTGGCAAGCTTTTGGAGCAAGATGATCTTAGGTTGGGTTATGATGCTGCCAAGGGTCTGTTCCTCTGGATACCACTTAATAATTCTCTAATCCGCATAATTCTGTTATCTTGAACTGAGATTTGACCAATCAGAATCTTCTGAAGAAGCTGAAATCTTTACACATTTTTTGCCTGAATTTGAGATGGAATTTTTCCAGTCCAAATTTGATCTTGGCTCATTGAAACCCGCTGACCTTAAATTTATCTGATTAGATGCCAACACCAAATGACTTTATCATGCTCAGTTCAGTTGGGACTATAAGTGTATTCCTGATCATCAAAGATTAGAATCCCATTGATGTGATGCTCAGAATTCTTTTCTTCTCTGTCCTTATTTTTTGAACTGCCAAATAGCATTATGGTTGGTGCATGAAAATTGAACTCTGATAAATTGGTCTAAACTTAGGAAATACTAATGGCTGCCATTTCTTTTGGGGTGAGTTGCCAAGGCTGTAGTTAGTGTTTGTTAACATATGACTGAACTTCTTGTTATTTGCTTTCTTAAAAGCTTGATTTACGTTACGATGAGCATCAAGGTCATAACTCTAAATAAAGTTGTATGATTCACGCATCAAGGTCATAACTCTAAATAAAGTTGTATGATTCGCCACTGAGTTTTTTCTTTTTTAGTTCAAATCGTATGTATTATTCTGCTAATTGAAACTTGTTAGAAGTGAATATTTTGAGCTGCATATTGAAAATTTCTGCCTTGTTTATGCATGTTTGTTGCTTTTTGTACTCGAACAGGTAAATACGTTGATATGGTGAAGGCCGGAATAGTAGATCCGCTCAAAGTTATTAGAACAGCCTTGGTAGATGCTGCCAGGTGAAGATCATTTGATATTGCATTATTGTGGATTTCTTTGATCTTTCAACATCACACGACCAAAATTGGTGTTTGTTTGCAGTGTATCATTGTTATTGACAACAACTGAGGTTGCTGTTGTGGACAGTCGAGGAGAGAAAAACCCACTCGCAAATCGCATGCCAAATTTGGATGATATGGGTTACTGATTCAGTTTGACAACGAATATTGAAGTTTTGAATATTGTTGAGAAGCTATGCTAGTAATGCATGGCATGTATCGATTTGAGGCCTTGTGTCATTGTTCCGTGAGTTGCCGAAACTTTCATTAGTCAAAAAAGATTACGACAATTACAAGAAATAGCTGTTATTTAAGGGACAATTCTCTTATGATTAGACTATTAGATGTATGCTTCTAACGATTATTGAATTCAGTATAAAGTTTTAGTTAATTTTCAATACCAACTCCTCATTACAAATATTCAAAATAATAAGGAAACTACAGACATCCAAACCATTCTGTGCATTTTGATGGATACCCAAAAATGCATCTTTGAGTTGGTATTACAAGAAAGAAAATGCTATTCTTTCAAAATTTTTGAATAAAAAATCCCATGTTTGTGTTGGTATTACGATAGAGAAAATGCTATTTTTTGAAAAAATTTTGTATAAAAAATCTCACTAGAATATTGTGGCAATAACATTTTAAATTTTGAATAAAAAATCCCATTTTTGAGTTGGTATTACAAGAAAGAAAGTGTTATTCTTTCAAAAATTTTGTATAAAAAATTGCACTCTAATGTTTGTGGCAATAATATTTTTTTTTTGTAATTAAGAGTTATTTCATTTTATTATATATCCTGTAAGTACATTTCGTGATTTTTTTTATTGTATGGCATTACCCATAAAGAAGAAGGGAAGAAGAGAAGACCCAAAATGTTGTTTGCTTTGGAATATTGGAGAAATCTTGTTTAAAGAATTTTCGCGCCAGAGTCTGGAGATTTCGGTTTTAAAACAACTACGAGCAGGTTGTTGAAAATACCACCAAATTTTGAAAATCTTTATCATCTCCATGCTTCATGGTGCTTCTTCAAGGCGTTTGATTTCAGTCCCACCGTATCTCCATCTACCTAGACTCTCCTACCCATCAATTTTCAGCCGTTGCGTTTCTGATTCCCTCCATCATCAGAACGACACCAAATCAGCCAAGTTCTCTACCACCCACAGTGAACTTCTGGATTTCTTTGATCGCCTTCTTCGACAATGCACAACCATTCGACAGTGTCAGCAACTTCACACCCAAGTTTTCCTCACTGGGGCGTACCATTCCGCATTCTTGGCTGCCAGGATTGTGTCCATCTACGCCCGTTTCGGGCTTCTTGATGATGCCCGGAAAGCCTTTGAAACCACCCCGATTGAATGCTTTTCAAACTCGCTTTTGTGGAACTCAATCTTGAGAGCTAATGTAACATTTGGAGAATACGAAGAGGCCCTTGGACTTTATTGTCGGATGCGAACACTTGCGGTTGAGGCTGATGGGTTCACGTTCCCTTTAGTTATAAAGGCTTGTGCTCTGATGGGCTATTCCAGATTGTGCAAGAGTGTTCATAGTCATGTTTTCCAGATGGGTTTTCAATATCATCTTCATGTTGTGAATGAGTTGTTGGGTATGTATGGAAAGCTTGGGGAAATGGGCGATGCTCGCAGGTTGTTTGATAGAATGGTTATTAGAAGCCATATTTCATGGAACACTATGGTTTCAGGATTTGCACTTAATTATGATTGTGATGGTGCTTTTGAGACGTTTCGTCGGATGGAACTGGAAGGTTTGGAGCCAAATCTTGTGACATGGACGTCGTTGTTGTCGAGTCATGCCAGGTGCGGGCATCATGAAGAAACGATGCATTTATTTGGTTTGATGAGAAAGAAAGGAATTGGGACTACTGCTGAAGCACTTGCTGTGGTCATATCCGTTTGTGCTGATTCAGGTGCACTTGACAAGGGTGAGGTAATCCATGGGTATGTTATAAAGGGCGGTTTTGAGAATTACTTATTTGTGAAAAACTCACTTATATGCATGTATGGGAAACATGGAGCTGTTAGAGATGCAGAAAATCTGTTTTCAGAAATGGAATTGAAGAATGTAGTGAGTTGGAACGCTTTGATATCATCCTATGCAGAATCCGGATTGTGTGACGAGGCTTTTGCTATATTTTCACAGCTGGAAAATTCGGACAAGAATATGGTGGTGAGACCTAATGTAATAAGCTGGAGTGCTGTTATTGATGGGTTTGCTTCAAAGGGATGTGAAGAGGAGTCTTTAGAACTCTTTCGGCGCATGCAACTAGCTAAAGTATTGGCCAACTCCATTACAATTTCCTGTGTTTTATCCGTTTGTGCAGAATTATCAGCACTTGGTCTTGGCAGGGAAATCCATGGCCATGTAATTAAAGCTATGATGGATAGGAACATTTTAGTGGGAAATGGCTTGATTAATACGTATACTAAATGCGGAAGTCTCAATGAAGCACGGTTGGTGTTTGATAAAATTGATGGTAGAGATTTAGTTTCATGGAACTTAATGATTGCAGGGTATGGAATGCATGGACTTGGTAACGATGCTCTAAAAACTTTTGAGCAGATGATTAAAGCTGGATATAGGCCAGATGGGGTTTCCTTTGTTGCTGTTCTTTCTGCATGTAGCCATGCTGGGCTTGTTGCTGAGGGTCTTAAGCTTTTTGATCAAATGATAGGAGAGTTTAGGATTGAACCCCAGGTGGAGCACTATGCCTGCGTTGTTGACCTTCTTGGCCGTGCTGGGTTTTTGCAAGAAGCAAGCGACATGGTGAAAAGCATGCCAATGGAACCCAATGCTTATGTGTGGGGAGCTCTTCTGAACTCTTGTAGGATGTATAAAAATACAGATGTCGCAGAAGAGACTGCTAATCGGATTTTTAGTCTTGACTCTGAGACAACTGGGAGCTACATGCTGCTCTCTAATATTTATTCTGCAATTGGGAAATGGCAGGATTCTGCACGGGTGAGAATCTCAGCAAAGACAAAGGGTTTAAAGAAAATCCGTGGCCAGAGTTGGATTGAGGTGAAGAAGAAGGTACATATGTTCTCGGCAGGGAATACACTGCAAACAGGAATGGAGGAAGTTTACATAATACTAAAGGTTTTGGGCCTTCAGATGGAGATTGAAGGCTATTTACCTGACACAGCTCTGTGCCACATTTAGGTGAAGAGATATGTTCCTACTAGAGTCGTGAAGAATCTATAATTATATTGGGATTGTCATAACTAGCCATATTCTTCTCAATGATGCAAGAAGCGAAGTTATTGTCAGAAATGGGTGCTGTTGCCATCATTTCTGTAAGCTGGTGTTATTTCTTGCCAAGGTAATTGATTAAGAACTCAATGCACTCTTTTTTTGTTTAATAGTAAGGAAATTTCATGTTACTCAAAGAAAGCCGTGGCAACTGCCTGTGCCCCCTCTAATCTCTCTGTTTCTGTCTCTCTGAAGTTGGGGGAGTTTGATGCTGTGGGCTTATTGATCTGAAAATTTAAACAGAGAGATTGTTCTCATGTACTGCTTATCTTCTTCAATGCCATATTTCACCTATCCAATTGATTCCCCTTTGCTGACACAGATCAATTGAGGTCGCTTTTCTTGGATCGCCAATCTGGTTATTAGTTTCTTTCATCACGTAAAACAGCACGGCAGGATAATTGACCACCCTTCAAGTGTATTCACACCTTAATCATCCCAAGTGATCTAGTCAAACTGCTTTCATTGAATTTCAAGAGGGTGCATTTTCATGAATTAAATGGAAATTTTGTGAATATATGGCAGTAAGGTTGAATTTACTCTAGAGCTTGGCATGCTGACCTGAATTTTCGTTCAGCACTTCAATGAGGATTATCTTTGATTATGACATAAATTGATTAACTAGAAAGTATTAATTTTCATAAAACCATCAAGAATTACACTACTAACTTTCCCTGTCTTACAAAATTTTCTGTGGATTTACTATTGTGCTGAACTGTTCTGTTGTTGTTAGGCTTTGCAAGATTGTACAGATGCTGTATCGCAATATGAAAACGGAAGTGTGAATGGAGTAGCGAGATACTTCTTAGTAAGGTACACCATTACTCTTCTCCTCCCTGGATTGAATTCATCAAAGGAAATGGTAATTTTACTAATTTCTGTTGGACGGTTTTCTGCAGCAGCTAAAAAGAAAAGGAATCGAAGAGGGAACTTGACAGAAGATTACGCCTTGCAACAAATTGAAGAACGAGCAAGGGAAAGGAAAAATGGGAAGTACTTAAAAGCTGATGATATCCGGAAAAACGGAAGAGTACTTGAAGGCTGATAATGATAGGGAAGATTTGGCTACCAGGGGCACTGCCTTGATGGGTGAAGGACAAACACAATTTGGCGGCCGTGCTGAGTTGAACGGGAGTAAGTGCTGGAAGGTGCAGAGCCAGAACATTTTTTGAGTGGCCAAAGTTAAGCCTTGAGACGTTGTTTTCACCTTTTGAGCTCAGATACACACTTAGATATTTGAAGGCTAAATTTGCCTAGATTCTTACTATTTCATTGACAACAAAGATTATAAAACTATCTATTCACATACACTACTTGTCAAGCAGTTACATTCAGTTAGCTGAAATGGCTGGAGAGAGAGAGAGAGAGAGAGAGAGAGAGAGCACTGCGTCCGTTGTCTATGTTCTTTGCTAAATCTAACTACAACAGAGCTTCTCTGCAATCTGTTGTACATGGTTTGCTACATTAATCTCGATCTAACGGTTACATTTTGTGAGGGTAAACAATGGGGCAACACTCTTCAGATCATGACTTTGATGATCTTCGATGGAGGCAGTATCATCTTTCAATACGGCCTTGTCGTCTTTCGAAATGAAGGCGGCAATCTCATCTTTTAATATGGCCTTGTCTTCCTCTGAAATGCCCTCCTCACTGCCATTTCAAGTTGAATTTCAATTAGCAATGAACGGAGATTTCAGTTAAAACAGAGCTACACATATGGATACAACAATAAAAAAAAAGAACCATATATATAAAACATAAATGGGATGATTTCGTCTCAATGCAGCATCTAGCTAGCAGATTCTTGATCATGAAAGATTCTTTCAAGTTATTTTCTTTTCCTATTTTTTCTCTTTCATTTTTCTTTTCCTTTACAAATCGAAGATGAAAACGTTATTATTGTTTGGCTAATGCAATACAAACAAAAAAAAATTATACAAAATTTAGAATCAGAATGATATGGTTGGATAACAACCATTCAGATTAGAACAAAACACCCATTTATGTACAAATTTTCTAGAAAAATATCATTTTTCTTCTTGATTTTTGGTGTCTCAAACAATTAATCGTAACGATGATGATAGGACTTGGGGGTGATAATAATGCCAATGGTACAAACCTCTGTTCAATAGTTTCTTCTTCATGATCGAACTTGAGCTCGAGTCTTTCGCCGCCAATATCAAGAATGGTCGGCTTGAAATCATCACAACCGTCAACAAAATGTTGCTTGTGATGCAAGGAAGACGACGCGGTATCTTGCATGGCCCAGGACGCAATGTCTTGTAGCGCCACAACCTGGTTGTTCTCATGCAAAAAGTACTCTTCATCATGCGGTTGTCGTTGAAGGTGATGATCATAACGAGGACAGCTCATCGGAAGTTCAGGGTCGACAATACCCTCGCAATTAAGCCCCGCCGCAGCAGAATCATCTCCTGCGGCGTGAGGCTGAACATGAGCAGCAGCCTCAGCCTGTGCGCGGCACATGGCGAGGTGGTGAAGGACAAGCTCTAGCTCTGCCTTGCCGTGCTCGATCTGGCGGTGGAGCTCGCGTATGATTCGGTAGCAACCGCCGACGGGGTCAGCGGCGCGGAGGTCGGACTGGAAGATGATGGTTCGCATAGCTTCATCCTTGTGGTGAGGATCGAGGTTGCGGATGATCTTAGTGATGTTGCTGACGCCGAACAATTTATGGGCGTTGAGGAATTGGCGTTGGCGATCGTGAGGGAAATAAGGGGCGAGAATGCAGTCGGGTGCGCACTTCCTGCGCTGGTATTTACAGGCTGCGCAAGCCTGGGTGCCGTTAACCCCCCTTGTATTGCTCATTGGGGTTGGGTTGTTGAGAGATTTCTCGGCCTGCGTTTCCGGCGGAGTAGAGGACTAATTACCAGATGAGATGAGAGATGGGATCGATCGATGATGAGACGCTCTGTTTTTTCTGATGTTTCTCCCTTCTTTTCTCAACGCGAAGAAAACTCAAAGTTTGAAAAGTGGGCGACGGAGAGGAATGGGAGGAGGGACATACATGCAAAAGAAAGATTTAAGAGAGAACTAGATTAACTAATTTTAGCTTGAAAAATCTATTCTTACATAGAAAATTTTATCACAAACAATCACAGGACACGTCATTCTGTATGAATGTTCTGTAATATGTTGGGCTAGAGAGATTTAGCTAATTTTAGTTACTAGACTATTTTGGCTATGAAATTTTGAGTCTGGTAATTGGCAATGTGGATTAGGGGGGCGATTGGAAAATCCTAATCCAAACCAAAATAATTGAAAAGAAAATAGCTTTGTTAATTGGACAGGAGCTATTCTTCCTCATACTGAAGAACTGAAGTCATCCATGTTTATTCTGTATACTGAATCTGACATTTCAAATCTGTGTGAGGATGCTATGTTATCCGGAGATGATCTACGACCTCTAATAGCTGAAATTATGGAGGCATCACTGAAATAACTATAAGCAATTCAATTGATTCATCACAAAAGATGATGATTTTTCACAAACAGAAGAATCTGTACAATGGCCAAGGAATGCAAACTGGTCGCTGTTTACTTGATAATCTCAAAAAAAAAAAACAAGCAAATCAAATGCTACAATTATCATATTCTTCTAAGATCCTACAAATGATGTAACCTCCATATACACACAGAAAGTAAGTAATAAGCCTTTCCGATTAGCATTGTCTTCCCCCAGATTGGCAAAGTTCAACAGCTGCTCCGCAGTTTTTAACATTAGCATCTACCTGAAATTATTTAACATTGAGATCAAGACACATTACCATTGTCCGGAATTAATAAAAAAAAATGTCATTCGCATAATTTTTGTCAATTATAGTTAGTCTGCTAATGGTACGAGCAAGAAGTGGCTTTGAAACAATTAATGTGTTTGGAAGTACGAAAGACATGCTCTGGGAATAATAATTCCCAATTCTCCATGATGATGAGAGAAATGGCTTGCTATGATTTACCGCAGATGTTTGAATAATGAGACCACCAGCTACCAAAATGAAATATGCATCATCCAGTAAATCCATTCCTTATTCCTTGATCTTATTTGTTGTTCAGACAAACAGAACTTTGCAAGACAAGGACACCAATCAGACTATCCCAATAACACTGGCAACTAGCATTGAAAAATACCTTCCCCAATGAAGCAATAACCAGCAGAACTGAAATAAACTGACCATGGACAGCCAAATGATTACTCTCATGACAAGGGTCTAGGAGATGCATCAATTCCCCGTAAAAAAGCTGTGTCTGGTGACCCGTTTATAGCAACGCACTCATGTAACCAATACTACAAAAGCCTTAGCCTTCTACAGTTCCATATAAAGAGAACTTGTCATCGTCTCATAGATATAGGTGCTATAGGTATGTAATATACAGCAACATCAAGAAATTTGAACTACAGAAGCCAATTCTGAAAAAATACACTGAATGAGAGTTGTCCAATAGAATCATGTAGGACGGCAGTATTGGTAACTAATTTTCTAATAGTTATTCTAATTCTACATGCTACAGTAAGAGAAAAGCTCCAGGCTACCGCGTCAGGAGTTTTACAACATCAGATTTGTCATGCTTAAGTCAGTGCACTAACACAGAAAGTTTAACAAACTAGACCAGCATTTATCATCAAAGAAAAAGAAGGAAACATTTTGAACTGAGTAGGTATGTAAAAATTTCAACAGCATGAATGAAACAGTGACATCATCCACAAGTTCTGGATAGTGGTGCATAACGTCCAGTATGTCTTACATACAGAGGTTCCAAAGCCAATGCAACTTTATAAGATAGTAACTTAATTTAACACCGTCCTGGACCTGAAACTATACGGACATGATCTATAAGAACGAAAAAGATCCAACTAGTTGGATAATTTGATGGAGATTTGGAAATTATTAGCAGTGAAATCTAAGTTGAAGGAGAGCACAAAGATTACCCAAAACAGGGTATGGATCCTTGGATAGCTCTTTCTGTTTTGTTTCAAGAGTGGCAGTTAAGTTTCTGAAGTAAAGAAGAGAAGAAAAAAAAAAAAACTAGCACCTAGAGAGCCTGAAGTGTGCAGTGATTGCCAAGATACAAGAGGCCTCGAAAGATGCATGAGAAAACAAATACGAGTCTGCAACATCAGTTAAATAATTATATGAATCATTACCAGTTGGAGCCAGAAAACTTGAAGAATGAAACTTAAGAAAGTCGTTCAACCACATTGATTTCAACTTGCCAAGTAGCTGCAATCATATATATATATATAAAAGTTGTGTTTACCCTTATATTTTACCTCTCTCTTACGTGGCGCTCTAAATGTTCAGATACTTTTAAAATGTCACGTCAAAGGAGTAATTTATTAGATAACTATTGAATTTATTATTTTAGTAAACTTACTGTATTAGTTTTGTAAGATATATATATATATATATATAAGATAAGATAAGATTAATTTTGTAATATAGATAAGATACATATATATCATATCAGATTATCAGGACTCTTTCTGAACTTAATATCTATAAAAAAAAAGTAATTATAATTAAATAAAATATTATATATATATCAATATCTATTTACATTTTAAAGATACGATACGATGTATTAGTTTTGTAAGATACATACATATAAGATACATACATATAAGATAAAGATTAGTTTTGTAATATAGATAAGATATATATATATATATATAATATTAAATTGTCAGGACTTTTTCTGAACTTAATATCTAAAAATGTGATTATAATTAAATAAAATACCATATATGTCAAATATCTATTTATATTTTAAAGATACGATACGATTGTATAATTAATTATTGTGAATTTTAAATTAACTATTTATAATTTGAGTAACTCTTACTCCCGTGCATTGCACGGTTTGACACCTAGTTAGTATACAATTTTGAACCATTGCAGGAGGTCCAACTAATACATGAAAATTATAGCCTCCAAATTACTTGAAAAATATTAGGAAAATTAATATAAACTAAACTTTGTACAAAAATCTTGGAAGAGTCAAACTAACAACCTGAAAAATATAAGAAAGCAAATAAACTGTCTGCCAAAGTTCGGCTAGAAAGTTGGGATTTTGAGAAATTCAGGACAAAATAAACAACCCAAAAATTCACGAGTTAGAGTATATATTAATACTACTTTCCAATGTCATTCACAAATCTTGTCATTCCTCAAAAGATTTATCTTTTTTTCGGTAAGTAACCAAAAGATTGATCAAAAAATTATTTTTTGCACTCCTTTTTCTTGGGTGTCTTGTTAGAAAAAAGGAAAAAGAGTATTGAAGGATATATCCTTACCCCATATAGAAAGGTGACAAGCAATTATGGTTCGGACTTGATTAGGTCTTCAACCGAGTTTCTGTACTTGGCAATAAGATCCCTGGAATTATACAGTAAAAAAGAACATTTTCAGCAATGAGAGCACCTTATGTGAGTGGCAAACCACAAGTTACATGCCACATACGTCCGTTGATTCAGCATTTGTTTGCCCTCCTCCAGCTTGTGCCTTTGCCCCTCAACTGTCTGTAAGCAATATTCAGGAAACATGCAAATTAGAAGCACTCATCTCTCATGGGGCATCTGCTTGCATCACAAATTCAAAACTGCAACGACTAATTACAAAGCAATTGCATTGTAAATAAAAATGATTTCATCCTAAATGGTATGGTCAGTTGATTCAGCCTAATCACTTTCCTCTTACCACAGAGTGTGTTTGCCATTTGCAACAAATAAACCAACAAAATCTCATTATTCCCAAAACTCTCTGTTACATCATCAAGACAGTGCAATTCGAAAAACTAGAACTTTCCAGTTGAGATATTGGAAAAAGACAATGGGGATGAACAGTTAATACCATTGCTTTTGCATTGATTGATCCTGATATTGATTTTAGCAGCTGCTGGCATTTCTCAAACTGGCTGTTCAATTCAGTAACCTTTCAAAAAAAATAAATAAATAAAGAAAAAGAAACAAATGTTTAAGTGGAAAACCCAATGACAACAAATGTTTTATCAAAAAAAAAAAAAATTGAAGTAAAATTGAAAACACAAACCAAAGCATCAGAATGTTGATCCCGAGTTCCGTTTTCAATGGCGTCTCCTAAATTCTCTACCAACTGCAACATAATAGATATTCAAAACAACTAAGAATGAAAAAAGAACCGAATTTTTAACCAAATCAAAATTAGGGTGTTAGGGTTTTAGCTGTATACATGTAGGAGATGGAAGTGAGAAGCGAGTGATTGATGGTGCTGTTGCTGTTGTTGATATTGTTGCTGCGACTGTTGATTATGAAATTGCTGTTGTCGAGGATGGAACTGGGGCTGTTGTTGTTGATGATGAAACTGTTGTTGTTGTTGGAGGTATAGAAGGTCTTGATTCGAGGGTGTAGTGGGGTTACTGTGGACCGGAATGTTTGGGATCATCGACCAGCTTCCTCCTCCGTATGAATGATCCATAAAAGGCCTTTTGTTTTTTTTCCCTTCCAATTGAACCTCAGAAAAGGGTTTTCTGCTAACCTACGCCTGGAGTCCAAGGGATCGAGCGAGAGTCGAGAAGGTATGCGAAGAAGAAGAAGAAGAAGAAGAAGAAGAAGAAGAAGAAGATGGTGAAAAACTTCGAAAGAGAGTGCTCTTACTGTGATCCCAAACAGCCATTGACTGTATAATTCCTCCCGATCTGAACCAATTCAATAATTGATCCAGCCATTGAATTTGATGAAATATTTTAGTGGTTCGATCTAACAGTCAATAGAAAGGGCTCAAATCTCTTACCATGAGTTCTCTCACTTCTTAGTATTTTCCTTCGCCGTAGGCGTGACTAACGAGTAACGGCGTTTAAATGACTGAAGAGTGAAAGTGTACCTAACGGCGTCGTATCATGGTAAAATTGAAACGGCAACGTTGGTGCTGTTGACTCCCCGTCCCTGTCCGGCCTCTGATCACTACACATTTGCAGCCCTAATTTCTGACAGCCCTCATTTTCTTCTTCTTCTCTCTCTCTCTCGCTCTCTCTCTCTCTCTCTCTATATATATGCATTGTAGTTAACTGAACGAAAAGGTGTGACTTTCTTGTCTGACAGATCGAGCTCCTCTTTTTGAGGTTTGGGTCCGATTGCTAGCTACTACTCTTTTTTTATGATTGTTTACGTCAATCTGTTTTAGTTGTGGTTTTCTTCATTTTTATTTGTTACTGTCAACATGAACACGATCTTTATGATACTCTGGATGTTTTTTAATGGTAATTTGAGTACTCATGTTCTTGATCTAATTGCTGACTCGATGAATTCTGATAGATACCATTAAATTTGGTAAACTAGGGTTTTGGAAGAGTGTGGTAAGATCATTTCTTCCTAATGTAATGAATTCTGAACTTCTATTTTGCTTTTTCTTGAAAATAGTGAGTGCTTGATTTGAAGCCAAAAAGGATTTATCCCCCTATTAGTATACTAACTTCGAATATGGAATTCAAAGGGATCAAAGAGGAAAGGATACTCTGAATCATAGAACTACAATGTTGTTTGGTTCCCAGGAAGATTTCATGGTTGTGGGTCTTGTAATTTTTTTTTGGTTGAACAGTAGCTGCAATGAAACTTGTTTTTTGAGGGGAAACTCTGTTCCCCAGAAACCCATTTTGAAAGCTGCGACAATACGTTTGGGATATTTTGAGGGGAACTGTTGCAAATAATTTCAAGAATACAGAAAAACTAAGGAGAAGATTTTCGTAAACTTTTGGAAATGTTTTGGAATCTTAGGAGAAACAAGTCTTGCATAATGTTTTCTCAATCTTGGATACTCTTTACAGATTTCTTGTTCAATAATAATGCACAACTATACTTAGAGAATTCTTCAATTATTGTCTAATATCAATATTTTAGTCTGCCGCAGAAAATTTTGCTAGTGTTTTATATTGGTTTTGAAAGACTCATAGCCAATTTCTTTTGAGCCTCCAGTTTTGTTCCACGTCTCCCAGGTCTGTTTCATGGCCATTTCCAGTTTCTGCTTCCCTTGGAAACTGGGGCTCTAATTAAAAACTATGTAGCCAGCAACGCACAAGTATAATCATGTCGGTGAAGTTGAGAATAGTAAGTCTGGTATGTTGATTAGCTCATGTAGAGGTACCTCCATCTTTAGGCATTGTTATCCACTGGAATCCTTGACAGTCCATTTTGAACAGTTGTCAGCAGGGGTGGAACCAGGATTTTTTTTTGGGGGTGCCGAAATAAGACACAATTTTTCATCTATGGATATAATCATTATATTTTAAATTTTTTACACATTTTTTTAAAAAAATTCAAGCACTAGAAATATATTAGAATGCAAGACTAAATTTCTATGTAAAAAATAAAATCAAATTCTATTCAATATTAAAAAAAATATGGAAAAAAAGACAAATTAATTGTTTTTTAGGCAAAAACTAGGTAAAAGCCACAGTCCACTACATAAAATCTTTTAAGAAATTTAAATGTATTAGAGCTCTAAGAAAGGTTTTAAATTGCGGGAGGTGACGGGAGAATAGATATTTACTGAACTTATACATTTATATACTGCATATACGGGAGGCTGACGAAAGCCGGGTGTGGTTCCAGCCCTGGTTGTCAGGTTAAGTTTTCCAAGGGTCTTCTCATGTAGTTGATGTGCAATATCTAGTCTGCAACAAAACTTTTGTTCATGTGCTCCATTGTCTTTGGAACTTCCCTTTATTTTTTTCACCTTAACTAACTCATCATAGGTGGCTGAGTTAGCCTAAATAGTGGCTTAAGAACTAGACGTCTCAAGTTTGACTGTCCTCTGGCTTCTCTGATATATGTAATTTGTGGGTGCTTCCTTGCATTTGTAGGGATTACCTTTAGAGACATTCTCGTCTGAACAACAAATTAGTGATGAAACAAGTACCAAATAAAAGCACCTTATGTGCTTGCGTAGGCATATAAATTGCAAATGGCTTTATTTGAGCCATCAGCATGTGCCCAAGATATGCATCTGAAGACTGAATTTCCATTATTAACCAATGGCTTTGGAGTACAGAGCTTGTATAAGAATATACTGTGACTTCTTTGACAATGTTAATCGATATTAGGAATCCCTTTTCCCATGAGCTCTCCAATTTTTGTGTTTTGTGAAAGTTAATGACCTCTGTTCTGATGCATTGATCGTAAATGATGAATTCATTGACTGTTTGGAGATTGATGAGTGAAGTTGCTGCTTGGAAAGGTTGAGCTGCTCTTCTCAGCTTAGGCATAGAGGCATTACCTAAACACAAACTTCTTTTTTTTTTATTTGAATTTGAAATGAATTCTATAAACTGTTGCTTGAGTGGTTCTTGCTCAAGAGATGCTGCTTTTCTTATATTTTTTAACCAGTCTATTATGATCTGACATTTGTTCGGCCACATTTAGCATGGTAAATTTATTTTTTTTCAATTCTGACTGCAGGTACCGAAAGATATGACAATAAAACCAACAGTGGCCCTGAGGGCTCTATTTGTAGGAGGTGTGGCTGCATTTGCAAAAATCGCCGGTGTAGTAAAAGCTGCAGGTGGTGCAAAGGTGGGCGCAGCAGCAGCTGCCATGACAGCCGCAGCAACTGCAGCTATGTCAGGATCAAAACAGGAACCAGACGATTCTCCTAAGCAATCTTCAAAGTGACTTATTTTTTGCAGCAGTAGTGAGTTAATAATTAATTCAACCATGGTCCGGAGCTAGTAGTTTTCAGTGAGCTTGCTGGGGATATACTTTGTCTACTTCGAATTGGAATCTTGATAGCTGTAGGATGTATAATTAGAAACTAAAAGCTGTAACTTGGAATCTGAAGCCGATGGATGTTGTGATTTTCATCATTGAAAGGTGCAATGGCGTACAAGCTCTCTCTCTCTCTCTCTCTCTCCAAACTTTTGTTTTCTTTTGACATTTTGTTTATTGTGGTTTTGCCACTCTGATTACAAATTTCTCTACCCAATTTGTCCTCTACAAGACTCAGAATGTCAAAACACATTACCCACACTCGTATATGGCGAAGACAACCAGGTAATGACATGATGCAGAACCTCTAGCTCTAGTAAACTGGATCATTGTAACTTTTTCTGATCGAGGAGCTGACAAGAAGCTCAGGATTCGGAGGCTCTTAACTCAAGTATGACCTGAGAAACCATAAACAAAATGTAGTCAAAGCAAAACATCTAGTGAATTTGAAACCATAAACAAAATGGAATCAAAGCAAAACATCTAGGGAAATTGAAATTCTCTACCTCTATTAACCGAGCTTTCTCTAAGTGAATCCACAAGATTTCTCAGTTGAGAGAAAACTTGAAACAAAGGTTTGCTTTTTCAATAGTCAACCTACAGGCCCTGTCAATAAGAGGATAGCCCTTATCGTTTTCTGTCAATCTTATAGACTTTACATATATGGCCAAGCCAACACCTTTCATTGAACCCAAAGCCCATTACTGCTGCATATGAAACGAGGGCTGTTGTGCTCATGAACTCTTGCTCCTGCTTACAATCCAAGGCACTTAAATTCAGGGGCAGCCATGAAATACAAAGCAAATCCAATTAGAAGGGTGTACCATGAAGGTAATTGGTATCCTGAGTAGGGCTATAAACGAGCTGAGCCGAACAAAGGGTTCTTCAAGCGTAGTTTGATAAATTTAACGAGTTTGAAAATGTGTTCAAGCTTGGTTTGATTAACGTTCGAGCAAAGCTCAAGCAAGTTTTAATCGTACCGCTCACAAGCTGAGCTGGAGCAACTTGAATTTTTAAATGTATATAAGCTTATTAAGTCGAGCTCAAAAAATTAACGAGCTCTATAATGTGTTCAAGTTTGATTTGTTTATAACGAATCGATCTCAAACAAGTTTTTAACAAGCTGAACACGAGCCGAGCTCGAGTGACTTGATTCGTTTTACATCCCTAATTGTGAGAGCACTTATTACCTAGACTGATTGTAGTTATCATTTAAACTAATCACAATTTCTTGTTAATGTAATAAAAATATTACAAGATGTAACCACATTCTAATAACTCCGAGTCCTATTTATTGTAATTGTAGCTGACCTTTGTAATAACTGTTTTTTTATTTATTAAAATCATCTCAATGTTTTCAAATATTCCAATCCAATGGTTAGATTTTTTTATATTTTTTTATTCAAGAGCTGAGATTTCATATGTACTCGTACTGTAAAAACCCCACACTGACGTAAAATTTTCCAATTAAGAAACTTCCTTTCTAAATTCCATTTTGAGGAATAATATTGTACTGATATTTGTTATCTTAATTCAGCCTAACGCAGCTCCTAAGATACATACATAGTCGTACTTCAGTCCAATGAAATTTCCACGAAGAATCCATTGATGACCTCTGGGATGATTTCAAGTCGCTATTCATTATATGGACGTACAGAATACAATGACAATATCGCACTCAAAGGGACCTGCCGTGTTGATTTGAAATTTGCGAAATGGCCCCACTGTAGTACTACTAGCTCTTTCACAAAATGGGATGCAACTTTTCAATTTTGAAAAGCCCATGCATCATGCCTAATTATGTCAGAGTTTTGGAGGAAAAAAAATGCTTCTTTTTTTCTTTTTTTTTAAAAAATTTTTTTTACAACTTCTTTTTGGATGAAGTCAAGGTACATAAGGTCAACAATCTCAAACATAATTTGATGCCCATAATTATACTTTTCGTTTGATGCTCATTTTTTGCAAAATAGGATTTAGGAGTTTTTGGCGCTTTAGGTAGGTGGTAACATATTTTAAGTGTCCACGTTTGAAAATTATTAAAAAAAAAAGCTCTAACCCACAATATACAAATTGAATGAATCCTACATATATTTATTAATGTGGGTCCTATTACATTGTGTTTTGTAGGTGAAAAAATGAATTAAAAAATTAGTTTATGTATAGTCTTACTCTATTTAAAACCATGCACTTCTGTTTATTTTTTCTCTCTTTCTTTCAAACCATAGAAAAAGGACAGGGTTCATGCTGAAAACACAGAGAAAAAGATGCAACATGCATTCTGGGTGTTGATTTACTTATGTTGGCAAGATAAGTTATCGGATACTTATTAATAAAAACTAATCACCAGAACGATATTGAGAATGGGGCTTAAGCAGAAGGTTATGGTTTATGAAATTAAGTAGAAGAAAAAAAAAAAGAAAAGCATTCTTCCTTGGTGTTATCCAAGCGTGCCTTAATTTGAGGCTTTGAGCATTATCCGCCCATGGTAAGGGTGCTTTATCCCACTGCAAATCATTCTTTCCATTTTTAAGGACCGAAAGGAATTTGATGAATTGTGAAGCACTACTGTGTACTTTTGATGGCTTGAGAGAGAGAGAGAGAGAGAGAGAGAGAGAGAGAGAGTGTGTGAAAGATAAAAGGTGGTATTATTAACACAAAGGGAGGCCAACATCTTGACAGTACCTTTAAACATTGACAAGTCAACTGCCTTAGTTTTCTAGCCATGCCACCCACGAAAATTCACACACAGACAAAACCATTCATTCTGCAAACACAGCTCTAGTGATCAGCTTTTTAGAGATGCTACCATGTATTGTTGTTTCTAAATCCGCCAGACAGAAAGCACCCAACAAAGCTTCAAAGAAATACTTATAAATATATATATATATATATATTATAGCTAGTTGAGTTTGCAGAGCATGCTCTTGCGGTCTTGCCCACCACCTTCACCTTTCTGTGATCAGTTGGCTGTGTAGCTAGCCACACTTCCCCACCAATGCGCGTGCTTCCACACAAACACACACAGGCACAGTATATATATCCTTTATATTATAATTTCTATGACAAACATGCTATTCACAGAAATATATATATATATATATATATATGAAATGAACAAAGCAATTAGCTTCCATCGTTCCGCACAAAGCTTAAAACGAATACACTTTGTATTAAATGACAAACATGCCATTCTCTGCTAAAATTTCTCTGTGGATGTGGAAACAATTGTCTTATATCATGAAATGATAGACATATGCCTCTCTCTCTCTCTCTCTCTCTCTGAGCTAGAAAAGGATATAAGATCAAGGGAGCTGTGGGTTCAGAGAGAGGAATCTCTGGTTATTCTATTTACCCCTTTTTTTCCATTTCTCGGAACCGATGAAAGGACAGGTGCCAACACTACTTTCGAAAAAAACCCATAAATCTTACATTTACATAACACAGCAATAGCAGCGAGAAATGCATCTCTCTCACTGCTATCTGTTTGTATAAAGTTTCACACAGAACTACTTTAGTCTTTCTGTACATGATGATAGGCTAAGGATACCTCAGCTAATCAAATTTACACATGATTACTAACCATTACTACTACTACTGCTACTACTCTCTCTCTCTCGCTGCATATGAGCTCACGTGCGCGGTGGGTTTAAAACAGACTTCAAGAAAATGATTCTCATACATAATTATGATCAACTTTGAAATAGAATTCTTGTCCTTTACAATTTTCAATAAAATTCATCCTCATGTAATTACTGTAATAAGTGTTTACCACCTCGAGATCGAGCAGTTAAACCATTGGTGGACAATCTGTTGAAGTCACATGCAGAAGCACTGTTTTTCTGCTCTCTCTCTCTCTCTCTCTCTCTCTTTCTCTCTCTCTCCTTTTTGCAAAGAAAAATGTTATTTTTTCAGAATTTTTGTATAAAATTCTACACCAGAATGATGTGGTGATAACAGTTTTGTAACAAACAAGTATTTTGATGGGTTCTTTATTTTAAAGTGATAGGCCCACAACTTAGCCACATCATTCTGGTGATAAATTCTGTATGAATTTTCTAATTGTATAGCATTACCTTTTTACAAATTCTTTAGACAAAATTAGAATGACCCAAATAATGTTCATGTTACCTATACATTTTGCTATAGTAGTTCATATTATCTTTAATTTGGATACAAATTTGTTATCACAAAGACAAAATACACATATTTTGCACGCAAATCCTTGAACCATGCATGGGTTAAACTTGACAAGACTAGATAAAATCATATGTCAAAAATTAAAAGAAGAAAGCAGAACATCCAGCTCTTACTGCATTGTTTGCTGGCCAGCCTTACGGGGCCATCATCAACTGATCCTTTCTCGGGATTGAATCCCACTTGCACCCACATCAGGGGTCAAACAGCATCTCTTTTCTTTCTGTTTCGTAGTATAAGCTTCATATATAAAGCCATGCTAACTTATATATAGCTCATCTCTCACGAATCTTTCCCTGACAGAATCCTATGCTTTTGTACCCATCTTCAACCGTATATGTATATCCCTCACTTTATAACATGTGTATACACTCGCATATTCAAACTTTTCCAGCTCTAAGCCAATATATATGTACATTATGTGTACATACTTGTTGTACAAAGCGGACTTCAATGGTTGAAAAACTATATATACAACTCGCATTCCATGGATCACAATTCAAATTTCAAACGAATCAGAATAAAATAGATTGATTCTCCTTTAAAACCGATAATTAAGTAGGTTTTCAATATTATGCAATCAGTCAGTGTGGATTGGAATTTTGTTTTATACCTTATAATTTTTTTAATATTCAGAATGTAATATAGTGTATCGGCCCCTTTAAAATTTTAAAATTTCACTTCACTCTCGTAGATTTTTTGATATTTTTTCTAAATTTCACTCTACCCTTGTACATTTTTTAAAATTTAGAATATTTATAGTGTATTGTTCCTTGAAATATCAAAAAAAAAAAAAAATCTCAACCCTGCTTTTAACAAAAAAAAAATTTTTTTGGCACTTTATGACGGAAATTTCTGACCCCGCCACTGCAATTAGTATACATAGTAACATAGGGCTTTAGAGCAATGAAGCGGGGAAAAATGTCAGAATTATTTCGACGGTCCTGATCAATTCCTCAAGGCACCAACAAATAGAATTTAAATCATATATACATGTACTTTGGAGAGAATATATATATATATATATATCTATCTATATTTACCAGTAAGCAAAAATCATATCAAGAATCATTCTTTCCTCAAAATAAGGCTAGGGTTTCCCTCACAGGTATGTTTATTATGTGGAACAACAGACGAAGAATTACAAACATTCATAGACTATCCATATATAACTATGAGCTTGGCAGGGATATATTTTAGGTTTTTCAAAGGCTTTTCCCTTTGGAAGAAGGAAACCATAAGAAGAAGAAAAAATAAAAAGTGCTGAAGAGCTAACCTTGCCATGATTTTTGGGATTGGTTCTGAATCTCACTAGTGTTGTTGACATGGTTACTAAAACCAGCTATACTGAGAATGTCACTGTGGGAGAGAGGTCTTAGACTCAAGAAGTCTCTGGTCATACCCTCATTGCCACCACCACGGCCGCTACCGCCACCGCCACCGCCACCTTCATAATCGGTGGTAGAAAAACGATGAAAATTGCCATCTTTCTTTGAATTTAGCATTCCACCAAACGAATCATCGAAAGAAGACCCAACAAACCCATTTGCAGAAGAGAGAGAAGTAGCCATCATGTAGTCTTGAAGAAGAGAAGGAGGTGCACCTGTACCTGGACCTGCACCTGCACCTGCACCTGCAGCTACAGAAGGAACTGCAGCTTTATTCCCGAAAGGAGCCAAGCCATGGCCAAACCCACCTCCCACATCTTCACGCGAGGACAGATTCAGACCAAAACCAGGCACGTGACCTTGGTGGGGCCTCATCATAGCCGGAGATGAACAAGTTTTGCTGCTCACGGTTGCACCCATCTGAGCTGCTTTTTGCAGCAATGCAGTTGCAGAGATGTGTGGAGAGGCAGCTGTTGGATGGTAGGGTTGAAGGGTGGGTCCAAGACTAGGGTTAGGGCTTGAGTTCTCTTGGAGAATTAACTCTTGATCTAACCTTGTAGAGAAGATTGATGAGCTGAGATCAATGGGAGGTGGTGAGCAAGCTAGCCATGGTGGAATCTCCGGCCTTGGGTTAAAATTTTGTTGCTCTTTCTTCATTGGAAAAGCAAGGAGGTCTTGGCTATTGAATTGGGGTTGAAATTGGAGGTTTATGTGTGATGTTGAAGTGCCTGCTTGAGAGGAGAGGAGTGGGTTTCCTGTAATTGCTCTTGCACTCTCCTCCGCTAAAGCATCACAGAATGCTTTGTGAGTGATGAAACTATCCCTTCTGAAACCAAAAAACAAAACACAAAATCACCCACAAGAAAGCAAAATCAAACCATCATAAAAAAGTGCTAAGACAAATGCAGAAGTACTCTCTTTTCTCTCTTCTGCTTCCCTCTATCTCTCTTTCAGGGGGCTAGGGACATAAGGTCCATATCAGCTTCTGTGATCATAATTTTCCATACTTAGCTCTCACTCTCTCTCTCTCTCTTTCTCTCTCTCTACGTGAGATTTGTGAGTGGTGAGTTTTAATGGGACTTGAATTCACATATTTGCCCTAAAATGATTTGGGACAGTTACCTTGAGAAAAGGGTTCCACAGTCACATCTGTACTCTCTTGTGCCGCAGGTTTTAGAGTGAGCTTTCCAGTCTGATTGAACTGCATAACGCTTTGAGCATTTGTCACATTTCCACTTCTTCTCGCCGTGCTTTCTGCAAAAGTGCTTCTTGATTCCAGTCAGGTCCCCAAGAGCCCTTGATGGGTCATGGTGCACACAACTAGGTTCTGGGCACACATACACCTTCTTCCTTACCTCTTTGCTTGTTCTCTGCTTCAGCTTCCATGGCAAATTATGGCCTCTTCTGTGAAGCTGAAGATTCTGGTCTCTCTGAAACCCCTTGTTACAGATCTCACACACAAATCTATTTCTTGCCAAGAGAGACTTGGGTGACAAAGCTATCACTTCTGCACCTGGGTCTGATTCAAATCCAAGAAAATTCAATACCCAAATCAAGAAAATGAAAATATAATTATGCCAAAAAGAAAATCAGCAAAACAGATAGACTTGAGATATGAATCTGAGACCTGGGTTGCCTGGAAGGTTTCGCTTCTTCTTCACTACTGGTTGAGTTTGACTTGGCGGAGTAAAATACTGCTGAGGATAAATAGTGCCAGTTTCAGCTCTGTTGCCTGAAGAAACACTTGCTTCACCAGAGGCAGAAGTCAAATTAGACATGTTCTCTTCCACACCTAGGTTTTGTTGTTGGATTAGCAAACCTTTCATCATTTTCTTCTAGTAAATTAAGTTTGTGTCATAAGGCAGGGATCTGAACCTTTCTTTGTGATAAGGATATCTGAGATCTAATTAACGACAAATTCAAACCTAGAAAAAGCTAAAGTAGGAGAAACTGGAGAGGGAGAGAGAGAGAGTTGCTGAATTTGAGCTCTTAAGGGTCTAGTACCTTTGAACCCAAATCCTCAGTTGCCTCTTGATGATTTCTTCTTTCTTTGGCATCAACCCAAGAGACAATTTTTATTTTTTCAAAGACAGAAGGAAACAAGAGAGAGAGCTAACTGAAACTGAACCAGACTCTTCAGCCACTCTTCTCCTTCATGTGTCAATGACCTAGTTTGCTAAAACCAAGAAAATCCAATAATAAGCATACAATTATGAACAACTAAAATAGACCCTGCCCTTAGAGAGAGAGAGAGAGAGAGAGATGTGGATGAGAAGGGATTCCTCAGTAATCTTCTAACCGTCCAAAACCACACCCCAGGACCACAACCCTACGGCTGAACTCTGACGTGCACTTTCTGTCTTTTCCTCTGTTCTCTTCCCAGGCCCAGGAAAATCTCTTCTCTCTTTATTGTTAACAAAGTTTAATTTTCTGCTAAAAACTTTTTCTTTAATGGCACTATACCTTTCCCTTCTCATAAAATAAAGAAAAAAAGCAACCCATGTAAAAAGAGAATTTGATTTGTATATGGATGGAGAGAGAAGGAGAGAAAAATAAAGAGAGAGAGAGAGAGATGCCAATTTTTATATTTTACTTCATAGGTAGTAGACCCTTCACAGCTTTCTACATTTACAGTGATCACATGATTGATTCATGGATTGAATCCTAACAAACATGATCATGGCTAAAAGTTCATTATCCTATCTCTTTTTTACATATTTTTGCTTAATCTTTCAGTTCACTTTCAGTAAAGTTCAATTATTACCAAAAAAAAGAGCTGAAATTTCTGACATTTTTGCATGGTGCTGCAAATCAAAAAAATAGTAAAGAGATAATGGATCCTCAAAGGCATTGTTCTGTGACTGATAAATGTTAACTGGAGGCAATTTTATAATGACATGTCCTTTTTTGTGCAATGTACAAAACTTATTTAAATGGTGTGATTACTAATGGAGATTACTTTGATTTCTGTTTGTTCATGCCTTCTATGAATCTGTGTCCCTTTATAGATTAGAAGGCATTAAAAAATTGAGATAAATAAACATTTTTCTTGTCATTTTCTTGTTTATTCCTCAATGATTTAGAATTTTGAAATGGGTTCTTGCTCCACCCAAGTCTCAACATGCTATCCCAGCTCATCTGTTCCTTTTTAAAATAACAGAAAATTACTTTTAAAAAAAATGAATGTGTAAAGATGAGAAAGTTTTTAGTATATGTAACATGTACAGTAAGTTTCCTATATATGATCTTGGCAAATGAATCTAATAGTACTGCAAATCATCACACGGTATACAACAGCATCAATGACCTTCTAAAGTCGGGCCCATGAATCCATGATGGAAGGTTTCATGATCTAATAGCTTAAGTATGCTCGTTAGGTTAATCGATCTTAAGTTGAATAAGAAAGTATCTTTTGAATCTAAAGTCATTTGCAATGTTGAGAGCGATGAGCAATTTTTAAATATGGAAAAAAGTTTAATAGTTTGATAGTATTAAATTTTTTAATATTCATGTATTTTAAATTTTGTAATGTTATATTTTTAAAAATCTCTCCATTTGTCACATGTTCACGATACTGACATACTAAAAATTATATATCTACCGATAACTCAGTACCACTTAACATTATTTCCCCAAAGACAAAGACCCCAAAAAAAGTAGGATTTCTCTTTAATATGCAATTGGAGTGTACATCAGCTGGAGCACAAATGCAAGATGGGATTGCCATTTCTTTGCCCTCAATGCAAGCTGCCGAAGCAAAGCAATGTTAGAGAGAGAGAGAGAGAGAGAGAGAGAGAGAGAGAATAATTTGTGCTGAATGAGAGAGAGTTCACGGGCAGGCAATTTGGAAAGCATCGGGTCCCACCTTAAATGATTGAGAGATCACACGACCCCACTCGATTGTTGTTTACATAGGGGGAAAGTTTTCCTACAATAGTGATCCATGTGATCATCTACTCCCTAAGATAATGCATCCAATAATAATAAAAATAGCAATTTTTTGCAACTTTTCTTGGGTCGCAAATAGCAGTATAGCCATAGCTTTTGCTAAGAAAAATAACGTAAAGTGATAAAATTGTCCCTCAAAGATTTAATGGTCTGCTTGATTTTGGAGGTCCTTTTAGTCCACTCAGAAATAATTAGCTCTGCGAAAAAGTACAATTGTGCCAGTAATAAGATCACCCAAATTTTTATTGAAAACAAAAAAAAAAAAAAACTATACTAACTTCCTTTGGTTATGATTTTAATTTTTTAATTTTTTTTTAAATTCGATGTTACTTTTTTTAACAGATTGATTTTAAAAATTATTTTTGTTAAAATTGCATTTGATAAATTAGTTTCGAAACTTATTTCGAGAAATTTTTAAAAAACACTCCAATTTTAAGAACCATTAAAAAAATATGTTATAAATTTTCGAAGCGTTTTTTATACAAAAATAAAAAAAATATGAAAATGATAGTGTTTTTAATGATTCTCTTTTTTTTATTTCTAAAAACAAGAAAAATGAATAAATGAATAGCTTCCAAATTTTTTTAGTTTTGAGAATACGAAAAACAAAATCGAAATTAAAATCGAGACCAATACCAAACAGAACTTATTTTAAGAGATAATGTAACTAGGCAAACTCAACTAGATCTTAATCTCAGAGAAAAAATAGATAAAAATTAAAAATATTGACAGTATATTATGCAGCTGTACACTTGCTAACAGTAACAAAAAGTTACATGTATGGAAATTAGCACTTAACTTATCATTAATAACTATTAACTCTGCTTGCACGTGGCCTAATATGAATGTTTGTTACCGGAGACTCACTAGTTGATGGTAGGCTAAGGTTAAAGTTATAAAACGAACCAACTAATTAAATTTGACTCATGTTTGACTCATTAAAAACTTGTTTAAGATTGACTCGTTATGTAAATAAATTTATTGAACATATTTTAAAACTTAATAATTTTTTGCGCTCAGCTCGATAAGTTAATATACAATTAAAAATTCAAAGTACTCAAACTCGACTCATGATTTTAAAATTTATTTAAGCTTGACTCGAAAGTTAAATAAATTAAATTTAAATACATTTTCAAATTTATTAATCTTATTAAATTAAACTTGAACAATTTTTGGTACAAATCCATTCGACTCATTTACAGCGCTAAGGCTGATGAGTTGGGCACCCGTTTAGAGCCCCAGCGGAGGATGATGAGTTGGCCACCATCGCCTATGTAAATATGAGCTCCATCAATTACCAATCAACGGAGGATCTATATATATGGAGCGGACGCGCACCTTTACATTCGCATCCAGTTTGTTACGTTAAGGAGATATATTGATATTATATATCTACATATATATAATATTAAAATAAAGGAAAATGGCACTCCCAAACTGAGTTGTAAAACAAGCCCGATGTGAAAGCGCCACTCACCACTCCCTCCGTGAAAAGGACTAGTCGAGCTCGAGGAACTCGTCCTTGACCGACACCCACACTTGGCGACCGGTGATTGGAAATTCCAACTAGAGTCATCTCTGCGTATATATGTATCTAACTTATTTATGCCCCCTCCCTCCCCCTCTCTCTCTCTCTCTCTCTATACATAATGAAGCTATATATAAATATAATAAGTCTGTGAGAGTGACAAGGAGTACGTCGTCAGAGGGGCGGGCAGCAAAATTCCTTTTTTCAACCTTGGTTCTCCTTCACTCACTCATTGAAGTCACTCCCAACTCCGTGTGGGACCCATTTTCGGACTCTTTACTATCAAACCCAGAACCAGGCGGAGGAGGAGGAGGAGGAGGAGGACCATAACCCGCGATCGAGTCAAACAAGGAAGGCATGAAGCAACTAGCAGTAGCAGTCAGGCATGGCCTTTCCAACATTTGACTACCACTATAATCCCAACTCTCTCTCTCTCTCTCTGTGGAGTTTTTAACTTTTTATCTCCACTGAACCACAGATGGAAAAATTCCAACACAGACGAATTTCAGGTTTTCATATATTATTCTTCTCCGGCAGTGTCTGTGACATCAGCTCCTAAAAGTTCAATAAAATGATGCCAATTTTCAAGTGTTAGAACAGTAAAGCAAAACATGTCAAAATTCAGTTGAAATACCAAACAAGTTACAAAATTAGGATGGGTGAAGTAAAATAGAAGAACAATAACTTGCAAGTAGGATCATATACAATGAAATGGTGATAATTTTATTGAGAAAGAATGGCCAAATAGAATAAAAGAGTAAATGAAGGCTATAGAGTTACTGGCACACGGAGCCCATCATAGCTCAGTTGCACGTCGAGGCCCTCAGTATCCATCAATTTTATGAGATCTTCATTTATTTTTTCATGATCCATCAGATGCATCATACCTTCACAAAATGGAAAACCAGTAATCAAAATATACAACTAGATTTTCTCATATTGCTAACGAAGATAAAAGGAAATAATTCATCTCAACCAAAAAAATGCATACGATAGCCAGTTTTTTGGAACTCCTCTAGATCTTAATCCTAGATGCTTATCATTGCAGGATTAACCAACATCAAAAAGACGTGGAAACTAGTAAATTTTCCTCAAAGAAAAATAAAGCCACTCTGTAGTAGAGAACCAATAACATACCAGTGAAAAGTGTTCTTTTTGGTTGGATTTTCCGGACTTCCTCCAGAGCCTGGCAAGAAAGTAGACATGATATCAAAAAATCAATGATGATAACCTATTACTAAAAGAAGAAGGAGCATACCCTTGGAAGTCCAAAATGTGTCGAAGAAGATCGATCTGGCCTTAAGGCATCCTGATGAAAATTCAACGTGTAAGCCAAAGAGAAAGAAAGACAGTGATGTATTCGATTTTCATGCAAAGAAGGTAACAATGACAAGGGAAAGAGAAACAGAAAGAAGACTACCATGATAAGAATTTCACAGTCCTTCAGAAGTGGATAAGTTTCTTCAGGTATTTCGCTAACATCACTGCAAACCCGAAAACAGGATTAGCATTCAACGTCCTTGTGAAGAGTGAACAAACTACAATCATGTATTTATAATTTTACCTAATGTAGCAAACATTACCGAAGCGAAAACCAAGGGAACGATAACTACGGCCATGCCAGACAGGTAAAGGAGTAATCTGAAAGCAGAACAATATCCCTTTCATGTCCAACTCCAATTAATTGTAGCTCCTATATCTATGTAATTTACCAAATGAAGAAACACTTTGTTCAAGTAACTCGTGAAATAATATACATTCGAAAGTTACTCATCTGCATATTACTGAGTGAAAAGCATGAAAGGTACTCACCAAAAAAGAAGCATAAATGGTGAGATCATATACTTCTGTATAAATTCATATATTTGTAAAGACTAACACCCAGTAATAAACCTCAAAGTTGTTTAATCCTTTCCAAAACTATTTAAAGCTCGCAGAACTACAATTTAATGGAGGAAGCATAAAAGAAGTGGGCCAACTTGCCCTCCTTTGTCGCTGATGATAGTTGACTTTGGAGCAGGTTTGCAAAACCTAATACAAGCAGAGCTTGTCCAAAATCATATTCAGGTAAATTGTGCAGTAGAATCATGAACCCCATTGGCTGGCCAAAATTTCCAAATCACTAAGCAACTAAATTCAATTTCAATTACTTAGTACATAGCACCTCAAAAGAGAGAGTAGGGGGTTTTCTGCAGCCATCCCTCTATTTCATCTCCCCTACTAGAAGTAGATGCAAAATGGCAAGAGAAAAGCCTGAGCATTGATAAATATGTTAGAATAAATATTGCCTCACAAGAATTTCTAAATTCAAATAACAATCCTTTACATTCACACCTCAGCTAAAATCACAAAGCCCTAATCCTGCTTTACCATTTCCAACTTCATTTCCCTAATTGCTTACCAATCATGTTTCAGATGTGTAATTACTCTGACATTACTAAAGCACAATTATATGAGACAAGAAGTTAGATTATTTTTAGATAGGGATTCTTAAAGAAAATTAGGCCCAAAGAGAAATTTAAGAGCTCTCAGTTTTAAAATCCTGTCTGGCCAATCCTATCTTCCAAGGATTTCAAACGTGGATTCGAGGACCCAAAATATAAAGATAAAACTTTCCCAAAACCAGTGTTATTTTGGAATATTTACAGCAAAGGAAAGCAATGGACAGTTGAGCACCCCCCAACCAAAAAAAAAAAAAAAGGGACAAGGAAAGAAAAACAACTCCAAAACCAAAAATAAAAGGATCAAAAGCACTTCTCCAGGGGTGGGCACCCCAGCCGTGGCCAATGTTCTATTCAATCTTGTACGGGGCTTGGACAAAAATCATCAAGCTGATTCATGCCTCTCTCTCTCTCTCTCTCTCTCTCTCTCTCTCATATGTTTTTCCTATTTTTTTCATTTTTTTTATCAGTTTTCCATTAGATTTATCATTTAAAGCCGTAAGGCCCATAACTATTTTGGTCGAGGGGTTGTCACATTGAGACTTTTCTTTCATTTAGTTTATTCATTTTGATTGAATCACAACTAGATTGTAGTGGGGTTTCAACTTTGTGGCTAGGATAGGTAACAATGATAGAACTATATTCTACTTCTGGGTGAGAAATTCATTTTGAACCTATCAGGAATTAATAAAAACAGAGCTAATATTCAGTTATAGCAGAAAATAACCCAATTGGCCCTTGTCCACATTGGGAAACCAAAAGTTGGGAACAAAATCCCACTGCTATTCTATGCAAAAAGTGATGAGATATGGGCTTTTGACCTTTAGATCATGAACCAGAAATGGCTCTTCGTGTATGATTTTAAATTCCAACTCCGAGACTGCAGCACCAGGTATTATAACGCTTGTATCCACTAAATAATAATGAGTTTTCTTCATGACCTGAAATTATATCTTGTACAGTTATATCTGAAAAAAAACAAAACTGACCTGGACAACATATCATACTCAAAAACTATTGTGAAGTAATTTCAATATCAGCTGAGCAAAATCAATTTAGGTAAACAGAGATGGGTTTTGACAAGGACTGGCAGGACTAGAGCAAGATACTTGAAGTCAACAACACATAGCAAAGCACAGAAAGAGCGAGACAGCGAACAAAAGGCAGAGAAAGACCTTAAAAAAAATACCATACAAACAGCTTCTATAAGGCTAGTTTTGACTAAGGCTGCACGTTAACATGCCTGATAGTCTCTGGAAAAATATATATATATATATGTTAAAAATATAATTTTTACTGGTTGCAGTCACCACAACCATTACTAAACACAAAATTCTATAGCCTGGATCAATTCCCTATTCCATTTTTATGCAAGATCAGTCAACTGTTTATTATTCGTAATTTATTTCATGTACTTCTCTGAATGTAATTTTCAACAAGTGTATCTGCTAGGGACATGATTGAGGACAATTTTCAAAGCAAAGTCAGCATTTGAATAAAAGCATCCCACATCCGTAAAGTGAAAAAATGCAAGCAGCACTTCGATAAGCTGACTTACAGAGTTAGTAAGACACCTAAAAGTAAGGAGGTCTAAAATAAGCATTCATCAGAAGACTGGATCAAACTCTCAAGTGTCCAGTGCAAAAAGCATAGGACAATGTATTATTCTTTTAACTGATGGTTATAACAAAACTTAATGCCATTTTTTTTTCTTTTGAATTACTATCTCAAAAATAAGATAAATTGCTGACCACATTCTGAAGTTTTATTATTTAAGTAATCATTGTGCATGCATTCTAAACTTGCTTTTAGTATGTCAAGAAAAGAGAAGTGTAGGAAGTATCATTGGAAAGCAACTAGAGGTAAATTGCTTTACTGCTTTGGTTTAACATCTCTCATTTATCAGTTCCCTCCACAAAGTCATATTAGAAGCAAGCTCCAAATAGGTTACTTACAAAATAATTCATGCTAACATGGGCACGTACGGCTTCCAGTAAAAAATTTAGTAAATCTACAAGTTCCTGATTTAGAATTTGATAACATAAAGGGGGTGCTGACTCAATAGATTTAAGATGCATAAATGTGAAATATAATAAAAGTTATGAGGTTTGAATCTTCACAGATATTCTTTATTTATTATATACATAAAGATGATGACATGATGAATTTTTTTTTAATCTGAAGCAAGAATGAAAGTAGTAGAATTTCGACCTCAAAGTCACGTTGTGCTACATAAATTGGAATGTGGGGCTGGACATTGTTCGTCCAATCACGAAGATCATCCAAACCTGAACAAAGAGCAAACTTTATGACAGAAAACATGTGATTCACTCAGGAAGGAAATAAGGTGTCGATGAGTTCCAAAACATATAAAGAATAAGTTGTTGATGCCAGAGACCTCCAATTGCATCAGCATGAGAATGAGTAATAATAACTGCATCAATTGTTCTTATCCTGACAGAAATACAATTAGTCACAAAAAGATAAATATGCAACAATAGACTATAAAATAAAAAAGTACAAGAGAATCTGCAAGAGCACCAACAACTTAACACAGAAGGGAACAAACTACTAAAAGATTAAAGGAAAAATGAAAGAGGACAGTGCCACCCAAGAAGGGCTTCAAAGTCTCAGTTTTCTAGCAGCACTGTTGGTCCACGGAAGTCATAATGAACTATCAAATTTTAGAATAACATAAACTATAAGTGCACCAGCAAATACACATGCATACTGACTCTTACCCATAAGTAGGAAACCATCGTAGAGCACTATGGTAGAAGAATCTGCACCATTAATTCAAAAGAGACGATTACTTAGAAATGAGCTAGCAATTAATCATTGGCAGCAGAAAAAAATGACTACTGTATATATGTATGTATATCTACACACACATAAATATAGTATAAATGAATGAAAATAAAATGAGAGGATGCAAGCAAAGAGAAGAAGGAACAAAAAATTAAATATAAAACTCTGCAAATAAGGGCATTTCTGCCAATCAGAATCTAGGATTAATACAAGATGACTTAAGATTTTTTTCCTCCGTCTCATAAAAATATAAACAAAGTGATAAAAACATCTTTCACTTACTTTCCAGCATCTATAAGAATGTTACATGTTCCAGAGGACCCCGGATGACAGAGAAGAATGCTTGTGTTGAGTCTCCTATTCTTATTGCCCGGTTCCACAGCTTTTGAACAAACCTTTAAAAAACCGACGAAGAGAACCAATTCAACAAAGTATCATCTTCTTGCAACCAATATTAAACTATCACTGCAATATTACAGATAAAAAAATTTGCTTAAGCATAGATGTTCTGCTAGCATACCGGACATGTCTTTTCAGTATTGGTGAGGCAGCTCACACGTGGAATTCCTTCACTAGTCCCTGTCCCCAAAAATATGATTTCAGATTGTTCTGCAGGTGTTTGCACCCCAGGTTGTGTGTCTGCAGACTCTGTAGGTCACTACAAATCACCACATAGCTCATGTACTAAAAGGTTACTGAAAATTGAAAGTGAAGCCTAATAGCATTTCAATAGAACACCAATAAGGTCACCAATTACTATTTCTGATCACTTCCTTTAATCAAATGTGCGAAAGCATCAGATACTAACCGGCCAATAGATAACGACATAAGGCATATTGTAACTTAAAAAGTATTTGCACTTTAGTTTTTGAAGGGGCAGAGGCCAAAAGAAACTAAGAACATGAGTCAAGCCAATTTGACAATTTTTTCAATACAAAAGTTACACCAAAGTAAACTTTTATCTTTGCAACCATGGCAAGAATTTTAGGGTTGAAGCTCATTAATGCAATAAGGCCATTCATGCACAAAATCAAGATTGCACATACACTTAAGTGAAAGCATAGATTGAATACAACCGATGCATGAAAGGAGGATTGCGTATTAAGTATTAACAGAATAAGCTTATACTTTCCAAGAAAAGAAATAGTAGGCAAAGTTACAAATCTCGAGGATTTCGTAAATCCAACAAACGAACCCACTTCTGATATTTGAGATATGAATCGTTAGAACCCTATTCAACATAGGACTTGCGAAGTCGTACAACAAACTTTTCGAAATTACCCATCAAACTTCGCCTTATTTTCTTGCATTGGAAAACAATTCAAGATTGCGACATACAGAATCAAAATATAATTAAGCATGCCCAAATTGAGATGGAAAGAAATGCAAGAACAGAGAGTAATAACAGAGAGCTCACTTGATTGAATACAAGCATGGAAAATTCGCTTGAACTGAGGAGACCCATATCTGGAAACTAAGAGGGAGTACTTGGATAGAGAAAACTGTAGCCTTGAATGGGCGAAACCAATTAGGAACGACGACGGAGCGGGACGAACTGCGCCCAGAAGTAGTACCATTTGGAGAAAGCAACTCCCAATATTATGGAGAGAGAGAGAGAGAGAGAGAGAGAGAGAGTGGGGTGGGTCTTCACCGTTTGGACATTGCAAATGGAGCGTTACAGGGACAACCGCTGCGACTATTCTATTTTATTATTTAAAATCTCCAATTTTTCTTTTTGGGTCTGGATCTCCAGTTTTATGGACTTAGTGCTCAAATTGACAAATCGGGTTGGGGCATCCAGGGCTCGAGGCCCATTTTTCAAGCATTACCTCATAGACAGATCTTCACTTTTGGGCTGTATTTGTGTTAATTTCGCCCAGCATGTGAATGGCTTTGCTATTACCCAAAAAAATGGCTTTTTTTTTTTAATATTTTCAAACCAAAAAAAATGCCAGCTAACCCCAAAAAAAGGACCCAAAAAATGCAAATATCTTGTGGAAAAAATAATTTTAATAATTATATATAAAAAAAAAGAATCATAGTGCAAATGTACTTAGAAAAAAATAGCTCAATACATGAGACTCATGCCACAATAATATTTGAAAAGGGTCAGATCTATGCAACCTTACGTACATGCGGAGAGACTGTTTTCAAACTTGTGATATTGAGCTCACAAACTCACAATGGGGAAAAAAAAAACACATGAAAATTACATAAGTGGCTGAATTTTATAACTTTGTCCTTAAAAAATATCATGTGATTGTCACATGTGAATTATCTATCAATTTCTTAAACATAAGTTAACAAAAGTTAGCATTATAACAAATTAAAAGTGTAAGAATTTAATTACTATAAAAAAAATAAAACTTAGTGCAAAGCACAGGATGCAAACTGTTCTGTTTTTGCAACATGTCGTGGTCCGTTTTCCTCAGTTTCTTTCCTGCAGCCACGTACAGTAGGCTAGGAGCTTTCCTATGGGTTGACATCTTGTACGTGGTGTCATGGTTACATTTAATATTTTAGATTAGCCTAAGATGTATCTAATTGGTTTGCAAATCTATATCAAAAAGCTCAATTTTTTTTTGTCCTTTTTGATAAAAATAAAAATAAAAAGCCAATGGGCCACACCCACCTGTCCTTGAGATTGGCTTGCAAATCTTTATCAAAAAGCTCAAATTCCTTTATTGTCTTTTTGACAAAAACAAAAAGAATTAAAAAAACCCAATGGCCCACACCCAACTTTTTCATTTGATACATTGATCAACGAATTTTTTTTTTTTTGGGGGGGGGGGGGTAAAACTGTGATATATGAAGATCAGCTGTACTACAGGAACCCATTTGGGTTTGACATATAATTTTTTTTTTCCCAGAAGAAGTGTCAAACTATCTTTGCCTGAGAGAATTGTCTTATCCAGGAGGCTGAAACTTTCCGTAATTTCTGCAGGACTTTGCTTTTTTGCCCACCACAATGAAAAGTACTCATGATGTTCTGAAAGATCAAACTAATGAATAAGCATTTACAATGTGCATAAAAGACAAGACAAGTTAAAGTGGCTAGGACTTCAAAGATCTACACAAATAATTAAAGCTAATGGAAAGTACTTATATATATCATCATTTTGAAAGATCAAACTGATGAATAAGCATTTAGAATGAGCCAAAAAGCTCATTTAAAGTAGGTAGGACTTCAAACTTCAAAGATCTCCACTAATAAGTAAGCTAAATACTATAGGACCAACTGGATGGTGGCCCTCCAAAATTTCAATGCTAGGATGATTTTGGTAAATCTCTCTTGGTGCCAATTTCATCCAATTTTTATAGTAAGATTGATTATTTAAGTTGACTGACTCTTTGGGTGCAGAACTTGTCTTGTTTTAAGATAACAGGACCTCAAATTTGAAGGTGTTTTACTACAGTTACTGATAATCCAGCGAGGAAACCGATGAGTTTATTGTAAATTATGCAAATTGATTAATTAACTATATTACGCGACAACTTATCTGCATCTATAACGAGCCTTTCCTATCAACTGATAATAGTATATTTCAATTTTGAAATGAAAGAGGAAGAATGTTTTAATTAAAAGGCGACAAGATTACAGCATTCACATGTATTAATCAAATGATTAACCATATGCTATCATCAAAACTGTGACTCAAACAATAAATATTAACAAATATGATAAAACATTCCTAGTTACACTAAAGTGGACCACTTGCCCTAGATTATGCAGAGCTGATGGACTATGTGCATAAACATTAATGGGTATCATTGAAGGAGTTGAACATTGCTTAATTTCTTTTCTTTTTTTTTTCTTCCCTCTCTAGGACACCATAGTGGACTAGAACATGGGTTCTACCTTGTTTTTAATAATATATATATATATATATATATATGTATATAGATATATACTGTCAAGATCTGAAAAAGATAAGTTTGGAAGGATATGTAGGATAATCACCACATGCCAATGGGTAGAAGACTTTGTGCCCCATGATTTTCATTTTTGACTCTCTGCAAGAAAAGTTATTGCAGACTTTTCTCCAAAAGCTAGTGCTTATGTTCTCATGGATTGAAAGGTATTCAAACATGGATAAAGCACGTAATGGATTTGTGGACAATAGAAACCAAAATCCAAGCTAAAAGGATGCTTCTGCCGACCCATAGAGGTTCACAATTATCTCTTAGCAAGGGCTCTTGAAAAGAAAAGAAAAAAACGACTACGCAACATCAATGCAATGGAAGGGAGAGAAAAAAAAATCTTCTAATTTTGATTTCTTATAGTTTTCAGTCTCTAAACTCACAATCAACATGACATAAGATTTCAAGAAAAAAAAGGGAAGGACAAAAAAAGGGGGACAAATCCACCTGTTCTAACCTTCACCAGAAGTGATGTGATCACTGGCAGAGGGAGGGGGGTCCAAAGGGGACAATTGCTCCTCCTGAAATTTTTAAAAATTTTAGTAGTTATATATAGTATTATAGATAGGCAAGAATCCTACCTCCTCACATTCTCTTCAACTACTTTCTTATTTAATTTACATATTTACGTATTTTTACCAAAATCATTTATCACTTATCTTAAATAATTTCCTGTCTTAAATATCTGTGAACTCTATGATTGTACATGCTCTCGGGTAAACAAAGATTTATTCTTTGAGAACATATAAAAATAAATACAATAAAATGAGATCATATGAAAGCTTAATGAAGAAATTTTTGTGATCAAATGAGAATAAGAAAAAAATATGGAAGACAAAAAACACAACAAGATCTGGAAAGGCCACAAAAGTATCTTTTTATGTGAATCCATAATTTTTCTAAAAGTACTTGTTGATTTAAGACACTTCTCTTCTTTTTTCGGGTAAATAAACTATACAATTCAAATTATTTTTTTTACAAACTTCTTTTGATTATTGTTAATTTTGCTACAATTTTTATTTTACTGTGAAAAGGTTGATGTTCTCATTAATGGAAACTACAACTTATTACGTTAAAAAAAATAAAGAGAAATGTAAACTGACATAAATTTGACTAGTTTGTTGATATATGTGTATACCTTTATGTTATAAATATGCATGTATTGCTTTTGGGGTTTTTTTTTTAATTCAGTGTGATTGAAAATTTACTAGCCCTCCCAACCTTGATTGCCCCCCTTCCCCCACCTAGAATCTTGGTTCCGCCACTGAACGTGATTCTTGACACACAATTTACAACATTCATATCTCATAACTCTCTCTCTCTCTCTCTCTCTCTCTCTCTCTCTCCATAAAATAGGTTAAAGCAAGAAAAATCCCCTGGTAAATGTATGAAATAAACAAAAATAATACAGTAACTTAGGCTGCACACAACTTTGAAGTTACAGAGATGAACTGAATATAAAATTAAGCTTGAATAAAGGGAGAATCAGTAGGTATATAGTTACAAACATTGGACAGAGAGAATCTTCAAAATTTAGACACAATAATTTTAAATACGTATTAGAAAATAATTTTAGGAAGTGCCCACAGTATGTGCCAAAATTTTGAGTTGACTCCAAGTTTAGCGCATTCGGGACATTGAAAAATACAGTCCCTTCATGGAATATGTGGCACAAAAACACTGGTATTCTAACTTGTCTAAGGTTTTACAGTTACCTAGAAATTACCTATCTATTCAATGAATAATGTTTGTATAATAATAATACAAATGAAATATAACAAAACAAAGGCTTGAAATGTTGACTTTTAGTGGGTATATAATTCCTCTTCCCATCTTCCTTGATGCTTCTCTGCTAAGAATTTCTGTTTAATTTCTTGCTATCTACCTTGATGTAGACAAATCCTGTCGACTGTCACAGTATGAGGACGACTTTTATTACCCCACACCTCATAAAACCCATTCAGAAATTGGCCTTTAAATAGACTTTTCTGGCCTACCTTGCTCATTCCCACAAGGCAATCATGGCCAATTCTTCTGTTTGGCTAATCTGCTTATTTTCTCTCCTTCTTGGCCATGGTGTTTGGGAAATTGAAGCTTCTCACAATGTCTACAGACAACTCCAAACACTTCAATCTACTCCTGCAAATCAGCCTTACAGAACCTCTTTTCACTTTCAGCCTCCCAAGAACTGGATGAATGGTATTTCTTTCTTCAGAAACTGTTGTTTGCAAAGTACTTATTCTTCTTGTTTAATCTGTTATTCCTTTCATGTCTCTGACTGTTTGGCCCTTCTGCTCTTGTTCTTGATGACTTGTTCTGCTTTTGGAATGGGCAAATGGGTATCTTCTGATTCTCAGATCCTAATGGTGAGTTCATCTAGCCACAGTGTTAGATTTGTAATGGAATTCAATAGTAAAGGTTTGTAATGTGAGAATTTTTGTTGCAGGGCCTATGATTTATAAAGGTATTTATCATCTATTCTACCAGTACAACCCCTATGGTGCAGTTTGGGGTAATATAGTGTGGGCCCATTCAACATCGACGGATCTCATCAACTGGATCCCCCACAATCATGCCATCTATCCATCACAGCCGTCCGATAGCAAGGGATGCTGGTCAGGTTCTACCACAATCCTCCCAGGAGGCAAACCAGTCATTCTCTACACTGGAATAAACCCAGAGGGGCAACAAGTTCAAAACCTGGCCATGCCCAAAAACCTTTCTGATCCATACCTCTTAGAATGGATTAAGTCACCAAAAAACCCACTAATGGCTCCTACTCCCATGAACAAAATCAATTCAAGCTCATTCAGAGACCCAACCACTGCCTGGCTAGGCCCCGATGGACGATGGAGAGTGATCGTCGGAAGCAAAATAAACCGCAGAGGTAAGGCAATTCTGTATAGAAGCAAGGATTTTATTAGGTGGACTAAAGCCAAACACCCTCTACATTCATCCAAGGACACTGGAATGTGGGAGTGTCCAGATTTTTATCCAGTTTCTACTGATAGCTCAAATGGGGTCGACACATCGATGCTCGGTTCAAGCATTAAACATGTACTGAAGGCAAGCTTGGATGACACTAAGCATGAGTACTACACCATTGGAAAATATAATCATGAGAAGGATATCTATATTCCGGATGAGGGATCCGTGGATAACGATTCAGGGCTGAGATACGATTATGGAAAGTATTATGCCTCGAAAACTTTCTTCGACAGTGCCAAGAACCGGAGGATCTTGTTGGGTTGGATCAATGAGTCCACCAATGCTACCATTGATGTCATGAAGGGCTGGTCTGGAGTTCAGGTAGGATTAATTAATTCTCATTGATGCAAAATCTAAGTCCCAAAAAATTGTTCATCTTATTATGGTGAGTCAACTGAATTCTCTGCTGCCAATTTTTGTACTCCCGGGCTTGTTTGGCAGGCGATTCCAAGGCACCTTTGGCTTGCTAAATCTGGAAAACAATTGGTGCAATGGCCAATTGCAGAGATCGAAAAGCTGCGCATGAACCAAATCGAAATGCCTAGCAAGGTGCTAAAGGGAGGGTCAGTGCTTGAAATATCTGGTGTCACAGCCACCCAGGTCTGTTTTTTGACTATAAGTAATAATGGGAATAGGCTAAAACTAGAATTGATTGATAATACTGTAATTTTGTTGAGTTATTCTCACAGGTGGACGTAGATATTGCATTCGAAATTCCAAAGCTTGACAAGGTAGATTTGCTGGACCCAAGCTGGACTAACCCACAACTGCTTTGTAGCCAAAAGGGTGCATCCGTTAGAGGCCAGCTTGGACCATTTGGGTTTCTGGTTTTGGCTTCAAAGGGCTTGCAAGAGTACACAGCAGTGTTCTTTAGAATTTTCAAAGATAAGAAAAAATTTGTGGTGCTCATGTGCAGTGACCAAAGCAGGTCCCCTCTCTCTCTCTCTCTCTCTCAGATTGTCTTGCATGACTTTAGAATATTCAATCTTTCTTTGTTTAATGAACGAAAAAATTTGTGGTGCTCATGTGCAGTGACCAAAGCCGCCAGCCCCCCCCCCCCCCCCCTCTCTCTCTCTCTCTCTCTCTCTTAGATTGTCTTGCATAACTTTAGAATATTCAATCTTTCTTTGTTTGACGAACAGGTCTTCATCACATTTAGATTATGACAAGGCCAGCTACGGAGCTTTTGTGGATGTTGACCCAGTTAATGAGAAACTGTCATTAAGGAGCTTGGTAAGTTCCATTTAAGAATCACATATTAGACCCTGTTTGGGATAAAGCTTTTGATTGAGGAGTTTTGACAGATGTCTAATGCATCTAAGGTACATCTTATTATATATATGCAGATAGATCACTCTATAGTGGAGAGCTTCGGTGGGGAGGGGAAAGCTTGTATCACTGCCAGGGTTTATCCCACGGTGACTATAAGTGACAGGGCTCATTTGTACGCCTTCAATAATGGAACTGAGAGTGTTAAAATCTCAAAGTTGAGTGCTTGGAGCATGAAGAAAGCTCAAATCAATTAGGCCCAACAAGTGCCTCTAAAGCTGATGGATACTAGCTCTCTATTTATCGAGGGTTTGGAGTGGAGATTTTCATTCCACTAATTGAGTTAAATCTTTACTGTTTTAATTCATCTTACCACCAAATTTAATAATAAATGTGGTTGTTATTTCTATTAATATTTCATCTTATAAATGTTGGTCCAATCGGAGCCTCATCATAAAAGGAAAGTGTTTGGAAGTTTTTTTGGGCTGGAATCCACCCCAAACTCCATAAATCCTAATCTCCATATAATCAGGAAAAGTAACACATTTTGATCCCTTAATGAGTTCTGAAGCATACAACCCGACCGAACCAACACCTTCACTTGAATTCTAGTTTAGTATATTTTTAGTACATATTGAATTCGTGTAAACAAACACAACCAAGTTTCATCTTTGCAGCAATGGCAAGAATTGTAGGGTTGAAGCTCATTAATGCAATAAGGCCATTCATAAAAGAAATAGTTTCCAAGAAAATAAATACTAGGCAAAGTTACAAATCTCGAAAGGCTTAACACAAACACAAATCGATCAAAAGAGAACATCATAAAAGACAAAAAAAAAAAAAAAAACCCCACTTCTTGTATTTGAGATTCGAATTGTTATAACCATATATTCAGCATAGGACTTGCGAAGTCGTACAATAAATCTATTCGAATTACACATCAAACTTTGCCTCTTTTTTTTTTTCTTGCATTGGAAAACAATTCAAGATTGCTACTTAAAGAACCAAAATATAATTAAAAATTGCCCAAATTGGGATGAAAAGAAATGCAAGAACAGAGAGTAACAGAGACAGCTCACTTCATTGAATACAAGCTTGGATAATTCGCTTGAATTGAGGAGACCCATATCTGGAAACTGAGAGTGAGTACTTGGATAGACAAAACTGGAGCTTTTGAATATTCTATTTTTTGTATTTTAAATCTGCAATTTTTTTTTCTTCCTTTTTTTTGGGTCTAGATCTCTAGTTTTGGAGAACTTAGTTCTCCAATTACTAGATGACAAATGGGTTGGAGGCATCTCAAGGGCTGAAGGCCTATTTAGCAAAAAAAATATTGCAAGTGGACCAAAAATTGAAAAAAAAAGATCTCAAAAAAAAAAAAATTCTAATCTCTTAAAAAAAAAATTCCAAAAACGATTTTTTTTTTTTTGTTTTTTTAAAAGACGCAGTGCAAATGTGACAGATCATTTACCTTGATTTTTATTATAAAATATGTATTATATTTTTATAAGAAAATATAACATACACACACATGCATGCATATAAAATTGCTATATGCTCCCTTGTTTGGTGGCAATTAATTTGTTTCTTTTTGTAACATCTTTTCTTTATTGCCTTTTTGACACAATTTAAACAATAAAAAAAGGGCAATGGCCCACTCTCAGTGGGTAGAGTCCAAAGATCTACACAAATAAGCCAAGTACGAGTCTTGTACGATCAACTAGACGTTGCATGTTACTAACTTTTTAGCTAGTACACTATTAGTGTTATTTAAATAAATAAAATTAAAATAATACTAGTAGTTTACGCGGAGCCGGTGGATTATGTGCATAAACATCAACGGGCACCAATGAAGAAGTTGAACATTGCTTAATTTCTTTTTCTTTTTCTTTTCTCTTCTTTCTTTTTAACACACCACAGTAGACTAGAACATGGGTTTACCTTTTTTATGCGAACAACTTCATGTTAATTTCTTGCTTTTCTTGCTCATTCCCACAAAAGCAAACATGGCAAATTCTGCTGTTTGGCTAATCTGCTTATTTCCCCTCTTCCTTGGCCATGGTGTTTGGGAACTTGATGCTTCTCACAATCTATACAGACGACACCCAACACTTCAATCTACTACTGCAAATCAGCCTTACAGAACTGCTTTTCACTTCCACCCTCCCAAGAACTGGATGAATGGTATTTTTTTTTTTCTGCAGAAAACTGTTGTTTGGAAGTACATATAGACTGCATGTTTAAACTGTTGTTCCGTTCATGTCTCTATGACTGTTTGGCTCTTCTGCTCTTGTTCATGGCCTGAACGCCTGATGACTTGTTCTGCTGGTGGAACGGACAAATGGGTGTCTTTTGATTCACAGATCCTAATGGTGAGTTCATGTAGACATAGTTTATGTATATATATACATAATTTCACTTTAGTATCATGAAATTTAAGTACTGAAGGTTCATTTGTATAGGACGTGACCTTTTTTTTTTATGCAGGGCCTATGATTTATAAGGGAATTTATCATCTGTTCTACCAGTACAACCCCTATCGTGCAATTGGGGGTAACAAAGTGTGGGCCCATTCTACATCAACAGATCTCATCAACTGGATCCCCCGTAATCCAGCCATCATTCGATCACAGCCGTACGATATCAAGGGATGCTGGGCAGGCTCTGCCACAATCCTTCCGGGAGGCAAACCGGTCATTCCCTATACTGGAATCGACCCACAGGGGAAACAAACTCAAAACCTGGCTATGCCCAAAAACCTTTCGGATCCATACCTCTTGGAATGGATTAAGTCACCAAAAAATCCACTAATGGCACCCACTCCCATGAACAAAATCAATGCAAGCTCATTCAGAGACCCAACCACTGTCTGGCTAGGCCCCGATGGACGATAAAGAGTGATCGTCGGAAGCAAAATAAACCGCAGAGGCAAGGCAATTCTGTATAGAAGCAAGGATTTTATCAATTGGACTGAAGCTAAAAACCCATTACATTCATCTGAGGACACTGGAATGTGGGAGTGTCCAGATTTTTATCCGGTTTCTACTAATGGCTTAAATGGCTGTGGAGACATCGATGCTTGTCTCTAGCATTAAACATGTACTGAAAGCAAGTTTGGATGACACAAAGCATGATTACTACACCATTGGAACATATAATCATGATAGGGATATGTATATTCCGGATAAGGGATCCGTGGATAACGGCTCAGGGCTGAGGTATGATTATGGAAAGTATTATGCCTCGAAAACTTTCTTCGACAGCGCCAAGAACCGGAGGATCTTGTGGGGGTGAATCAATGAGTCCACCAATGCTACCATTGATGTCATGAAGGGCTGGTCTGGAGTTCAGGTAGGAATGATATATTAATTCTCACTGTTTGGATATATAGCTTTCTGAGTTACAATATATCAAAATCTAAGTACAAAATTTGTTTGGCAGGCAATTCCAAGGCATCTTTTTGGCTTGATAAATCTGGAAAACAATTGGAGCAATGGCCAATTGCAGAGATCGAAAAGCCACGAATAAACCAATTTGACATGCCTAGCACCGTGCTTATGAAGGGAGGGTCAGTGCTTGAAATTGTGGTGTCACACCCACCCAGGTCTGTTTTTTTATTTTAGGCTAAAACTAGAATTGTTTCATAATATTGTATTTTGTTGAGCTATTCTCACAGGTGGACGTAGATATTGCTTTTGAAATTTCATAGTTTGACAAAGCAGATTTGTTGGACCCAAGCTGGACTAACCCACAACTGCTCTGTAGCCAAAAGGGTGCATCAGTTGGAGGCCAGCTTGGACCATTTGGGTTGCTGGTTTTGGCTTCAAAGGGCTTGCAAGACTACACAGCAGTGTTCTTTAGAATTTTCAAAGATAAAGCGAAGTTTGTGGTGCTCACGTGCACTGACCAAAGCAGGTCTCTCTCTCTCTCTCTCTCTCTCTCATAGATTGTCTTGCCTAACTTCAGAATAATCACTCTTTGTCTGATAAACAGGTCTTCATCACATCTAGATTATGACAAGGCCACATACGGAGCTTTTGTGGATGTTGACCATGTTAGTGAGAAACTGTCATTAAGGAGCTTGGTAAGTTCCATTTAAGTTAGACCGGGTTAAAGCTTTTTGATTGAGGAGATTTAGCAATTGTTTAATGCATCTAATTAAGGTACATTTTTTATTTAAAGCGTTGCGTCTGTCTGGTGGAGATCATATTCACGCTGGTACTGTAGTAGGTAAACTTGAAGGGGAGAGAGAAATAACTTTGGGCTTTGTTGATTTACTGCGTGATGATTTTGTTGAAAAAGATCGAAGCCGTGGTATTTATTTCACTCAAGATTGGGTCTCTTTACCAGGTGTTCTGCCCGTGGCTTCAGGGGGTATTCACGTTTGGCATATGCCTGCTCTGACCGAGATCTTTGGGGATGATTCTGTACTACAGTTCGGTGGAGGAACTTTAGGACACCCTTGGGGAAATGCACCGGGTGCCGTAGCTAATCGAGTAGCTCTAGAAGCATGTGTACAAGCTCGTAATGAGGGACGTGATCTTGCTCGTGAGGGTAATGAAATTATACGTGAGGCTAGCAAATGGAGTCCTGAACTAGCTGCTGCTTGTGAGGTATGGAAGGAGATCAAATTTGAATTCGAAGCAATGGATACTTTGTAATTCAGTAATTACCGTTCGTTCTCTTTTTTTTCTACTTTTTTTTTTTCAACTTTTTTGAAAATCAAATTAGAAGGGAACTCAATTTTTTTTCTCATTTCTCTTTTCCTTTCTTTTCATTTCCCTTCCATAAGTATCAAACACACCTTAGGAACAATCTTATCTTAGATGCTCCTTATCAGCGTTGATCTCAAAGAATAAAAAATTCCTGGACGTCCGATTACCACAATAATCCTTATTTAAAACGTTTATGTCACACCCAGTCAAAACCTTTGCCAAATTAATCAAAACCCCGCGTTAAAGAGGAAACAAAAAAGCCAAGTATTAACAGTGAGTTGTGCTACTGTTAGTCCCGATGAATGGGAACACAGCTTACGACAAACATACTACCGTCACTCGCAATTAGACGTGGTCGCGAGTTTGATATATTTATGTATCTAAATTATATGTTATTTAAAATAAAAAATAGTTATTAAAAAATTTTAAATTAAATAAACGGATTTAAAATTTTAATATTTTTTATTTGAGGGGATTTAGAATTTAATTTGAGAGCCGGTGAAAATTTTTTTTTTAATTAGATCAATATCCACCTCTATTAATAGCTTAGAGATTGACTCTCTATTGCCGATTGATGGTGACCATGAGTCTTGTAACGTGAAAGAGATGGAAAGAGATAAAAAATAAATAAATAAATAAATAAAACGGTTTTTGTACCAATATTCTGTTTTCATTATCTTAGAACAATACGATTACAATCTTGTACCAAGACACAGGTTGATTTGTGCACGTCGTGAATCCAAGGTAAAGCCACACGTTTTGCTTTGCCTTATCTAGGATTTGTGTTTTCTGAATTTCTCTTTTGTTTTTACCACACATAAAAAAAATTTTTGCTGCCTTAATTTCGTTTCAATAAAGTAAGGGATTTTCTTATTCAATCTCTTCTTGAGATGGCCATAGTTATACGGAGACTATTTCGGGAGGAAAAACATCTAAAAACTTGATTTTCAAATGAAACCCAAATTCTCTATTAAGGTTGATGGAAAGCTCTTAACAAGAAATTAGGAGTCAACCCCTACAATTGCACAGAAAATAAAGCTGTTTCAAATTCACAATAAAAAGGTTATGAGCAATTAATTCAAGTGGTTGAATTTTAATTCATGTGCACTTTAACGTTATGTAAATATATTATTTACAAAACGTTAAAAACATATAAAGTAACAATTATTATTTATAAAATATGTACATATTAGATGATTTAACAAAATATCTATTAATAGTGTTTTTCAAAATATTTACTTTGGATTTATATAGTATAATATATTTGGATTTATAAGAGTCTTTTAATGTATGTTAGTTTTCAATCATAATATAATATGTTTGGAATCCTTTATTTGAATTAGTGTTCTATATCTTTGGATATATACATCTGATACAAAATAGTCAGCTCAACTTTGAATGATAATATAATATCTTTGGATTTATCAGAGTCCTTTAATGTTAGTTAGCGTTAAATGATAATGAATGATAATATAATATCTTTGGATTTATCAGAGTCCTTTAATGTTAGTTAGCGTTAAATGATAATGAATGATAATATAATATCTTTGGATTTATATTATATTCAAGAGTTATCTAACCAATTGTCTCTGTGACATGGTATTTTAAAAATATTAAAGTATTTAGATTGTCACGTAAGAAAGAGGTAAAACACAGGGGCAAACACAACTTTTATATATATATATATATATATGATTTCAACCTAGTTCCAAAAAAAAAAAAAAAAGTCAGTGACTCCTTAAAAATGTCGTATTAATTCTCTAAAAGCTAATTTTTCATAATTTTTGTTAAATATTTTTAAATATTATTTTTTACAATAGTAATAAAATAGTTTAATAAATTTTTATAAATATTTTCTAGTATTGGTATTTTACTTAATCATAAAAGTATTCTAGTATTTATATTACTTTTTTATAAATATCTAATTTAATTTTACATCACCTAGCATTTCTATTTCTCATATTATATTTTTAAGGTTCTTAATAGATTTGTTTTATAAATAACTTATTTAATTTTATATCAATAAGCATTTTTTATTTTTCATAATTTTTTAGTCCATATTTCAAGCTTCTGTTTTCTCCATTTCTCCTTATTGCAACTATAATCTAACCTTACCAACGTCTTTAAATGCAGTTATGACGTCCTCAAAAGTCTGAAAAAATCAGCACATTGAGTTCCCATTTCTGTCTGGCAGTAGGTCGTATTTTCAATTTTCAGAAGTGACTGTTGGGACTTTTAATTTTTTTGTTACGATCCTGGTGGCCCAACAAAAATGGACAGCATTGGAATATATGTCTTCTTATTCAATAGAGGGCACCTAAGCATAGCCGCGCTTGTTGGTCAAGTATTGCTAGATACTTGACACATCAGACGTGCCCCACTATTTTGATGGTGGGCTCACGTGAGGTGTCAAGTATCCAACCACGCCTGATTGATAGGCCATCAGGCGCGACTGTATTTAGCAATTTTTTATTCCATATTCCTTTGTGATTTCAGTTGTAACAACTATATATCTATACTATCTTATTATATATGCAAATGTAGTTGAACTTCTTAGGAGTTTTCAATAATTCATCTTTAAATTCTCAAAAAAGCTAAAATGCTAGGATGCCACGTGGCAAAATTAGCGTTCTCCCTCTACTCCTCTCCTAAACAAATAGAAAAGGTAAAAATAAAAAAAAAATTAATTTCATTCCTAAAATCTCTCCAAATCTTAAAATTTTAAAAACCTTAACAACGTGGACTCCCTAAAATCTACTTAATCCCTAAAATCTCTCAATTGGTTGGAATGAACTTCCCAAAAAGTGAAAATTCCTACCGCAGTTCCTATCCAAATCTTAAAATTTTAAAAAGCTATGCAACCTGAACTCCCTAAAATCTACTTAATTCCTAAAATCTCTAAATTGATCAGAATAAACTTCCCAAAAAGTGAAAATTCCTACTGCAATTCCTATCCAAATCTTAAAATTTTAAAAACCTAAATAACCTGGACTCCCTAAAATCTACTTAATGCATAAAATCTTTCAATTGATCAGAATAAACTTCCCAAAAAGTAAAAATTCCTACCGCAATTCCAAAACGCCAAAAACGACTCACCCTTTCACAACAATTATGAAAGACTCCTCCCACGATTCACCCTCACCGCTTTTAAATGTTTGATCGCCACAAGGTCTACTCTCTCTCCGTTACCCTCCCCTTTTGTTACAAGAGACTCCTCTCACTATGACTTAGTTTTCTCAAGGGCCTTGACCTAACTGTTTTTGGTAATACAAATTTTTTTGTTTTTATTTTATGTCTTTTCATTCTTTACATGGGTTTATGTTTGAGTTTGGACTTTTTAGCTATTAAATTATTTGTTATTCATTTAATTGTAATTTTATTTGGTGAGTGTTGCAGTTCTACTTGAAGAATAGTTTTATCAATAATGGACCCTGCTTAGTTTTATTTTTCTTTTTTTAAATTTATATGTTTTGAGTCTTATCTTTATTATCGTCAAGTTTTTTAATTTATATTAAACAGTTTGCATTTGGGTTTAATGGATGTGAATATAGTTTTATGACTATCTTTCTCTATCTTAACTCGATTATCTGTTGAAATTTGTTTTCGCCAATAGTAGACTTTGCGGATGAGAGACTTGGCAGATGAGAGAGGACATTGTTTGTTGATTGTGACGACTCAGTCGGAGGATCAACTGGACCTCGCTGGATGTGGCGGACAAACTCGAGAGCCGTCACTACAACGTTGTTTTCGTCTATGGAGGATCAACTGGATCTTGGTAGACGTGGCGGACAAACTCGAGAGCCAAACTCGAGAGCCGTCACTACAACGTGGTTTTCATCTATGGAGGAACACAAACTTTGATTCACTACAGAGACTGGAGAGCCGTCACTATAATGTGGTCCATAGAGGAAGCGACTGCTTATAAGATGATTATTAAAAAACAAAGAAGGAAACATTAGTAACACAAACTTTGAATCGCTACAGAGACAAACGTACAGGTGAACATTGCAGAACTCATGCACCAAGAGGTCAGGATGACATACTTTTATATTAGTGACAAGAGCAAGGTTGTCTTTTCTGATATGCATGAGAGTTTATTTTCAGACACTATATGTTTTTTTTTTGCTATAGGGTATACAGGGTTTTGTTCGACTATTTTCTTCACCTCGTACAAGATTTTCATTTAAATTTTAAATATTGCATGAATGATGGTTGACCATAAAAAAAGAGTGAAGGGAGATCGAACTAAAAAAGACGTTATACATTTGTATATGTGAAAAAGACATTGTACATTTGTATATGTAATCTGAAAGTAATACATAAATTAAGAATATGCTTTTATATTTTTGTGAAAATTTTTGTTTGTGTTTTATGTGACCTATGCAACATTAACCCCTCTTGAGCCAAATTATAGTTGCTTCTTGCACTCTTTTATCCTTCTGCTACAAGTAGTGGATTTCTAATATCAATTGCTATCTCGAAACCATTAAACAAACTAAAAGGAATGGCTTGATGCTTAACTGGAGGCAAATGATTTATCCTATCAGTATATGTTAAAATCCCTCAATTTAGAATCTGTGTTAGTTTAGTTTTATGACTCTTTTTTTATGGCCGTCTGTTCGTGTCAATTTGCGTGCAACAAGATTAATCTCGAAGCCTATGTAGTCTTTTTATTCAAGCCTTAACCACTAAGTCAACCCATTTGGGTTGGCTTCCCTATTTGAGCAATCTTCCAAGTTTCTATTTTTAAAATTTTGTACTCATTTAAGGTATTGTGTTGTGAAAGGTTAAAAATCGCTTTTGATAAAAAGAATGGAAAAGAAAAAAAACATAAATTAAATGCTAAAATCATGTACAATGACTTTTTTGAAATTTTGAACTCATAATATATTGAGTTTTGAAAGGACAAAAAATCTCTAATATTAAAAACAATAGAATAGAAAAAGAATACAAATTAAATACGTAAAATCATGGACGAATCCTAATTCCAAACTATATGTCTAGAATGTTGATGACTTTTGTGATTGCACCTATGTTGATTTGTCAGACCGTCCCATTTCGACTTCTAAAATCTAGAATGTTGTAATCTAATGGTTCCTCTTTCACATAATCTAAATATATAAACCAAATCAAAACATTATACTTAATGAAAGATAAATTATAATTCTTTTGATCTAATTCCAATTTTTTTTCAAATCTCATGCTGTCACATGAAATCGAAAGATTTTTCATAAAAAAAAATCACAAAAAGACAATTAAGGAATAAATTTAAGAATCTTTAAAAATCACAAATTACTTGCTGGAATAATCAATCAAACTTAATGACTGGTCATCCCTCCCATCTTCCTCAAACAATTAAGGAATAAATTTAAGAATCTTTAAATTTATTTTGAATTGTCTTTTTGTGATTTTTTTTTTATATATGATTGGTCGTCCCTCCCATCTTCCTCAAACAATTAAAGACAATTCAAAATAAGTTTGATTGATTATTCCAGCAAGTAATTTGTAGATTTTTTTTTATATATGATTATATATAGTTATTTTTTTCCATGTTTGATTGATTGTTTCAGCCAAATATTTTGTTTCCTTTATTTTATTTCTTTTTGTTTTCTTGTTAGAATTTAAATCCTTTAATTATTTTGTATTAATAATTGTTTGTTTAGTTGTTTTGTTATTTTGTTTTGCTTTCCTTATAAGAGAGAGAGATATAAGCCTGATTAGTTGAATAAGTTAGGTGTGCCACGTGACTTCTTAGAAAATTAAAATTTTTAGAAAAATAGGGATTGATTTTTAGAGGCTTGTGAGCCTCTCACTACATTTATATATATATGCTAGCGTTGACCTGTGCAATACACGGGACTAAAATACAATTTTAAAAGCAAATACTTTGATAAGAGAATTGATTGGGAATTTTTTTTTGTTTTGATACTATGTTAGTAGTATTAATATATCCTAGTTTTTTTTTTGGTAAAAATTCTTAGACAATTAAATTTTTTTTAAAGAAAAAAAAGATGATTGTGATACGTACATGAAAAAAGTATCCACAAAGTTGATAATTTCCTGTTGATGCATGAAATTAAAAAAAAAAAAAAAGATCAAAAGAGCTAATAATTTCTTAGATAATATTTTTACAGGCTATATAATTTTTATTTGGTTTCTATATGAAAGTCAACTATATGGAAATGGAAAGAGATTTTAGTAATTGAAATAGGGTTGTCTAACCATTCATATTTTTGACTGACTAAATTCCAGACATCAATATTCTATATAATAGTCAAAATTCAAGTTTCATATTAGATATGTTGTTAGATTAGATTAGACCAATCAAGTTCTACAAATCAAAATTTTATAATATTCAAAATTTAAAAATTCTATAAAAAAAATCTCTACAATATCTACAAAAAGATTAAAAAAAGATCAGATTAGATAATTGCGACATGTATATGGGAAAAAAAAATCAAAATCTTTCGATTTCATGTGACAGCATGAGATTCGAAAAAAAATTGGAATTAGATCAAAAGAATTATAATTTATCTTTCATTAAGTATAATATTTTGATTTGGTTTATATATTTAGATTATGTGAAAGAGGAACGATTAGATTACAACATTCTAGATTTTAGAAGTCGAAATGGGATGGTCTGACAAATCAACATAGGTGCAATCACAAAAGTCATCAACATTCTAGACATATAGTTTGGAATTAGGATTCGTCCATGATTTTACGTATTTAATTTGTATTCTTTTTCTATTCTATTGTTTTTAATATTAGAGATTTTTTTTCCTTTCAAAACTCAATATATTATGAGTTCAAAATTTCAAAAAAGTCATTGTACGTGATTTTGGCATTTAATTTTTGTTTTTTTTCTTTTCCATTCTTTTTATCAAAAGCAATTTTTAACCTTTCACAACAAAATACCTTAAATGAGTACAAAATTTTAAAAATAGAAACTTGGAAGATTGCTCAAATAGGGAAGTCAACCCAAACTTGGTGGTTAAGGCTTGGATAAGAAGACTACATAGGCTTCGAGATTAGTCCTGTTGCTTGCAAATTGACTCAAACAGACGGTAAAAAAAAAAAGTCATAAAACTAAACTAACATAGATTCTAAATTGAGGGATTTTAACATATACTGATAGGATAAATCATTTGCCTCCAGTTACACATCAACCCATTCCTTTTAGTTTGTTTAATGGTTTCGAGATAGCAATTGATATTAGAAATCCACTCCTTGTAGCAGAACGATAAAAGAGTGCAAGAAGCAATTATAATTTGGCTCAAGAGGGGTTAATGTTGCATAGGTCACATAAAACACAAACAAAAATTTTCACAAAAATATAAAAGCATATTCTTAATTTATGTATTACTTCAGATTACATAGACAAATGTACAATGTTTTTTTTACATATACAAATGTACAATGTCTTTTTTAGTTCGATCTCCCTTCATGCTTTTTTCAATGTTAACTATTATTCATGCAATACTTAAAGTTTAAATGGAAATCTTGTATGAGATAAAGAAAATAGTCGAACAAACCCTATATACCCTCTAGCCAAAAAAAAAAACATATAGTATCTGAAAATAAACTCTCATGCATATCACAAAAGACAACCTTGCTCTGGTCACTAATATAAAAGTGTGTCATCCTGACCTTTTGGTGCATGAGTCCTGCAATGTTCTCCTGTACGTTTGTCTCTGTAGCGATTCAAAGTTTGTGTTACTGTAATGTTTCCTTCTTTGTTTTTTTAATAATCATCTTATAAGCAGTCGCTTCCTCTATGGACGACATTATAGTGACGGCTCTTGAGTCTCTGCAGCGAATCGAAGTTTGTGTTCCTTTATAGACGAAAACCACGTTCTAGTGACGACTCTCGAGTTTGTCCGCCACGTCTAGCAAGATCCAGTTGATCCTCCATAGACGAAAACAACGTTGTAGTGACGGCTCTCGAGTTTGTCCGCCACATCCAGCGAGGTCCAGTGGATCCTCCGACTGAGTCGTCACAATCAACAAACAAAGTCCTCTCTCATCTGCAAAGTCTACCATTGGCGAAAACAAATTTCAACAGATAATCGAGTTAAGATAGAGAAAGATAGTCATAAAACTATATTCACATCCATTAAACCCAAATGCAAACGGTTTAATATAAATTAAAAAAACTTGACGATAACAAAGATTAGACTCAAAACATATAAATTTAAAAAAAGAAAAATAAAACTAAGCAGGGTCCATTATTGATAAAACTCTTCTTCAAGTAGAACTGCACCACTCACCAAATAAAATTACAATTAAATGAATAACAAATAATTTAATAGCTAAAAAGTCCAAACTCAAACATAAACCCATGTAAAGAATGAAAAGACATAAAATAAAAACAACAAAATTTGTATTACCAAAACAGTTAGGTCAAGGCCCTTGAGAAAACTAAGTCATACTGAGCGGAGTCTCTTGTAACAAAAGGGGAGGGTAATAGAGAGAGAATAGACCTTGTGGCGATCAAACATTTAAAGGCGGTGAGGGTGAATCGTGGGAGGAGTCTTTCATAATTGTCGTGAAAGGGTGAGTCGTTTTTGGTGTTTTGGAATTGCGGTAGGAATTTTCACTTTTTGGGAAGTTTATTCTGATCAATTGAGAGATTTTATGCATTAAGAAGATTTTAGGGAGTCCAGGTTATTTAGGTTTTTAAAATTTTAAGATTTGGATAGGAATTGCGGTAGAAATTTTCACTTTTTGGGAAGTTTATTCTAATCAATTGAGAAATTTTAGGGATTAAATAGATTTTAGTGAGTCCACGTTGTTCAGGTTTTTAAAATTTTAAGATTTGGATAGGAATTGCGGTAGTTGACAAAAAAAAAAAAAAAGATAGGAATTGCGGTAGGAATTTTCACTTTTTGGAAAGTTTATTCTGATCAATTGAGAGATTTTAGGGATTAAGTAGATTTTAGGGAGTCCACGTTGTTTAGCTTTTTTAAATTTTAAGATTTGGAGAGATTTAGGAATGAAATTAATTTTTTTTTTAATTTTTACCTTTTCTATTTGTTTAGGAGAGTAGAGGGAGAACACTAGTTTTGCCACGTGGCATCCTAGCACTTTAGCTTTTTTGAGAATTTAAGGATGAATTATTGAAGGCTCCAAAGAAATCCAACTACATTTGCATATATAATAAGATAAATTGGCCTGTAAAAAGATCTTCTTACCAATATTGCCTTTCGATAGAACCATTTTTCTGGTAAGTACTGGACAACCCCTCCATGATTGGTACATGCAGATATATATATCTATTATATGCCACTAATATATTTTTTTTTCTAGAATAATAATTTATACAATTAAAAAATTTATACAGAATTAATGTACATAATGACGTGGCTAAAGAAGAGCGTTTCATTTCAAAACACAATACTCATTAAGATGATTCTCAATTTTAAAAATGACATTGTCACATCATTCTAAACATATTTTTTTGGAAGAATAACATTTGCCTAATCTTCCTATCTAGATTGTGTATCTATGATCAGCTAGACATTTTCATCTGGGTATCTAGATTGTATATATTATGCCAAGTACCATGCAGGAGTCTTGTAGGATTCACTATATTTAACTGTTTAAAAGATCACTATCTAATGAACTTGTAACACCTTAAAACAAGGATTAGGATATTTTCATTTTATGATTGGAATGGAAATTTTTATTTCATTAGTTAAAAAGGTAACACCTCATATACAATAAAAATGAGAAGATCGGATGGGGTGACTTAAACTTACTTAAAAATAAATGAATTTGTGATTCTATAAAAGTAAATATATATCCATGTAAAATGACAAATTTTGGGAACAACATCTAATGTGACCCCAAATAGTTCACTGATTGATGAAACAAAGCCTATGGAATGAAGAAGATTCAAATCGTAGAAGAAGAAAAAACAAAACAACGAAATCTGAATACCTCAATTTTCAAAGTACTAATTCACTGGTCTCTAAATTTTACCTCTAGTTACCAAAATATTCTTTTAATTATCCCAATATGGGGACTTCTACCTCAACAGCCGCTATAAATAAGGCACTATATCCATCCTAGCCATCTCATCCCACAAAGTAACCATGGCTAGTCCTTGTGTTTTGCTAGTATTCTTTCTTCTCTCTCATGCTTGGCCATGATGTTCTACAACTTGAAGCCTCCCATGTTGTTAACAGCAACCTTCAAACTCTTCAGCCAACTTCACCAAACCAAACATACAGAACTTATCACTTCCAACCTCCCAAGAACTGGATAAATGGTATGCATTCTATCACAAACTGTTTTTTAATTAATATTGTGTTTGAATCAAGGACTTGGTGATGGAAAATAAAAGGTGAGGGGAAAAAAGAACAAAAAAATATTGTTTTTATTAAAAACTTTATGTTTATTTTTCTTATTATACATACTCTTTATCATATCTCTCACATTCTCTATTGTTTCTATCTTGTTTCTGGCGATTGACCTGTTCTGGTTGCCGAATGGACAAATGGGTGTCTTCTCGGATTTATAGATCCCAATGGTGAGTTCTTTTACTCCTAGATGTTTCCATGGTTCAGCTAATAACGAACTAAAAAACAGAATCCATTTCAAAATATAGTTCATCTCACGTAAATTTTGTAAAAATATGCAAGAATATGTTCATGATAGTGTATTTTTTGTTCTTTTTTCCCTTGCTGCAGGACCAATGATGTATAAAGGGATATACCATCTTTTCTATCAGTACAGCCCATATGGAGCAGCTTGGGGTAATATAGTGTAGGCTCATTCGACATCGATGGATCTTGTCAACTGGAAACCCCATTTTCCCGCTATCTCCCCATCTCAGGAAGCCGGCGACATCAACGGTTGTTGGTCGATCCTCCCGGGGGAAAAACCGGCCATTCTCTACACCGGAGTAGACTCACAAAATAGCCAAGTCCAAAACCTAGCCGTGCCCAAAAACCTTTCGGACCCATTCTTTATAGAATGGGTTAAGTCACCTTATAATCCATTAATGGCACCAACCACCATGAACCAAATGAATGCAAGCTCGTTCAGAGACCCAACCACTGCATGGATAGGCCCTGATGGGAGATGGAGAGTCATCATTGGAAGCATAAGAAATCGCCGGGGAATAGCAATTCTGTATAGAAGCAAGGACTTTATTTACTGGATTATAGCCAAACACCCTCTTCATTCTGCCAAGGACACTGGAATGTGGGAGTGCACTGATCTTTTTCCAGTCTCGACCAAAAGCCAAACTGGGCTGGACACATGCATGGTTGGGATGGGGATTAAACATGTACTCAAGCCGAGCTTGGATGATACCAAACATTACTATTACACTGTTGGGAAGTATAACCCTGTCAAGGTATCTATATCCCTGATAAGGGATCCGTGGATAACAATTCGCGGTTGAGATACGATTATGGGAAGTTCTATGCTTCAAAAACATTCTATGACAGTGTTAAGAAACTAAGGATCTTGTGGGGTTGGACTAATGAGTCTTTGCCTGAAACTGAATACGTGAAACAAGGCTGGGCAGGAGTTCAGGTAACTATGTTATTGTTGTTCATGCATATTTGTTTCGAGTCATTCCAAGTAAGGAATTACGATAGTTTTTGAGTGGAGATGTTTTGCAGGGAATTCCGACGAGCGTTTGGCTTGATAAATCTGGAAAGCAATTGGTGCAATGGCCAATTTTAGAGATCGAGAAGCTAGGAATGAAACGAGTCGGCTTGCCTAGCACAGTGCTTAAGAGAGGATCAATGCTTGAAATTTCATCTGTCACAGCACCACAAGTGAGTTTCTAAACCGGGTTTGTAGTCTAGGTTTATGTTTTCTGAAAATTCAGCCTATTTTGTAAATTAAATCCGAAAACTGCCAGTTTTCAGAAAACTTGTTCTAGGAAATAGAAAATTGTATCCGTTTGGTTACAGTTTTAGTAGTATTTTCATTTTCTAAAATATGCAGAAATTGCATTTGGCATAGAAAAGAGCCTACTATGATAAAAAGAAAGAGAACTAGAATCTACACATTGATACCATTTAGCAAACTGGTTCCACAACTTACTTTCAAACAACTTTTTAAAAAATGCCTCTTTAAAAAAGAAGAAGATGTTTTCTCATGAGTTTTCGAAACCATTATACCAAAATGAAAATAATGTGAAAATAATATGACGTTTTCAATGGTCTCATTTTTTTCGTTTTGAGAACATGAAAAATGATAAGTTAATGATTTTTTTTTAGAACACGAGAAATGAAAACAAAACTATAGCAGACTCTTACCAAATGAGCCACAGTAAAGATTTTTGTACTACGTTATTTGTGCTAATATAATATTTTCACTGTTATTTTTCATTTTCTTGTATCTATACATTTTACAGGCAGATGTAGAGATATCTTTTGAAGTACTAGACTCTGAAAGGGCAGAAAAGATGGAGCCAAGTTGGACCGACCCACAATTGTTGTGTAGCAAAAAGGATGCATCAGTTAAAGGTGGGCTTGGACCATTTGGATTACAGGTTTTGGCATCAAAGGATATGAAAGAATATACAGCAGTGTTGTTCAGAATTTTCAAAGGTCAAAACAAGTATCTGGTGCTTATGTGCAGTGACCAGAGCAGGTTCCCCTCTCCTCTTTCTCTCTCTCTCTCTCTCTCTCTCACCAAATTTCAGACACAGATTTTAACCTTTTTGTCTACTAATTAACAGGTCTTCACTAAATCAAAAAAACTGATAAGACAACTTATGGAGCATTTTGGGACTGAACCCTACAAGCAATTGTCATTGAGGAGCTTGGCAAGTTCTTTTCCCTCTCTCTCTCTCTCCCTCTACCTACCTACTTGGGCATGCAATCTTTTAAACTCAAGATGCCTCCATTTTATCTTATGTTCTTCTAAATCATCCGAGAGCTATGTATTGTAAATAGATCACTCTACAGTGGAGAGCTTTGTTGGAGGAGGAAAGGCATGCATCACTACTAGGGTTTATCCCACAATGGCTATTGGTGATAGGGCCCACTTATATGCTTTCAATTAAGTAATCGGGAGTGTGAGAATCTCAAAGTTGAGTACTTGGAGCTTAAAGAAAGTTCGGGTCAAATGAGACAAAGGAAGAGGAGTATTCGTAGTCTAGATTTGGGAATGGCCTGGATGACAAAGATTCATTCTTAATATATAATAATTTTATGATCTTGTCATTGTTATTGCATAAATAAATAAAAAACATGTCAGAAACAGTCGGGTTGTCCCTCACTTTTTACCTGATGTGAGCTATATTAAGTGAGACTCACCAGTTGTTAGTGAATTCTACTTGATGTGACATACATAAAGTGAAAAGTGAGAAAAAACCTAGCACTCACCATAAATAAACCTGTTTTTTCTTGTATCTTTGTATATCATCAATATTTTCTTTGATATGTTTCATCATTCTCTCGAGCGTCCCTCTCGACTCGAGAAGTAGAACTTGCATAACTTGAATGAGGAATGCTAGTAACAGCGTCGAATTCTCACCCGCGCTCTATGCAATTACCACGTATAGAATAGCTTTTGAATTATAATAGACAACCAGAGAGAAAAAGTTATACAAACATCCCCTGACTTTTGAAAAGACCAAACCACTTTTCCTCGTTATATTTTTATATTTTGTGTGTACCGTGTAGCTCTTTGAGAAGGTAATATGATATTCCCACCCATATATTTACCACTTTTTATTACCCAAACTCTCCCTTTTGATCTATCATTAATAGTTAGAGCATCACACACCATTGTTTATCAATTCTAAATTGCACTAAAACAACATATTGGCTTCCTAAACATATTGGCCTCCTCCTCCTCTATTTTTTTTCTTTTCTATATAATAAAATTTTTTCTCTAATTTATTAATTTGTAAATGTGTATTTAATTTCTGACTCAACAAAACATTCTATGATAGTGTTAAGAAACTAAAGATCTCGTGGGGTTGGATTAATGAGTTTTTGCCTGAAAGTGAATACGTGAAACAAGGCAGGGCAGGAGTTCAGGTAACTATGTTATTGTTGTTCATGCATATTTGTTTCACGTCATTCCAAGTAAGGAATTCCGAGGAGCGTTTGGCTTGATAAATCTGGAAAGCAATTGGTGCAGTGGCCAATTTTAGAGATCGAGAAGCTAGGAATGAAACGAGTCGGCTTGCCTAGCACAGTGCTTAAGAGAGGATCAATGCTTGAAATTTCATCTGTCACAGCACCACAAGTGAGTTTCTAAACCGGGTTTGTGGTCTAGGTTTTTGTTTTCTGAAAATTCATCCTATTTTGTAAATTAATTCCGAAAACTGTCAGTTTTCAGAAAACTTTCAGTTTTCAGAAAACTTGTTCTAGGAAATAGAAAATTTTATCCGTTTGGTTACCATTTGAGTACTATTTTCATTTTCTAAAATATGCGGAAATTGCATTTGGCATAGAAAAGAGCCTACTATGATAAAAAGAAAGAGGACTGGAATCTACACATTGATTCCATTTAGCAAACAGTTCCACAACTTACTTTCAAATAACTTTTTAAAAAATGCCACTTAAAAACAGAAGATGTTTTCTCATGAATGTTCAGAACCATTATACCAAAATGAAAACATTGTGAAAATAATATGACGTTCTCAATTGTCCCATTTTTTTCGTTTTGAGAACATGAAAAATGAGAAGTTAATGATTTTTTTTTAAGAGCACGAAAAACAAAAACGAAATGTAACAGACTCTTACCAAATGAGCCAAAAGTAAAGATTTTTGTACTAGGTTATTTGTGCTAATATAATATTTTCATTGTTATTTTTCATTTTCTTATATCTATACATTTTACGGGCAGATGTAGAGATATCTTTTGAAGTACTAGACTTTGAAAGAGCAAAAAAGATGGAGCCAAGTTGGACCGACCCACAATTGTTGTGTTGGGAAAAGGATGCATCAGTTAAAGGTGGGCTTGGACCATTTGGATTACAGGTTTTGGCATCAAAGGATATGAAAAAACATACAGCAGTGTTCTTCAGAATTTTAAAAGGTCAAAACAAGTATGTGGTGCTTATGTGCAATGACCAGAGCAGGTTTCCCCTCTCCTCTCTCTCTCTCTCTCTCTCTTCTCTCTCTCACCTAATTTCAGACACAGATTTTAACCATTTTGTCTACTAATTAACAGGTCTTCACTAAATCAAAAAACTGATAAGACAACTTATGGAGCATTTTTGGAAGTGAACCCCATCCATGAGCAATTGTCATTGAGGAGCTTGACAAGCTCTTTTCCCTCTTTCTCTCTCTACCTACCTACTTGGGCATGCAATCTTTTAAACTCAAGATGCCTCCATTTTATCTTATGTTCTTCTAAATCATCTGAGAGCTATGTTTTGTAAATAGATCACTCTATAGCGAGAGCTTTGGTGGAGGAGGAAAAGCATGCATCACTACTAGGGTTTATCCCATAATGGCTATTGGTGATAGGGCCCACTTATATGCTTTCAATAAAGGAACCGGGAGTGTGAGAATCTCAAAGTTGAGTACTTGGAGCATGAAGAAAACTCGGGTCAAATGAAACAAAAGAAGAGGAGTAGTCGTAGTCTAGATTTGGGAATGACCTGAATGACAAAGATTCATTCTTAATATATAATAATATTATGATCTTGTCATTGTTATAGCATAAATAAATAAGAAAAATATTAAGAACAGTTGAGACTGTCTCTCACTTTTCACCCAATGTGCGCTACATCAGTTAAGACTCACCAATTGTTAGTAAATCTTATTTTATGTGACACACATTAGGTGAAGAGTGAAGGACAGCCTAACACTTCTTGTGAATAAACTTTTTTTTCTTGTATCTTTGTATATCATCAATACCTTCTTTGATATATTTCATCATTCTCTCAAGCATCCCTCTCGACTCGGGAAGTAGAACTTGCATAACTCGAATGAGGAATGCTAGTAACAGCTCAATTAGCAGTCGAATTCTCACCCGAGCTCTATACAATTCCCACGTATAGAATAGCTTTTGAATTGTAATAGACAACCAGAGAGAAAAAGTTATACAAACATCACCTAACTTTTGAAAAGACCAAACCACTTTTCTTTGAGAAGCTAATATGATATTCTCACCCATATATGTACCACTTTTTATTACCCAAACTCTCCCTTTTTGATCTATCATTAATAGTTAGAGCACCACACACCACCGGTTATCAATTCTAAATTACACTAAAGCAACATATTGGCTTCCTAAACTTTTTTGTGGTTGTGTTAAATAAAAAAAATCTTTATGTAATTTTTACATTGTATTTAAAAATAAATAATAAATTTATCCTCATTTATCACCGAATCTCCAGCTACATAAAAGAAATAAATTATCCACCAAATAAATAAAATAAATTGACAAACCACAAATTAAAATTATATTGAGTACAAAAACTCTGTTAATATTCTATATTTTTGGCTTCCAAGTATTTTTTTTCAAAAGAAATCTCTTTTAAACTTACAAATATTTTATAGCACCAACTTTATAAGCCTGCAAACAATACATACATTTTTTTAAAAAGTAATAAGTATATTAATCATGACAAAATAAAATGTGATGTCATAGTGAGTAATATTGATTACAAGAAAGAGTTCAAAGTTCCTTGTGAATAATTATGGTAGTTACAAAAATAGAGAAACAACAAAAATAGTAACACAAATACAAAATCACCTTATAAAACTTAATTAAGGTTTTATGGGCTAAGGGTAATTGTTTTGTAAATTATTGCTCAATTTGAAAATAATATTAAGAAATTATGTTCTTTCATTCACATTATTTTTGTGATTTTTAGTTCACAACCCAACAGTCAAAGCAAAATTTCATCAAATTTAATGTTACCATTTTCTTTATTTAGGCCTTTTTTTTACCCTTACATAGTTGTATACATATATTTTAGAATCAAATCATGTACACTTAAATTAATCGGGCTTGGGTTTAACCTGCATGAAAACTCAAAATAAACATAGCTCTCCAAAATTAAAAACAATACAAATTATAAAAGATAAACATAATATAAAATTGGGAAAAATAATCTAAATCCCAAATATAAAAAATAACATCAAAACCCTAACATTTACTTATAATTAACAAAGGGTATTTTGTATTATTAGTGGTGTTTAATGAATTTTAAAAATAATCGGGTGGTTTCGAGGTGGGGTGACTTGAACCTTACCCCACCCCAAACTCGCTTCGAGTTTTATTTTCATCCCTGTAACAAACTCCTAATATGTTTATTCATATTCTAAACCTATACTACTAGGCTCAAAGTGAAGTGGGTTTCAGACTTTTCGATTCAAATTATCATCTCTCTAGCTATGGAGAAATTATTAAGTACTCTTAAAGTACCGCTCGGCCTTGCCCCTCTACTTACATTGGATGAATCCCTCACTTGTTAGGTTAGTATTTAACTCTATATAATAGAAGAGACCCAACCACTATGAGTGATAGAACAAAAATGATGTGATACTCTAATAATGCCGGGTAAAATTTTTCCCAGTTGTAACCTATGTTTTCTTCATCTGCTAGATATCTAATTTTTTTTTAGTAATTCTTTATGTTATATTTGTCCCACGTGAGTATAATTTTTTATTGTCAAAGTGGTCTGGCTGCTTGCAAAGTACAACAAGCATATTTCAAGCTTTGAATTTATTGCTAGCTCGCGAGCGCAAAAGGCACCTGTGGAAAGTCGACTGTTAATTTAACTGTCCCTAACATTGCTCAACTTAAATAGGCATTAATTTCTAAAACACAATTGAGAAGATTTTTGGACTCAGCAAAATATATGTATATACACACATATACATATATATATATATATATAAAGGCAATCCCAATGCATGAGTTTGTCTAATATTATAAAGTTGGATGTATATAATCTTATCTTTATCTCCTCATGTAAAGACCTAATATTATAAAGTTAAATGTATACATTTGTATCTTTACAAAGAATCCCCTGCATTCCAAACACCATCCATGCAAAAAATGCAAATTAGCCACATAGAGCCCTAATCTTCTGATCTTCACGTGAGATCTCCTGAAGGGGCTGTGGGTCGCTGAAGGCTTTGACTGGATAGCAAGGATGATTGACCAGTTCTGATTCAACACTTCCCCTAAAGGGTTATACACTATTAAAGCTGATTTATGCTACTAAAGCTATTTAAGGAATTCCATATATACTTCAGTACATAAAGCCATATACTGTAATGTGTGTGCACAAATAGTGCTGAAGTGGGCAGTGATGGGCTCTTCTACCGAGGGGAGTTGGAAGGCAATCCCAGTTCTAGTCCGTGGGCACATATTAGCGTTTGCCTACCAAATAATAATGTACTAGTGAAAGAATACACAAAAAGGAACATAAACTATTAAATAATTGAAGTCCAAAGCACAGATATATTTGACTAAAGAAAATCCCAAGAGACCCAGCAGATTATAAAAGATCCTCCCATAAGAAGATACAAAAATAATAATAAAAATAAATAATAAAAAAAAATCCAGACAACTTTAGTAGACAAGGGGAGAAATCAAAGACCCAGAACTCTCAAAACTCAGGACACCAACATCACTCCACCCCTGTTTCCGTAAGATGCTGCCTGTAATCTAATACTACTGTTGCTTGCATTCCGGCGGCCGCTCACCCTGCTGACTTTCCCCAGCTTGTGCTCTGCCACTCTTCTGCAATTAATACACAGCGACCCAGATGTAATCCAAAGCCACGGCCCATTGAAAAGCTTTACATTTTGTAGAGTAAAATATAAATTACATGGTTAGATCATCTCACCTTCGGTCCAGATGACTGGTTAGTGATTTCCAATTCAAATGACCACCCCATGAAAAAGGGAGCAAAAGGGTATTAGCAATTTCCAAAATTGAAAATCAAAAGCAGGAGAGAGAGAGAGAGAGAGAGAGAGAGAGAGAGAGACTTTTGGACTTTCTTTAAAAAATTTAATTATTACCTTCTTCCTGTTTTTGCCCTCTTCTTCATCTTCATCTTCGTCATCCTCATCGTCCTCATCTTCTTCATCTTCGTCCTCATCCCCATCTTCGTCCTCATCATCATCCTCCATGTCTTCAAACTCATCCCCCTGGACAGCCTCCCCCGTAAACCACGAGACAGCATGGGGGATAATTTTGTCCCGAATGGTTGAACTGCATATAGCACCACCGCATCATATAACTTTGCTTCATGTAACTTGTGAAAAGGTGGTTCATAATCTTATATATGTATCAATTGATTTTCTGAAGTTTCAAGAAACCAATATTTGCAAATTTCCCATAGCTTATTATTAGAAGGATTCTCTTTGAAAGATTAAGTAAAAAAGACAACCAAATTAGGCATGATTCCCCCTCCATGGATGACTATGCACAACATGCCGAGGGGGCAAAAACAATTAGAAGTGAGTTCACATAACCACATTCCTCATAAAATCTAGTATCACTACGCCCTGAAAATTAATTATCACAAATAAATTCTTAACAATGAGATCATCGCATTTAATCACCATATGCAATATCCATAACTAGAAACAGAAGGGGTGACTCACCCAATGTCATAGTCCTGCTCCATTTGGTTCTGAAGTTCCTCGGCCTGTTAATGCATTGTATGCATGGATTAGAGGGGGAAACCACATTATAATTTTCAATGCCTTCAAAAATTATTTTGGCTATGTATAAAGTTGCTGAACTTACAGTATCTTCATCAATATCATCATCATCCTCAGGAACCTGAGGAGGGTTGAAGAAGTTGAAGAAACTTTCACAATTTTCAGTCTTTGTGATAGGTTTTGCATTCTTAGATCCCTTCTTTGGTTTCTTCTTGAGGATCTTCTGAGTCAAGCATTTACCTGGATGCCATTCAATCTCCGTTCTACAAAGTACCAAAAATAATGTGAGTTCTAAGAGGAGCTAAAAGTTTTACCATAAGGGGAGGAAATACCAGCTTACCCTATTGCTTTCTCTAAAATAGGTTCGTCGTCATCAATCATGTGGTACGTTTTCGTCAGAACAGAGTTCTTGAAAAAAGGATTAGGATCAAAGAAGAACTCAAGCTTAAAACCCTTGGGATTATCAATCCTGCACCACTTGATATCTTTAATATATTTGAGAGCCTCCTCATCACGCTCTGAGATCTAAACAAGGGGCAACAAATCACAATCAACTAAGATTAAGACCCAAAAAATAAAAATGAAGGCGGGGGACGGGGACGGGGACGGGGACGGGGACGGGGACGGGGACGGGGAGAAGTGGTGGTCCAGTGGGTTGTTCTATCTCTAACCTCCTCAGCCAATACTTCGTTAGTTTTCATTGCAGTGACCCAAAAATTGGGAACACCCTTCTCTGCATTAGACATGTCAGAAAGACAAAAACGTCAGACTCATATGTCACTTTACATCAGAGAGGGAAGAAGAAGAAGAATTCGGTAATTTGCAAATAAGTGAGTCACCTTCTGTCTCCTTATCCCCCTCTTGCTCCATTGTGGCTTCATTTGTAACTCCACCAACTTCTACAACACCATTTACAATTTCATACCTCTGCAACATGTCCAAAGACATTACAATTCAACAAACAAAGAATAACTCTGTTGACCCCACAAATTTACACAATTAACATAAATTTGTATGTATGAACAAAAGAAATTGTAACATAAATAGGGAAATCATTAAAAAAAAATGCTGAAATCTAATATACAAGTTACAACACTTGGTGACATTTTCCATACCCTTGTGTATAGTGGTTCATAAAGCTTCTGGTACTTAGCTTCAAGGGCTGCTCTCTCCTCAAAAAACATTGCCTGCAACTCATCATGTTGGCTCTGCAAACCTAGAATATGTCATGCTACAGCAACCATTACACTCCAACACACACCCAAAAATCTAGAGACTTTAGGCAACCATTTTAATTAAAATGTTCAAGAGAATCAAGGAAATAAATTTATTTTATGGTAAGTAAATAATTTCTAAAATATCCCCAAAAAGAGGCATAGCCTGTGTACACTGGTAGTATACAAAAACTAGCAATACAGCACCAAGGCCACAATATGATGCAAGACCAAACAAAGACATTCCCATAAAAACCCACCTCATCAGTATTGGTAACAGATGTTTGTGGATAGAAACTAAGCTACCTTAATCAGCCTTTTTGGCATGTTGCAATTGAGAGCACTATCTTAACTGCATCTGATGCTTATGGAACTACCCCCACATGAATGTATTACAGTATTGGGGCAAGGTTTGAGAAAAGCATACAGAGGTATTCTGCCTCAATGGAAGAAAAAGGATTAAAAATCAATTTTCATGTTTAAAAAATGATAGAAAATGGAAATGATGTCTATTAAAATCTAGCTAAAGATGTAATGCTCATAACTCATGGAAGAAGTATGTCCCGTAACTTCATCCAACTTCATTTTGTCAGAGTACTATGACCACCACCATGTTACCGTGTACCCCATCAAGTATTGCTCAACAAAAAGAACATGTTCAAACAGTATCACATCAACAACAAATCACTATACATCCAAACCAAGACATTTCTACAACCAACACATGCAAAGGGATTTTTTACATTCGCAATACATGACTAGACCCTAACAGCCTGTTTGGAACTTCTGGAAGGGAAGAGAAAGATAAATGGTAGGATTGCAGGAAAAGTGTTTTCCCTTCCACTGTTTGGTTTTACAAATAAAATGAAAGAAAAATAGAAGGAAAACACTTTCCGTTGCTTGAAATTCAAAGGAGAGAGAGAGAGAGAGAAAGAGAGAGAGAGATTATTTTCCCACCCTTTTCTCTCTTCAGTAGAATCAAACAGGGAATTGAAAAAAGATAGTTCCTATTTCATTTCATTTCCCTTTCCATCCCCAAGTTCCAAATAGGCTGTAAATGACTAACAATTTACGAGGGGGAAAAAAACAACCCAGACCCATTACATAGACTTAGCAATGGCATAGATTGTTACTAAGTTTCACTTCATCTAGTTATACAAGTTCGGAACAAACTCTCTCAAGTAAAATGACATACTATTACTCTCTATCAAGTAAAATGACATACTATTACTCTCTCTATCAAGTAAAATGACATACTTCTATTCTCTGTATTAATGAAATTGACACATTTCTATTCTCCCTATTAATGAAATTGACGCACTTCCATGTTCACTATTACAAAATGGCATACTTTTATTCTCCCGTACTTATTAATTAAGACAAGGGCAATGTCTACATGTTTCACCAGATGAAGTTCAAATTTCAAATTTTGGAACTACTGAATCACCGAAGCTAGCAATTGCCAAAGAGAAAAAGGTACTGTTTGAGATGTTGACATTGCCATTTGAAACAAAAATCCAAAGCAAATATGCTCATATCTTGGACACAAGCATCCCTTGCTGCGCAGAGAATGAACTATTGACACTGCCACCACGGGCCCCACTCTTAAGCATGTAACTGCAATGTGTTCAAAATGGCACATGTGATTGTGGATGATGCATTCTTCAAAAGCAAACTTGGCCTGACTGTAATGGAAGTAAAGTCACAAATACAAGTAAGACCCCACTCTTACGCATGTAACTGCAATATGTTTGAAATGACTCGTATGATTGTGCATGTAACTGCAATGTGTAACAGCAAACTTGGTCTGACTTTAATGGAAGCAAAATCACAAATAAAAGTAACCCAGGAAAACTACTTAAATATATCATAAACCATAGTATCAGTTTTTTTTTTTTTTTTAATTATTGTAAACTCTAGAACACATAAAGCAAGCCAGGATTAACCAATGAGACATGACACACATCACATCGTACTACGGATAAGAAAAATCTTAACACATATTAACACCATATAAACCTAAATAAGATATCTAATACAAAATACAGCATCACTCTTCACTCCCATCAGAAAGACTAGATTTTAAAAGCAAACCTGCAGCTCTCTCAGAACCTCAACTCGCTTCCGAACATTCGGTGATAGAGTCTCGAGAACATCCGAATGCTGCCCAGCCAAATTCTGAAGCTTATCCTGCAAAAACCCCCCAAACAACACAATAAAATAGACATAACAAAAACCCTAATTTTTAAACAGGCAGGAGTGTAGAAATAACTAACCTTAAGGGCATTAACAAGATCGGCACGATCCTCCGCACTAAGAGCTACAAACAATAACAAAACGGGAAAAATATTAGAACTTCAATTCGGCACAATCACATATACATATTTACATGTATATATAAAGAGAGCCACAGATTAGGGTTTAGGTTTGAAATTACCGGCGGCGGCGGCGGGGAGGGCGGACCCAAGATCGGACATGTCGAACTGATCTTTGTCGTTACTCATTTTTGAACTGTATGAAACCCTAGAGAGAGAGAGAGAGAAGGAAACCCCAAGAAAAGGGGGGAAAATAAAGGGATAGAAACGAACGAGGGTTTTGTGAGGGAGAGAGTCTGAAGAGATCAGGGGACCAGAAAAAACAGGGGGCGAGTAGGCGGTTATCTCTCTTCTCTCTCTCCCTCAGCTCCTGACCTAAGAGGTCCTAGGAATATATAGTATGGAGGATACAATCGGTCCCACGCGCAACGTGAGAACGTGGTGTGTACGTGCCAGTGAAAGTTAGATCCCAGTACTGCTGCGGCCGTGCTGGCAAAATCACCTGACAGCTTCGCATTTTGGCAAGCAAAGACCCAAAGCCCAAGCCTCGGTTTAGTTGTCGGGAACAGCACATCGAAACGATGTCAATAAAAAGCTAAATGAAAAGGTTAAATAGTATTTCGACAATTCGACCCTTAAATTTTACTTATGTCCTTAATTTATCGTCGTAACATTTATAGGATGTTTGGAACTTGGGAAGGGGAGAGAGAGAGAGGAAAGGAAGGTTTTTAGAAAGTGTTTTTTTTTTTTTTTGTTCTTGTTTAATTTTATTTAAAATAGGAAGAGAAGGAAAAGAGTAAAAAAAAATCTTAAATCACCACCTCTTTTTATCTTTTGTTGTTTTGAATACTGTGACACTCACAAATTTTACTAACTTTTGTATATGATTAAGTAATAAAAAAATTGATAAAATTTTTACGAATTGAATGATTTAGCATAATATGAAATTTAGAGATAAAAGAAGGCTCAAGAAAATTATTATGTATGTTTTAACCAAAAATTATATCTGATAAATTTCTAATCATGAAAATATATATATATATATAAATATATAATTTCGCATCAGATAAGACTTCGAAAAAAAAAAAGTCATTCATTGCAGCTGACTCATGTTATTATGGGTCATCCATAATTATTCACAACACTCACCCTTGAATGACCATCACAAAAATATACCTTATTAAAACTTTATTAGAAAAAAATCTTAGCGAAAAAAAAGAGTACAATATGTTGTGTAACATAAAATATTGTAGGTGCGTTAGAACTGTCTTGTTAAAATCTCATCAAGAAAAAACCTTGTGAAAAAAATTATTGGCGAAGGGAAAAGAGTACAGTACGCGACTCCTCTTTATTCATACTTCTGGTATGAATTTGATGGTTTTGATTGCTTAACATAAAATATTCATAAAGCAACACATGTCAATCTTGTGCACTAATTTATTAAACGTCGCACTTATTTTAGTAGATAAGTTCTCTAAATTGTCACTTGAACGTATCTGTTGGACACTATATTACTGCTCTTCTGGAACTCATATACATAAAAGAATTTTGACGAAATATGTTTAGTTCCGTCATCTTTGATGTAATCTCCCTTAATCTGTATAATCATTATCTTCGATAATATCGTCGAGTTATCTTTGAACAAAGATAGTCAGCAACTTTCTTGAATATATTGAATCATAAAACTTAGCCAAATACACTCTCAACTCACTTCATAAATATTTCAAAGAAATGATTTGAAAAAGTTGTCATTAATATGTACTCCAAGTTATATCAGTCTTATCATCAATAAATAAATACATTGTGTGTGACAGAGTTTTATATGGATAAGAAAGATAACTAGTATCTACAAAACCAATTAACTCTGATAGTGACCCATTTGCATAAAATAAATCCATGTTTGTTGTTTTTTGAAGATAACACAATATATGATTTACTCCGTTCCATTGTCTTAAAGCTGGTGCAGAACTATACCTTTTTAGTAGGTTAACAAAAAACTATAATATCAAATCTTGTACATTTTACAGAATAGATGACAACCCTAATAGCATTATGATATGGTACTTCAGGATCAATAATTTCTTTACCATATTCTTAAATTTGAAAGTGACTTTTCTATATATCAAGTGATCATATAACTATTGTAGAATTTTATGGATGAATTTTATTAATATAAATTCTTTTCTGTATATGTCAGTTGATAAATATAAATTCTTTCTGATAAATGCTCATTCTGCATGACAAGATAATAATTTATTCTCCAAAGATACTTAATTTCAAAGTTATTCTTTAAATAACTAATAGTTTTTGTAATCTTTTTAGAAGTATCGACAATATTTAAAAACATCGACATATATTACAATAGTAATAAATTCAAATTCTAAAAAATGCATGGATAAATTATATTGTTCACATATTCTTTTTTCAATAGATATTTATTGAGATAATTGTACTATCTATGTCCAAATTGATTTAACTCATACAAATATATTTGAAGTTTGATAGAATATAACTTTCGAAATTTTAAAATATTTGCTTCAAACATTTCTTTAAGAACTTTCATATTTATATCCTTACCTAATCCATCATTGCTAGGGACTATGGAATTTCTCACGACTCGACTTGATCCTAAATAACAAATAACAGTAACAAACATGAATCAAGTAACAGCAACAAGCACAAATTAACTACTCAAATTTAACCTTCAGATTTCTGTTGTATCACTCGTATACGTCTTACTCTAGAGAGAGTAGGCTCGCACTTGTTAGGGTTTCTTTTCCTCACAAAAATATGTATCTCTCAATTATGAGTAAGTGTCACCCTATCTGCTCTTAGAGTGCGTATATATAAAGGTTATAGCAACAACTATAGAATTAGTATAACTAAGGCTTCTTACGCAAATAAGAATTTCTAATCCAACCATGATTAATTTTTATTTACGTAAATTATAACTTATACTACTAATGAATTATAATTGCACTCCATGTCATACTAGAAATTATATTTCGAGTTTCATATTATTAAATGTTTATTTATCTCCCCACGTTAAGATTACAGATACCCGTCTATTAAATTAAATTACTAAAAGTTAAATTTAATAAACTTATTTAATTCCTTGAGATCTTCCATTTAACTTATTTGATATGTCAGATTTATAATTCACCTGTATTAACATAATTAAAACTTATAAATTTCCTCAATGGGGTATCATCAATCCTTACATCGGGACGTGAATTTCATTAATAATTAATATTCACCATACATATAATGTTATTGTCCAACTCACTGAGTTTATTAACCTACAAATAATCTCACTTTTTTGTTAATCAAAGCAATAAGTACTACATGCATGTGTCTATTTATTATATTAGGATTAAGAGTATAAGTACTCATAATAATCATGAGGTATTAACTGTTTTACATAGTCAGTATAAAAACAATACCTATTAAAATCTTGTGCTACAATCTTACCTCATAGTCAAGACATACCTATTAAAATCTTATGCTACAATCTTATTGATGGCGTGTTTAGTTCTATCTAAGAATGTAAACAATAAGCTTATATTCCATAAGAATCGATGATCTGATCTTCTTTGTGTAAGTCGTACTCTACACACTAAATTATCTACTATATAGAATAAAAGACACATATACATAATCATTAAATAAATATCACAATACAAATATTGTTCACACAGATTCTCATTAAAATAGAATAACTAATTTATTAATAAATACTAACACCATTATATAAAATATGTCTTTTAATATAAATCTCTAACAATATGAATAGGCTGTTATACATTTATTAAGTGTATATTAAGTCATTATGAGATTGACAAACTAATCAATAATATGAAAGTAATTATATCTTTATATAATAGAATTTTTTATTATAATCAATATCAGTTGTCTGCAAGAAACCTTGTGGTACGAGTCTTGCTTTATATTGCACTATTCTATTTTCTCACTGCACAAATACTCATTTATATCAAATTGATTTTACATTTTCGGGTGGGTGGACTACTAGTTTAATTACTTTACATCTTCTGGTGTTTAGACAACAAGTCCAGCATCTGCTGGTGTTTGACTATAGTTCTGATATTTTCATTTTCTGGTGTTTGGACTACAAGTTCGACATCTTCTGGTATTTGAACTACAATTTTGAATAGTCTACATTATACTAATAAGTTTAATTCTAACTCAGCAGTTTCTTTTTATTTTGATTGATCATATCAACATTGACATTTGTTGACTGTTTATGATTCAATCTCTTCATTATTTCTGTTAATTGCAAGAGTCATTTTAAAAAAAGAAATATATTGTTGACAATAATATCATTTCTATTCAATTGTGCTCTTGTATTCACATTATTATTCATTGAGATCTCATTATTTTCAGATACAATTTCCTCTGTAGAGGATATCTCTTTAAGAGGTTCGTCTTCTAGAGATTCTTTTACAAGAGTTTTTTTCCTTAGGAAAACATTATGAGTTACTATCTCTTCCAAAATTTTTTTTTTTAATAGTTTATTCTTTAGAAAATTTATATGATCGATACTCCTCTTGTAGAGGTTCATTTTTTTCTTCACAAGATTTAGATATTATGGTTTCATCAAGAACACTAATTTATTCATTTTGTTTTGTTTTTCTCTTTCTAAGACTTTTGGCTTTTGCATCAACAAGCCTCCCACGTTTTAGGCGTGATTTAAAATCATATGCTGCTATATTAACATATTGTCGTACAGGAGACATCAGTATGTGATGTAGCATTAACAACTAATATATACAATGTCATTGTCTTTTTTGTGTCGGTGAATACTTCAAGCAATTGATTTGTAATCGTGTATAAGAAAATAATTATGTGAATTTCTAATTCACATTTGACTTATTCGAGAACCAAGATGAGACAATTCACATCATTTTAATTAATCTCACGTTATGTCTTATCTCTCATTAATGGTGAAAAAACTGATTTATCAAAATGACAATCCACAAAATGTACTATAAATATATCGCTAGTATTATTCAGTTGTATTAAATAAATGAGGGTAATTTGGATATTATGTCTATAATCAAAAGATTTGGACAAATAGCCAAACAAATGCAACATTGTGAGTTTAACAGTAAACAAATATAAGATCATTGTACATATAAATAAAATAAAAATGATCCACATGGTAGATGTATTAATCTCACAATTACTTTCCTTGTGAACAAGCAGTATATGAATAATGATTGGCATAAAGAATCTTCTGGTTGTTTAGCGGATTGTTCATGTGAGTTTTCAATTATTTAACGCATTATTATTGATCCAAATAATCAAGACGATTGTACCAAAATATGAAATTCTTTTTTGGGTCAAAGCACTTCAGGTGCATCACGGCAGGTGATCCAACAATATAAAAATCGTTTGGGTCAAAAATACTTCTAGTATATCATTTCAGTCAATCTCATAACTTATATGGTCGTATACTATATAGCCCAGAGTAAAAGTAGCAAATTTATCAATTATATGCTTTTGGCATGAAAAATAGAAATAATGTAAAGATATTTTTCATTACCTTTATCTCTATATTATTTTTTGTTGTATACTTCTCGCATGTGAATAATAAAAATAATGTAAAAATATTTGTAAAATTTGAGCAAATTTGTTGTAAGTCCAATAAAATAGAAGGCATTACAAATATAAAGTTTTATTCCTTTTGCCAACATTATATTAGCTTGTTTGAAACCTAACTCTCCTAGAACTTAGTTTTTCTGGAGCCTCCAATTAATTTTGTAATGTCTGATATTGTATTAACATTAATTTTAGCTAATGTTAAGTTATGAAAATATTTTTCTTTTAAAGAATTGTGTACATTCTGGCACTGTCTGTTAGATATATATATTTCTCATTCATCTTTGAAATAATTGAGGCATTGGTATAATTGATGCTTTCATATGCAAAATATATATGAAGTTTCAATCTTAATAAATAAATAGTGTTAGAAATTAAAAACATAATGCATGGAGCTATGCATCATCAATTTAATAATCAAATTTATAAAAATTATTTATACAATAGAAATTTATTTAATATTTAATTGTACTTAGGTACGTGACCAATGAAACATTTTTATAATTCTTGATAGGTGTATTCAACAAATATTTTTTCATTTTATTTTGCTCTCACATTTTTCCACTTCTGGTAATATTATCAATTGATAAATTACATTTTCAAGGTAACTCCGTAATTTCAAAGATATTACATTGCAATCACATCAGCGATAATGTCCGCGACCATCAAATAAAATTGCATTCGTTTTAAGAAATAATAAAAAATTGATCGAACGTACTAGCTAATCATAGCTCTCAATTTGATGCGCAACACCACACTGAATCAATACCATCCATTCATCTCAGTTTTGTTTTGCAAATTCATTTTAAGAGAGAAAAAAAAATCCAAACAAGTTGCAACAACATGCTTACTGAAAACGTGCTTTTAGTGTGCATGTCATGTCAAATAATAATTTTCATCAAAAATTATTTTTTTATTCAAACATAAGAATATATTATTTCATAACATTTTTTCTAAATTAATGCTTACAACATTGCTACTGCAATATTGTAGCAACATGAATATTTTCTCCATATTATTTTCATTGTGAATGGATTTGAATATATCTGCATCACTTGTAAATATAGTCGTGTAACTTCAGGTGCATTCAAATATAATCTTACAATTCCAACTGTATTTATCAATAATCTTGCAACTTCAAGTATATTTATTAATAATCTTGCAACTCCGAATACATTTAATCATAGTGAGCTTTTAAAAAGATTACGATATTCTAACACTCGTATTTTTTTTATAGAAAATTTTAATGATAATACTATGCTAAAAAATAGGCAGGAACCATTATAAGCATAGTTAAATAATAGCAGCAACATAAATTAAAATATCATAAATTAAAATAATAGTACGCGACAAGCTGACCTTATAAAATAATAATAATTAAATAAATCACGTACAAACCTTAATAAGTATTCTAAAAGAATACTTGATTTTTTTATTTAATTGCATTTCTAAAATTCATTACTTTTGAATGAATCTCAATATAAAATATTTAAATAACTACATATCTATAAAATATAATTATAATAATATGATCTAACAACAATAAATTAATACTCTTAACATCATACAATCTTTTTAGAATTATTGAGCAAACAAAATATCTTACTTTAGATAGCATGTGATATAAAAAGTACAAAGAGATGTCGGAAAAGCAAGAGGTAATTGTACAAATCGTTCTTATATCAATTTATTTTATTTTATAAAAACATTAAGTCCACTGCAATGCATCGAATGCTTGCGTGTGCTGCAAAAGCTTATGTTAGGATGACTTTGGTACATAACGCATTTCATGAACTACAATACTGTTAGTTAACGTTGTCAATTTTTATTTTTATATATTTGTATTGTGTGTTTTTTATAATTTAATGATAAATATTTATAAGTTATTATTATATTAATAATACTCAACTAATATTTTGATAAGAAAAAATATATCTATTTTAGTGTTTTTAATATTTTTTTTAAATTTTATAAAAAACAAAAAAAAATTTAATCAAATGCCATTTTTTACTTTTTAAAAAAATAAATAAAAATAATAAATATTATCAAATGAGGCCTAAAAGTCAACGTACTCCAGCAATAAAATGAGAGGTGCAGAGAATAAATAATTTTGCTTTTGTTCATTGTACAGACAACCCATTCAATGCATTTATATCTGAGGTGTATGTAAGCCTCGTGATTTTTTTATAAAAGAGTATCAACTTTTGTAGGAAGTACCACAAATTTCAATATAAAATAAAGACTAAAGGAATTAAAATATTAATTTTACAAAAATAAAATACCTTTAGAAAGAATACAAATACAATCTTTACCTCAGTTTGTTATATTTTTGTGCTGATAATATTTTATAAAACTCAAGGAATATAAAGTAGATAAATATAACTCAACACAATATATAATAAAATTATTTATTCAGAAACTGTCAAATATTTCTCAGATTAGTTCTTCTTAAACTATTAAGAGTTGATCTTTTTGATCATTCAAGATTTTATTACATTAAAAAAAATATATATAAATACAACTGTATTTCTTCAATATTTGTCTAAAACCTCTGCTCTGTCTTTCTTTTATTTTCTTCTCTCATTTTCTTCCTTTTTCTCTTTTCTTCTTCTTATGCCTCTTCTTCTGCTGAAGCTATGTCTATTCATATAGCTAAAGTTTAGTAGCGATCTTATGCCATACTTTTCTCAGTGAAGTTGGGAAAAAATCATTTATTATGGCTGACTCATATTCTTGTGGGTCATCCACAATTATTCATAACAGACTTATATATACAAGGCTTTCGGTATTGCATTGTTCACACCAAGGCTTGATAGCTTAAAACAAATGAGAGGAAGAGAATTGAGAGGGGAGTTCGGAGGGAGAAAGCGAGAAGGGAGGAGGGGTTGTCAAAGTGCAGCTAAGAGCAAGAAAAGAGTGGGAGAGAGAGAGAGAGCTTGGGGTGACCGAAAGATTTGTGGTGGACATTCTTGGTTCAATCTTGAAGGTAAGAAATTCCTAATTTTAGCTCGTTGTATGGTTTGAAATATAGAATCTAATACTGCTTCTATTTTTTTTGCACTTGATGCAGTGTGATGATTGTTGAAATTGATTAGTATTGGGGGTTGATTTGCTTGGTCATAGAAAGTGATGGTCTGGTGGTGCTGGTAGAGGAAAAGGAGGACTAGAATTTGACAAATAGGGGGTTTGAGTGTGCCCATTTTTGGGGCTGCCCATGACTGCTCGGGAATGTTTTTTTTATGAGGCTGTTTTGGGTTGGATTTGACAAATAAAAGGTAAAAAAAAATTTGGGGAATGAGAGGATGAAGGACAGGAAAGCAAAGAGAGTAGAATGAAAGAAATATAAAAGAAAAAAATAAAGTACAAAAAGGACAGTGTGTTTGGGAGGCTCGGAGTGGAACAAAAGAGACAAGAGAAGGAAAGGTAAGAGCAGAAAAGGGAAGTTCTACCAAAAATTTGGCCAGAATAGAGGGAGTTGCTGCCATGAGAAAAGTAAAGGAAGAAGGGGAGAAGGCAGCTCACGGGTGAAGCATCCAAGTTTCACAACCAAGGTATAACCACTCTCTTGGAAAAGTAAGATCACAAATTACACCTTATCCTAGCAAATTGATGGCTGAAAACAGTTAGTAATTTGTCGTGTTCTGATTTTTGGGGTGTTTAAGGTCCTTTCGGCTCGGAAACCCTAAAGCACGAAACTCTGTTACTAGAACTCGTCCCCCTAGAAGGACAAGTGCGACTAGGTTTGAAAATTGATTTGACTAAGGTTTTTTTTTTTTTTAGAAAAATAGAAGTCGTTACCTAACTTGATAAATGTGAGTTAAGGCACCTAGAACTAAGCGTTAATCCGAAGATTAAATTTAGAATTTTTAAAAAAGGTTTTTGAAAACTCCCTCACGAGAGAGTTTTTAGGAAAATAGGTTATTTGGCAACCTCTTGAAATGTTTAAGCCCTTTTTGAGAATAACTCCATTTTGGTCTTTCGAAAATAGAAATCTAAGGTTCGGGGGTTGGTTACGTATAAGGAAGATATCCTAAGATCATTACCCTACCCCGCCCTTTCGGTACCTACATGTCTAATCATCCTTTTGTTCACTCACTAGATTGGCCGGTTACTATTGTCCACTTAATATCCACTTTAGAATTTTGAAAACGGAGTTTAGTCATCACTTTTTGGATGGGTGATGCATGATGCAATTTTTTGAAAAAAGTTTGAAAATAATTGAGGTTTTGAAAGAGTTTGGAATAGAAATTTTGAATTGATTGGAATTTTTGAAAAAAGGATTGGGGTTGGAATAAAAGTTATGACCGCACCATTTTAGGTTGCCTACTTATCTCATTTGGCGAGAATCAGGTCATTCGTAGTTCGGGCAAGAGCCGGATGGAAAATAGGCGCATTAGGGGGCCTTGGAAGGTTTGAAGACACTTTGGGGTCTTTGGAAAAGTTTAAGACACTTTGAGATCTTTGAAAAAATTTAAGACACTTTAGGGTCTTTGGAAGAGTTTAAGACACTTTGAGATCTTTGAAAAAGTTTAAGACACTTTGTGGTCTTGGAAGTTGACTTGAAATTGGATGGTGAAGTGTTTTGAGAATGTTTTTGGATTAACTTGAGGGAGTTTTAGAAAAATACTTTGGCATGACTCAAGAGAACTTGAAAGTGTTTTTGAAATCTTGTTTTGAAAATCTTGGAGGCGTGACTTTATAATGTTTAGATGAATTAATTTTTGAAAGCGGTTTTTAGAAATGGCTAAGAGTTTGGAATCCTAATATGAACAACCTTAGAGGTTGTTCTTAATTTATCACTTGTCCTTGGAATTCCTAACCATGAGGGGGCTGGGGACACCTTGGGTTTGTAACCTTTTGAAAATATTTTTGGAAATACCTTGAAGATGGAGTGTAGAAACATTTGAAGAGTTTATGGAGTTGGTTTCTTTTAAAATCAAGAGAGTAGGAGGTTTTGAAAAAATAAGTTATGTGAATAGTTTGGAAATTTGAATGATCATTTAAAAAAGGGTTCAAGAGTTGGAATCTTGAAGTGTACTAACCTAGGTTGAGTTAGCCTAGGGTTAGGGGTAACCTAAAATTAACTAACTTGGGTTAGGTCAACCTAGGGTGAAGATAACCTATGGTTAACTAACTCGGGTTAGGTTAACCTAAAGTTAAGATGACTTAAGGTTAACTAATTAGGGTAGGGTTAACTTACGGTTAGGATAATTTAGGGTAAGGTCATCCTAAGGTGAGTGAACTAGGGTCAAGTTAACCTAGGGTTGGATAACTAGGGTCAAGTTAATCTAGGATTAGATAACTAGGGTCAAGTTAACCTAGGGCTTGGTAACTAGGGTCAAGTTAACCTAGGGTTGGCCAACTATGGTCAAGTTAACCTAAGGTTTGGTAACTAGGGTCAAGTTAACCTAGGGTTGACCAACTATGGTCAAGTTAACCTAAGGTTAGATTGGAGAATGATTTTGAAAGTTGTTTTGATGCATTCTTGGAAAGAGTTTTGAAAACAAAACATGATATGCAATGGACTTTGGCTGGCAATCTTTTTGAAGATCATTTCCATGAAAATTTTGACTCTAGTAAAGAATATGGTTTGTATGGGTGGTGTTTGGAGACTATTTCAAGAAAGGTTCCCTCATGGCCATTATAACTACTATCTTGGCAAGAGTATAAGGGGCCAAAAATAAACATAACGATGACAATTTTTGAAAAATCATTTTTGATGCAAAGATAGAGATAATGCATTTTTGAAAATCATCTTTTGAGAAGGATTTTGAGAACCATTTTCCAAGGGGAACATTCTGTCAAAAGAGGGTTCATATGGTCAACAAAAGGGAGACCACTCAAGAGAGGGTTCCATGGGACCATTTCAACCACTAAACTTGAACATCAAAGAGTTTGAACATCATTCTTAGGCGAGTATAAAAAGAAAAGGGAACCATTCTAACAATTTAGGGCTCCTATGGCCAATATAAAGAGAGACCACTCAAGAGAGGGTTCCATGGGGCTATTTTAACCACTAAATTTGAGAGAATGAAAATCTTGAAAATTAGAGAGTTTGAAAGCAACTTTTATGCAAGTTATAATGCAATGATGCAAAAATGTGAATTAGGGGGTAGTGAGGGATTTTCCAAGGCATGACTCCTAAGGTCTCATCCTAAACTTCAAGGGGTCAACTCTTGGAACAATTTTTGTAAAACTTGGAAATGGCATAAAATTAAGGGCAATGTAAGCATTGTGGAACATGAAAATAAGTATAAAATGAAGCCAAGTATACAAGACATGATCAAGATAGCAATATGCAAGGGGTCATGATTCACATACAAGGCTTTTAGGCTAAACCACATAAACAAGGGACTCCTAGGCCATACCATCTTAAAGTAGGCTAGTGAGAGGTCCCCCTACACGGTGGCTCTCACTTGCTTTCCTCTAGGCATGATCTAAGAGCCCTCTTGGCTCAAGCATGCAAGAAAGGGGGGTTGAAGATGTGGATTAAAATAGAGAATAGCCTAAGTAGGCTAAGAGAGAGAAGAGAAGAGTGGGGGAGAGCATAAATGTAAAAAGGATACCACCTTTTGCCTTCACTACACTTGTAATCTTCAATGGATATCTTGATTAGAGCTTGAGTGACTTCAAGAGGGCTTGAGAGGCTAGAGTGGAGTATGTAAGTGTGTATGAGGCATTGTATATGGAGAGTATAGGCTTAGGAGGGGTAGAATCTAACCTAAGTGTTAGAGGGGAGGAATGTATGTAGAGATTTGAGCTTTTGGAGTGATTTCAGCAGAATTTCGCATCAATTTCGGACCTTGAATATGCAAGGGTGGAGGCCTTTATTTATAGGCAATCTGGAATAGGCTTTACGCATATGCTGCATGCGCAGGTACTGTTCTATTACTAGAATGACACGTGGCACCCTATGTACTAGTTAAATCTTGACCGTTGACCAAAAGTTGGTCGATCTGATCAAAATTTGAGCGCATGTAACATACGCTCCATCACCGACAAAGTTTGTCCAAACTTTACCTCGATAATTGAGTCAATCGGAAAGGTTTCGGGAGAATCGGTCGCACTCGGGATGTTCTCCTAGTGCTTCCGATGAACTTTCATGTTTTTGAAAAGTTTGAATTATGTTTGGAGGTGAGTGATATCATCTTGGGAAGTGTGCCAAAAAGGTCACTTTTGTGGAGCGTTTGTGATATGCTCCGGGGGTGTTTGAAAGTGGCTGTTTTCGTTTCGTGTGATCGAGGCCTTCGAGAAGCGACTTATTCGATCAGACCGTACCGATGGAGAGTACTCTGGAAATACTTTAAGGAATTCTCAAATTTATGCATTTCTCAAGTCATTTGATGGTCCGTTTTGATTAGGGAATCGGAGAAAAAGTCAACCTTGGCGGAGCGTCTATGAGACGCTCCAGGGGTTGCTGAAAGTTATAGTTTTTACACCGTACGATGGAGGGCTTTGGGAGGTGACCTATTTGATCGAGCCGTATCGATAGAAAGATCTACGGGCAAGCTTTTAAGAATTTCCTGATTTACGAATTTTTCAAGTCGGTTGACGGTGCGTAATAACCAAGGAATCGGGAGAAAAAACAATTTAGGCGGAGCGTCTGTGAGACGCTCCAGGGAACTTTTATCGCGTCGTGTGAGTTTAGTATCGTAGGGTGTTCCTTGGGCTAAACAAGGGCGTGTGGTGAAACCCTTCGCTCGAAATCCCAAGGCTGGTGCTGTTTTGGGGCATTTTTGGGCTTCCAAGGGCGAAACGGTCATTTTGACCGGAGTTGGCTGGAAATGGTCAGGAATGGTTTGGTAGATCATGTTAAGTGCGCAGGGCTGTTCAGGGATGGTTTTAAGGGAATCTTTTACCGTTCAGTAGGGTTTGTGCCGTGCCGAGGCGCTCAGGGCAAAATGGTCATTTTTGTGATATCCCAAATTTTAATTCATCAGTAATTAATTATAGTTTTGCATGGTTAGATAGAATGTAAAATTATGTAGGTGCTTGGTGTCTTAGGCTTACATGTGATATGTTGGCAAGTATAGTGGACATATACTACATCTATTAGTGGTATATGTGAACTTACAATGTGTGATGAAATTAGAAACATCTAGTATTGTTAGGACTACGACTTGTAAAAAGTTAAAGTGGGTAAATGGTGGAGTGAGGTGTTAAGCATAAGTCTTCCATGCAGAGAATTCTTCCATGTGTAGGACTCAAATGGGTTATACAATAGCCAAAAAAAAAAAGAAACGAAAAGAAAAGTGAGAGTGATAGAAAAAAAGAGAGAAAGAGACGGAAGAGAGATAGAGATAGAGAGAGAAGTAGAGAGATATAGAGACAGAGTTGCAAAGAGAAAAACAGAGAGGGAGTAGAAGGAGCTGCTGCCAGCGCAAGGATAGGCTGATTTCTGGTATAAAAATTCTTTCCTTACTGTAGATCAGGCTATAAGTAGAAAGATCTTGAAAAATTACGTGATTTAGATATAAAATTCATCGGATTTGGTTAAGAATTGAGAGAGAAAATTATGTCCAAAGTTGGAAGATTTCTGCTGTGAAAATCTGCAAAAATAGCCACTTTCGGAAGCTGTTTGACCTCGTTAACAATCTGATCTGTAGTTAAAATTTTATACACTTGAACTTTGAGATCTTAGAAAAATTTGGGCTTTGGTTTCAGTCAAAAATGTTTTATATTCGAATTATGGTGGATTTTCAAAGTTAAGCTGCCACTGTAGAAGTCTGATGCCCAGATCTGTAACATCTGGTTTGATAGAGCATTTAACCAAGTTAGAGTAGCCAAAAATTTTGAAATTTTTACTGTATCTAGTAGAACGGTTGAAGATAATCTGTACCAAATTTCAGGTTATTTCAATGTTGTTTACCTGTTCTACTAATTTATAAAAGATAAAGCATCTGCTGCTGAATTTAAGTTTCTGCAGCACTGTCCTATTTTAGAAAATACCAAAGAAATACTTAGGCATGTTCAAAAAATATAAAATTTTGTCTGGATACTATGTGAGATGCCTATATTGTATTTCTAAAGTTTTAGAATTTTTGGGTATAAGCTCACGAAATTATGTCCAGATTATGAAGCCTGTGTCAATTGTGGCAGATTAGAGGACTTAGTGTATTTTGATATTTTTCAGCTCTAGCATTCCATTAGAAGTTTAAGTGAGGTTATGCATACATTATATTGATTATGATTACTGGAATTTCTAAACTAATACGGTTGTGGTGGTAGGACCTAACGGAGGGCAAGATCCGTCAACATCATTCAAGAAGTGATCGTGGTCATAGGGTGTGTACGGTGACAGGCGGGATCTAGGATAGTCATATTCATATTGAATGAATATATTGTTTATAATATTATATGTTGATTGTGGTATCTAAGATATTCATATTCATATTGAATGAATATATTATGTGTAATATTATCTATATTGGTGGTAATTGTGGGATCTAGGATAGTCATATTCATATTGAATGAATATATTGTTTATAATATTATGTGTTGATTGTGGGATCTAAGATATTCATTTTTATATCGAATGAATATATTGTGTGTAATATTATCTATATTGATGGTAATTATGGGATCTAGGATATAAGAGGTGGAGGTGACATTGCATTCCATCCATATTGTATGCCTTGCATTGCACTGGAGAGAGTTAACCGATGTGGGGTTAACCAAGACTTAGTCACGGTGGACTAGCCTAGGGGTGCCACGGTGGGCATTCTTTGATAACGCGTCATCGATATATTGGGCCAACGTTATCTAAAATTGCGCGCACATGTAGGTGTTTCATGCATTGTATCATAAGAGACATTGCATCGCATGGAGTATATTACATTGTTGGTAGTGATGAGAGGATGTTTACATATTGTTGATGTTGGTATGTTATAGAGGAGTATATATCATTGGGTGATGGATTATTCATTGATGGTTGATTTTGTGATTGTATTTATCATTCTTTATGAGTTTGATTATCTATTGTGAGCACGTTAACTTTTAACTCACACCCACACAGACTGTTTTGACAGGTAACGTGGAGATGGCAGTTCGGTTCACTGTAGTCTTGGTCCTTGCAGTGATGGCATTTATGTCGGTGTTAGGATGTCAAGTCTTGGGGCTTGGGAGAGTTCCATTGTCATACTTTCGATTTCTTAGTTGTGTTTAAAATGGGACGTTGAGTCTTGATATAATATTTTTTTTATTAACATGGTACGATGGTAGAGCATTTGGAGGATTGTTGATTGTTTTTCAATTGGTCATGTATTGATGATTTGTGGTTTCCTTTTATGTATGTTGGAGCATTTATTATATTTCTTACTTATTGTTATTATATTCCGCTGCGTTTTGTTTTTTTTCGATTAGGTGTTAAGGTGTCGTTCGCAGGTACGGTGACCTATGCGATCACGCCTCACCTAATGTGACATAATTAATGTATAATTGGGTTGGGGGTGTGACAATTTTGATCGGAGTGGGCTGAAATAAGACCGGATTTGGACCAAATGACATGTGGGGGACGCCTAATGGTTTGAAAACATTTTGGAAGGATAGACTTAGCGTTTTGAGGGATTTTAAACTTTCCCAAAACGTGCCTGGAGGCCCAAGGGGCAGGTTTGGTCATTTTTTACCGAGTCGGGCTAGCAGGCGCCAGTGTTGACCTAGGTGTTGGTTCTCGAGACCGCTCGGTCTCGGAAAACTATCTGTGCGGTGTCGGTTTCTAAGAACGCCTGGTCTTAGGGAGTTACCTGTAGGGTGGTGTTAGTTCCTGAGAACGCCTGGTCCTAGAAAGCTACTTGGAAGGGTGGTGTTGGTCTCTGAGAATGCCTGGTCTCAGAGAGCTACTAAATGATGAACATTCTACGTTGGCGGGCTAGCAGGCGCCAAAAGTGAACCGTCTGAAATTTTTGATGAGTTGTTGGTCCTCGAGATCGCCCAATTCTGGGAAGCTACCTGGATGGCGTTGGTTTCCGAGACCGCCCGGTCCGGAAAGCTGAATGGAATGATGGTGCTTATGGCTCTAGTGAGTCCTTGTGGACTCACGAAGCGACCAGTTGACTGGATTGGAGATTGAAAGGCTCGTCTTGAGCCTGCATGTGTTGTGATGTCGGAAACCAAATTTGGACGGGCCGGAGATTGTCGAGCAGGAAAAAATGGGGTGTTTACATAATCCTAACTAGAACCATGATTTTCGATGAAGTATGGAATTGTGTGGAGATTTTTAAAATAATGATCATAAATAGCTTGAATTTCTTGGTTTTAGTCCATCAAATCAGTTGTGCTAACTAGTAAACAGGTTTATTTAATACTATATAAGCTTGTCTCATGACAGGTAGTGAAGGAAGTATGTGAAACAAATTATTGCAGGTTATTTTTGGAACACATTCATGACCAATGACGTTTAGAGGCCATTCTAGAGACCCAAATGAGGTTTGATCAAGTAAAGGAGACCATGGTTACCTAGATATTGAAAACATACACAATTTAGACTCAAATTTCATTCAATTTGGTTCAAAATTGATTGAGAAAATGCAAATCAAAGTTTGGGTTTTGAACTAGTGCAAACCAGTCAAGGCAGCAGCTTCAGAGCCCATTTTGAGAACCCAAATGATCTCTGATCAGACATTTTAGACCGCGGTTGGAAAGCTCTTGAAAAACCTTTGACTTTGGGCACAAATTTCGCAAGAAAAGACCGTAAAATGAGAAAGAAAACCAAGTTTGAAATTTGGTATGAACAATCTCTAAAGTATCTAGTTTCGTGTCCCACAAGTTTTTGAGATTTATTGATGGAAGCACATAAAATTATGTCTAATTTATTGACTTGGGTGAGAATTGGCAGTGTTAAGAACTTAAAAAATGTTGTAAGCCTATATTTTTAACTCAGTATATATTGATTCTTGAGCATTTCATAAGTTTTTAGACATAGCTAGTAATATGAGATTTATTTTTAAATACGAACTCAAGTCACATTAGAGAGTCTTTTTAAGAATGATTCAATTTTATTAACTCTTAAGTTGTAGGATTAACAGATTTAATAGGGATTCTGTATAGATCTTTGCAAGAAAAGTGGAACGCATTTGAGGTAATTAGGTTGTATAAAATATGCTTCTTTTTGAGTCTCTTTGCAAAAAGTTTACTTCTATCATTCTTGAATGGTATTCCTTTTGGTTATTCGTACTCGTTGTTTAAATTCCTGCTAATATTAAATTCTTTCAGCACATCCTTAATTATCATGTTCGTTGATAAACTCGCTAATAAAATTATTTTTGACAATTGCTGGATTATATTTTGGCTGATGTGCCTTGAAACTAATTAGTATGTGTACAAAATGCACTCGTTGGCCTGTTATTGAGAATAGTTATGCAATGATAACCCTACGAGGTGTTAGTTATGAAAGGGTAACCCTACGTAGCACGGATGGCGTTTGACATGGTACTAAGAAGAGCCAGGTATTGAGTCCAATGAAAATATTAGATTGATTATTACCAGCATGATTTTTTATTATTTTGATTGGCTCATGATATTTATTATTATTTTTAATCTGAATGGTTGAGTTGATTTATTCGTTGAGTTTCATTATTAAACATCCTAAATTGGGCATTTGTACTCTATCGTATTGTATACTTCTCGGGTTAAATTTTATTTTTCAGGTTAAGGTAAATTGGGTACAGAGCAAGAATTAAAGTATATCTTCCTGAAAATAATAGATTGATTGGATTTTGTATTTGATTGTAATAAGATCTTTGGAGATACATTGTAGTCGGTTATTCTTCATTCGAGAACATAATTTGGAGTTTATTGAAGTTGTATTACTTTTGATATATCTTTTGGAAAATAATTAAAATTTTGAGTTATAAGAAACACGATTTTTGAAGTTTATTTTAGTCAATTATCTTATTTAGTGGTTTGGAAAACTTCGGGTCATTACAAGCCCTAAGGTAAATGAGGGAAAGTCTCCATAAAAAATTACTTTTGCTTTGAAGTCTAGATAAAATCTTTTGGGGTAAAAAATTGTTTTGTCATTTCTTTCCATCAATAGAAGTAATTCGTTTTAAAATTGCATCCGCATGCATCTTCTCAATTTTTTGCAAATAAAATGGAAAGTTGTTTTTAGAATGGTTCAACATTGTTAATTTTCTCAACTAGGTGCCTTCATTTATATACTTACTTTGAGGAGTTTTGTGACAGGCAGTGGCAGAGTTAGAAAATTCTTTTAGGGAGAGCAACTATTAATCATAATAAATAAATAAATAATTTTGTAATCAACAAAATGACACTTGACTCTTAATACATACATATAATGTATACTAATTTATATATGTATGGGTCTTTTAAAGCAAAATAACTATTTAAGAGAGCATTTATAAAGTGTAAGTAGATGTTTTGGAAGGCCTAGTTCGACACATGAATTAACTTGACGAGCACAAATAATTTGCAAGAGAAGAAGATGATGAAAATGCGTCGATCCCTTTTGGGTTGATGGCATTTCGATAACTAAGTTAGTAAGCTTAATTACAGTGATTTGAATAAAGAACTTGATAGCTAGAGGTCAAGTGAACGTACCTTGCTCCTTTAGTACATGAAGTATTTATAAGTTTCGGAATGCCATATTTTTTCTAGGAATTGGAATCAATTTTCTCCTATAAATCTCCCACTTTGGGTCGGTTTAGTATCGGTTTACTGTATTGGAATTTTCTTTTTGTTGTCCCAATCTATTTAGAACTCGGTTTCATATTTTGGACCTAGCAGCCCACATGACCTTTGGATTAGATTGCTTGGGCCTGCCCCTTTTGATCGTCTCCTTTGATAGGCAAGGGCCCGACTTGCTAGATCGGCACAATTGGGCCGATCTCATTGGACTGATTTTCTCTCTGTTTTGAGCTTGACTTTTATTGGGCCCACACAAAGTTTTGGTAGAAAAAATTTAAAAATATTTCTATAATTATAGGTAAAAATAGAATAATTGAAAACTTGAGGGGGCATTTATAAAATTTTAGAGGAGAAAATTGAAAATATATCTTAAACTTGTAATTAAAAATAAAATATTTAAAAATTTGAGAAGACGTTTCTAAATTTGTAAGAGCTAAATTAAAAATAGTTTAAAAAAATATAAGAAAAAGAATAATTTTTAAAATTTAAAGGAGGGCAAATGCCCCTATGGGCACATGCTCTGTCTCGCACTGGTGGCAGATATTTGAATATCCATCTCACCATTTTGCTTTCATCAGAGATATTGCTTTATTTTTTTATAATTTTGTAGTGGCCTATTCTCTTCATGGATGATGACTTCTTCTTTTACTAATTCTAATTGCTCATGAATTTTATTGAGTCGGAGCAATTTGTGCAGCGCCGTTAGAGAGAGACAACTTGGTATCTCATGGCTAAAACCCATTGTGAAAATTGCATGGCCGATTGGACAAGCCAATGCAGTGGTATATAATGCATCACCAACCGGTGAGCTTCCAATGGAACCATAGACCTTCATATGAAATCATAAATGTAAATTAGTTTCAAAGAGTGTATATGTAACTTTATATATTTATGTTATTTTTTATAAGACCATTTGAAAATTTTTTTATGTTTTCTGTAACAGCTAAATCTGTTACTTACGTTGTGTTTGAATAAAGAATTTGATAATGAGAAAGAAAAAAAAAAGAGAACAAAAATATTTTTATATTTTCTTCTCTTTTCGTTCATCTATTTTTTTTTTGATAAATTTGAAATCCAAACACAATATTAATATATTTGAGCAAGGATCTATTTGTTTGTCTGATTTGTTGAGTTCTGTATCATAGATTTCAGGATTTTTGCTTATAATGCAATGAAATACAAGTCGGTACAATTCTTGTCCATTTGCTGTCTGAGACAACCCTTCTATACATTTGGTGAGAACATGTAAGCAGAACATGTTGATGAGGCAGCGATAAGCTTTGGGCTTCTGGGATCTTTCATTTCAAGTGGGCCATACGAGGTAACAACTGCATATACAAGCCCACATTGGTGGAAATGGAGTGAGTATCGTTTCTAACCTCAACCTTGTTTTCTATTTTTAATGGTTGAATGGGATTTGATTTTCTCAAAAAAAAAACAAAAAAAAAAAAAAAAAAAAAAACAATCTTCTAGCCCGCTACACGTTCTCCAATTTTTGGGCTTGCACCTAGTGTAGGTAGAGCTTTCAGGCCACGATTATATGAGGTTTCATGTTGAGTTGGTTTTTATATCGATAGGAATTGGGTGTGTTATTTATAACCTCAACTTCCGTTTTTTCTTTTTAATGGGTTGCGTGGATTTGACTTTTTCAAAAAAATCAATCTCCTTTTCTGATATTCGAACCTACTCCCAGTGCAAGTGGGGCTTTTGGGTCCAAGAAGCTTCGTGTTGGGTTGGTTTCCACATTAGTGAGAATTGAATGTGTGTGTTATTTATAGTTTCAACCTCCGCGCTCTCATTTTTGATGAATTGTGTGGAGTTTGATTTTTTCAAAAAAATCAATCTCCTTCTCTAGTATTTGGACTTGCACTTAGTGTAGGTGGGGCTTTCGAGCTCTGGACTATAGGAGGTTTGTGAGTTGGTTCCCACATCAGTGAAAAATTATGTGTTTGTTGTTTATAGCCCCAATCTCCGTAAACTGTATACATGAGGTGCTTAGCAAAACAAAATAAAACAGTATATACAAGGTACACAACAAACAGTCCTTGTTACGATCATACACATCTATGTATTTTTTACTTGATATTTGATATCAAACTTCAAACAGATCATAACTTCTTGTTTACTTTCTAATGTTGTTCTTTTCATTTCTTCTACTCCTCTGAGTTTTTACATGTTTTTTGTTAAGTATTTTGAAAATAAAACACTTGTGTGTGACTAGAAGGAGGTTATTTGATTTTTGCTTAAACACAGGGAAGTAATCTGTAATTACTCCTAAATTCTTTATGTATTTTTTCTAGTGGCATGTTTGGTAGGAGGGAAAAAGGAAATTTTTAAAAAAAATTATTTTCTTTTCTTTAGTTGGTAGGAGAAAAGAAAAGAATCTAGTAAAGAAGGTTTGTTAAATATTTCTCTCTTATCAAAAAATGTTTAATATACATCAATAAAATTTGGAGGGAAAATTTAAAATAAAGTTTAGTATGACATTTAACCAAACCAAAAATATTAAATAAGGGAAAATTTAATATTTCTCTCTTAATGATGGCGTACAACAAATTCAAAATTTTCCTCCTCAACTTTCCCTCTACATTTTTGGTTTCGTTTCATCAACCAAACAAAAGAAAAAGTGAATAAATGGGCAAATGGTAGTTCGCCACGTGTGTTACGCACTCTGGTTAACCCAACGTCATTCACGCGCCTCCGGACTTAGATCAACATTCAGTCATAACAACCCACGTGCTAAGGTAACAACGCCTTATTGGAGAGTAATACTCACGCGCTTCTTTGCTCGTGTCTTTACAAATCCACCGTCAAAGCAGGACCACAAATCTCTGTTCCTTCTTTCCCCACTCGTGGAGTAAATATTGGGTTCCCATCAAAATCAAGTAAGCTTTCTCTCTCTAAAACTCTCTTTCTGTCTCTCGGACTAAAAGTTCCCATACCATGTACCTCTATTCTCTCTCTATACAGACATAACAGTTTCTCTCTCTAAATAACACCAACTGAACCGGTCTATCCATCTCCCAGTTCCAGCAATCAACACTTTCCATTCTCAGCACTTTATTGCCCTCCTGTTTGTCTGACCTTTTTTACTCCTCTCAAAGGTTTTGATTCTTCAACAACGCAAAGCTACCCTATCCCTCCCTCTCTCTGGAATCTCCATCATCACCCTTCCACATTCTCACTCTAGACATGACGACCTCTGCTGTGAAGAACAACTTCTTGCCTCCGGGTCTGGTCTCGAATCTCCAGGAGGTTCTTCTCATCAGGAAGGGAAACGAATATGAACAATCCACCGAACAATCGTCTTCTACTTCACCTTCTGATAGTGTTCGACCAAATTCGGATAAAGATAATTCGAAGCCTGTTGTTTTGGTCACTAATGGCGATGGAATTGAGTCACCCGGGCTTACTTACCTCGTAGAAGCTTTGGTCCGCGAAGGCCTCTACAATGTCCACGTCTGCGCTACACAATCGTTGGTCATCTTTAAATTTTGAATCTCTCTGTTCCTGCTGTATACATGTAGATGCATATCTAGTATTACATGTGTGTATGGATAATTTGGTCTGATATGTTTCTCATCTGGGTGTGCAAATGTATTTGACTTACAATGATAGTTTTGAATCTATGAATGATAATCAGTTTCCTATTCGTTGTTTGCTTCTCTTAGTTTTATCTCTGGCTATGCCTCTCTCTCTCTCTCTCTCTCTCTGTGTTTAAAACTGTGAAATTGCAGTTTGTAGTTTTTTTTTTTTTTTTTTTTTAAATTTGTTGGTGGATTCGTTCTAGGGACAAATCAGTATCGGGCCATTCTGTGACGCTTAGAGAAACAGTTGCAGTGACTTCCACTGAGATCAATGGGGCCACAGCTTATGAAGTTTCTGGTATGACTGCATTTCTGCGCTTATCATGTTGATTTTGTTTGATTACTGCGTTTTTGCGACTAGTTTTTTGTGAATTGTAATTTGGGATTGTTCTAACAGTGTATGTTTGATTTAATTGTGCCAATATTAATTGTTGGCTCCAGCTTGATCTTTTATTTTGTTTTGCTAATTGTTTTATGCCCCAATATTTTTCAAATTTGATGCAGGTTTTGCACTTTATTTGTGTTTTTAATGGTATTAGGGTCTGTTCTTGTCTCTTTCATTCAGGGACTCCTGTGGATTGTGTGTCATTAGCATTATCTGGGGCACTGTTTTCTTGGTCAAAGCCTGTGCTGGTATGCTGTCATGAATAGATATTTGTATGCTTTTCGTTATTGGTCATCCTCCGACAATTTAAATTTTTTATCTGATATTTAGGTAATAAGTGGAATCAACAAGGGTTCAAGTTGTGGCCATCACATGTAAGTTGTTTGCATGCTATGTTGTGCCATTGTTGTAACTACATCTTCTAGCTTGCCTTGATAATTTTTCACTTTTGGGCTTGCCTTCCAAAACATTTTTTTTTCTGCTTGTGGAGTCTCCCCCTATCTCTGCAACAGTTTGCTGAAGTTGTGAAGATAGAATGGGGGTTGAATTGATTTTTTTTTTTCTTTTATGCATGTTTTACATCTGTTTTGAAGAATTGTTCATCATGTTTATTGCTTGGGAGTTCTTCAGGTTTTACTCAGGTGTTGTAGCTGGAGCTAGAGAGTCATTGATGAGCTGTGTACCATCTATGTCAGTTTCACTGAACTGGTGGGTTTTGGCCTTTTACTCTTGGTATTTCTTGTACTTTTTTTATTGTTCATTTTTTTATTATCACTGTTAATGTGTAACATATGGTTATCATGGATTATTTCAGGAAGAAGGATGAAAGTCAAGATAATGATTTCAAGGATGCTGTGGCTGTCTGTTTGCCTTTAATAAATGCAGCCATAAGAGATATAGAGAAGGGAATTTTCCCCGGAAGCTGCTTACTGAATATAGAAGTTCCCACGTCTCCTTTGACAAACAAGGTTTGCCTCTTCAAGTATTTTATGCTGGATTTTTTGTTGTCTCTAATGAGAATCGTGTAATTGATGAGATGCTTGGCAAATTTCCCAGACCATGTGCTTTCTAATGTGTGTTTTTCTGTGTATAAAGTGGGACTTTGTAGACAAGTGTTTTTGCATAAAACACATTAACTTATATTTTACAACCAGCTGGCCACATGTTGAAGATGAGCATTGGCCACACTTTTTCCATGGCCCTTCATTAGTAACAGAATTTGTAAATTTGTCAATGATTCTGAGCCCCTGCCTGCACTGCTTACCAACAACCGAGTAAAGAGGGGATGCATAAGCCCAGATCCTGGTGTCCCATCATCTACATCTTATGAAAATTTTGTAACGTCTCTGGAAATCTGTTTTATCATCTACCGGCCTTAATTATTTGGACCTTCGCAATTTTTGCATTAGTATTGAATAGATTTCAAGAGGGATCTTGCCTCGAAGAGAAATTATTGATTGAGAATAAGGTAGAACTCTAAAGAACATATATATAAATGTCTCTGCAGTATGATCTTTTAAAATGTGCCAATATCAATAAACCTCAAAAAACAGGCAATAGGAAAGAAAAAAAGGAAAGGAAGAGAAAACTGTACTGATATCTGATATTTCTGCATTAGTTCTAATAGTTTTTGATCTTAAGGTCGTTACTTGTGGCATGCCTTGTGCGTGTTGTGTTGTGTTGTGTTGTAAATGTTGACAACCAACAGTGCAACTTTTTCTTGATGTAACTGTGGAAACATTGCCTTGTATCATTCTGTAGAGGGCTTATTGACAGACCAATAAACAAGAAATCTGAAGATTGATGATCTTTTGGTAGGGTGTGAGAAATGACCTACATTAGGTCATAAGGCAAGAAATGTGTGTTTTTTTTATTTTTTTAGAGCAGTGTTGAGCAACTTCAAAATTTTCTATGTGATCATGATCTTGATTGGTTTTTTCACTGGGATGAATAAGGACTTAAGTTTTCCATATGAACGCACTACAGAGGTCAATCTTCTACTGAAGAAACTTGGAGAACATGGTTTTTATGACCTATTCTGTAGGTTGGCTGCAAACTTGAATATAAATGTGAAGAAGTTGTTCATATTGGTATAATCTTCAGTGTTAAGCTTCTGAGGTTCTAGGAAGTAATTCTGTTGCTCATTTAAAAAGGACATCTGGAAATTTAAAGTTGGAATTTTGGAGATAAATTGAGGTAGGAACCTCATAGACTTCAAAACCATTAAAAGTTCCATGTAAACACGATTCTTTGTATTTAGCTTGCATGTCCATGTTTAATGTTCATCTGATTTTTGTTTGACGCATACAACACATCATCCCAATATATCATGTCCAATTCGCCACTGGACTGGTGGTGGGTCCCGAAAATTTGCAAATGTTTCTCTAGTCACCATGTTATAATGAAAAAAGAAATTTAATTGTAGAGCACTGCATGATAGGTTCCTTGATCCTTGGTTTTGCAGCAAGGTCACCCTTCACCCTTTTCTAAGCAAGCACCACCTAAATGGTTCCTTCCTAAATATATTGCTTGCATGGCATTTGATCAGTGGCCCTGGTATAAATGTCTCTTGTACTCAACCAATCTCTTCTTTTTTGACTGTTCCATGCATATTGTTTTGCCACTCACATGGCTTCTGATATAGACTAATATACTTTCAATATATGAATTTCTCCTTGGCTGTATTCTTTAATAATGGCAGCTTCATTTCTATGTTTGTGTTATATTCATTTTTTGGGCAGGGCTTTAAATTAACCAAGCAAAGTCTGGGGAGATCCACACCAAGCTGGCAAGCCATCTCAGCCAACAGGTCTGCTGGACGTTTCATGTCTAATCAGCAAAGCCTTGGTATGCAGCTTGCTCAGCTCAGTCGAGATGCTTCTGCTGCAGTGAGTAGTCATGCAAAAGATTTATTAAGTTGTTTTTTTACCATGATGATCATATTGATGTCTCAAATTTTCACCTCTTTTGTTTCTCTTAGGGTGCAAATCGCCGTTTGGTTACACAGAGAAAGAATGCGGAGGTTGTTGAATCAGTTGGAGTTGCAGGAAAATCTGATTCCAACCGAACAGTGAAGTACTTCCAATTAGAGGTAAGAAAAGTTTGACTAGTAGCGCTGTGCTTGGAAGAAATGTAAGAATTATTTGAAGTTGCTGTCACGATGATACTTTGTGGCCTTAATACGGTTGCTTAAGAAGAAGTTTATTACACTGCTTGAGTTCGGTGGGAAACTCCTATTTCCATAATGATCTAGTATCTATTTTCTTTTCTCCTCCTCTTTTCTCTCTCTCTCTCCCCGGTGCTTTTTCTCGGAGGCAATGAAGTTAATTGAAAGTTAAAACTATTATTTGAAGTTAGATTCACAAATTTGACTTATAAAAAAGAAGTTAGATTTTCAAATTCTTTGATCTTTGTAGAAGTTGACTGCAAAATAATCAAAGAATTTGAAGTACTCTCAGAGTCGATGAAGCATACTTTTTTCAGTTCTGCTTCTTCGAGTAAAATTTTCTTCATGTGTCCGTCGGTGATTTTGCTTGCTACTGTTTTCTAGTCTCTGCCTGTTCTTTCTATAAATGGTTTAAGTGGTAATGACTGGACGACTCAGGTAATAATTTGTATTTGCAGTTTCTAGACAAGGAGCAGGAAGATGGGGATGAGGATCTCGATTTCAGAGCACTTGAAAATGGATTTGTAAGTCCTGCACTATTTCTCTTCTGTTGTTTGGGGCATTGCTTACCATGCAAAAATGAAGTGGTTTCAATCCAATTTTTGTAGTGCTTACTTTCATGTCTTTAAGGAACTTAATGATCTGGTGGTGTTTTGCATATCATTTGAAAAGAAAGAACCTTTATAGGTTTTGTCATCGGAATTTATTAGGTGGACCTTTTTATTTTCATTTTTGTGCGTGCACACTCATGCACGAGTATTGGAGGACACGTGAAGCTGGCACCATTTAGCCATTCCAACTCTTGTTAGGATTGGGGATGAGGGTTTTCATTTACTGTAATGAAGTTGTATAATGCTGATATGTAGAATGGAGCAATTTGTTTCCACTGGACACCCAAGTGTACTGTAACAGTGCAATATTACTGCAACATTTGAATTTTGCGGTATGTTATCTGAGTAAACAGGAATCCCGGAGTTTTCTTCAATATCACCTAATTATCAAATGAAAAATTGGAAACAAGATTGCATCTTAAATATATTCAATTGCTTTATGCCGAGTGATAAGAACATGAAACTTGTTCAAAATGTTTTGGTAATTGAGATAGACTCATATGATTTACTCAGACAGTAAATCACTCACACACACACATACACAGACTTAACTATATTGGTTTCTACCTTCTAAAACCCTTCGTGTGTTACCGTGTTGATTCCTGCGTTTACTTTGGGGCAGATTGCAATCACTCCAGTGTCTATTTCACCACGTATAGAATTGGACACTCAAACAGCTGCTTCAGAATGGATTTCTTCTGCACTTCAAGTGAACCAATGACCAACATAATCCAGGGAATTTGTGTACATTTGGAGATGCAGTTTTTTGTTTTAATTATCAATTAAATGTGCATCTTGGGTCTGAGTTTAGCTGTCATTTCCTTCAAAATTTTTTTTTCTTATCCTTTTTTTCATCTCAGTTCTTTAGTCTATTTTTTTTTGGTGTGGAGAAGATGCTTCCCACATTAATTTATATTTTTGGCATGTTGTAAAACGTTTGGCCTGTCTTTTTTCTTCATTGCTTACAAGATTGGCTCAGTTTGCTTGCCTCCGTTTTCTGTCTCGTTTCTTTCTTGGGATTGGGTGAGTTGGGAGGTTGGTTTTGCATAGTCGTCATACCATGTAACTGAAAATGGGCATGTCGGAATTATTTGATCCCGTGCTTTGCCGGATAGTGTTGTGGTCTTGGATTTCTAATGTAGCATCTGTTTTTTGTTTTAATGATTGTGTTTTCTAAGCAGCATTAAGACTGGTGAATGGTGTTATCTTACAAGGGACTTTGCATTTAGATTATGGCTGATATAATGGCTGATTTTAATTTTTTTATTGGGAGGAAACAAAAGTTCCATTGGTTTCTTGTGCAATCAGGTAAGCTATAAATGCTGTCTTGGGTGGTGCTATAACTGAGCTGGCTTGCTCCACTCCATGTGGGATTTGCTGTATAGAAAGAAACCTCATCAAGAAATTGGCATTGTAGTGGATTCTCCAGCATATTGCTTCTGATCAAGTTTGAACCCCAAACCCTCTAGAGATGGGAGGGCCAGAATTTGGACCTGCTAGTATGTTATCTCTATCTTTTATTATTATTATTTTTTTTAAAAGTTTGGAAGAGAGATCAATACTCGCATGGGTTTCACAGACTTCCAAGTTCAGTTGGCAGGGCATCTAATTAACATGGACATAGTTTGTAGAATTGTTGGAAAAATGATGGTGGACAGGAAGGAATGTTCATAGGTGACCATTGAGCATTTGCTTCGTGAACAAAATTTTGTAAACTCCCAGAATCTTCTTTTCTTTTCTTTTCATAAGTGGGAGAGTTAATGCAGGGAAAATGACTTGAATTTTCTTTTTCTTTTCTCTTAATTTAAAAACTGAATTATTTTTCTTTCTCTTTTTTTTGTCCTTTCCTCAATTTCCAAGTAGGCGGCTAAACCTGAAAGTTGAAAGTTCAATTGGGTCCACCTACAGAACCGGTTTTCTTTGTTGGGTCAGGCTGGTCCATCTCTATCGAAGAGATTATTGGCCAAAATGAAGGAAAGAGGAAGCGAGGCCCATCCCAATACAAAGCTGAGGCCAGTGGGCTATGCTCTGAGCAGCGAGATTAGCATCCCCTCCGTCTTCTTCCTCTCTCTCTGCTCTCTCTCTAGGGTTTAGAGGAGCACCATGACTCAGCGAGACATGGCGTCTAAAACCCTAGTTCGGACTGGAGCTTCTCTAATGAACCGATTATTGAATCCATTTCTTCAGCAGCAGAAGAAGAACACGAGCTCAAACCATCTCATTGCATCCAGCTGCCTCGAAATCACTCCGATGATTTTCCCTCTATCTCTGTCCAAGTTCCAGACCTCTCTCCATTTGCCCCAGAATGACGGCGATACAGTCAAAAGAGTTTCTTCCGATGGATTTTTATACCCTTGCGGCCTTCCTCATCTCCGATTCTCTTTACCCGACGGTACTCTCTCTCTCTCTCTCTCTCTCTATATATATATATATATGTTCATAAATGTAGAAGTATATGTAAGGGTTCGGTATGAATGATTTAATGAAAGAGTGATTTTCTCGTAGGATGCCGGGCTAGAAATTGACTGATCATATTTTAGAGTAGATAGGAAAGGAGTTCATTGGAATATGCCATTCGCATTTCTGAACTTTTATTCCGAAGTTTTGATGCATTTTAAGCGGCTGCATTTTTCTCTATACTCGATGATTATGGGTGTTTGTCTGTATTACAATGCCAAATTGTGTTGTTGAAACATGTGAAACGGTAGGCCATTGGGAAGGGCCCCTTATAGTTCTATTTTGGGGCGTAACGTGGGAAAATAAGTTCCAGAGGCAAAGGAATCTTCCATCCATTCATATCGATTTGGGTTTTTCTGCACCATATTTTGATCTGCCTCTTCTTCAATCCGGGATTCCCGACAAATCTTTGACTCCTTGAATACAATGGGATTTCACACCTGGCTTGTGGTGGGACGTTTGTAAAGCCTTGTATCATAAAACCTTATTACTTCTTGGGATGCAGTTTCGATGTTACTGTACCATTACGTGCAAGAATTTTCAATTGCTACCTGGTGAAATCTGTGAATTGAAGGAGGTTTGTTTTTCACAATTCAATGAAATAATGTGGTAAAACATAGGTACAACTGTACAGAGTACTGCCTATATCCTTACTTATATAGAAGATAGCCGTGATATACCTTTATAAGAGTGGGTGTAAAAATATGCAATTTATGATCAAGCAAACCCCTAGGAGGGAGACGACTGCAGATTTCATGAAAAAGATGAGGCTTCAGGGTATGATATGCTTAATGCTTGGGAGGAACCTATATCAGTTCTTCTCCAACTCTTTTGTTCTGATTCTATTTATATTGCTACCCCTACATCTATTGCTAAGATTGTATCTTGTACTGTGATGAAACAATAATGTAATTTAGGTTGCTATCCCTAGTCTAGAAGTATCACTTTTCTTTGGCATAACGACTATGTTTGGTTTTACCTTTTCTTTTTCTCTTCCCTGGTCTTTATTAATCTAGAGCCTCTTCATCCCACAACATGGTACCAAATGTGTCAGTCTCACAACACCCAAGGTTGCTTACTTGCTTATTCTCTCTTTTCACTAGAAATTTTCTTTTAGTGAATCATCCAATTCAATGTATGCCCCCTTAGATATAGACGTAGAAACAAGATGAAGCTCAATTCCACTTTCACAGACAATGTTTATTGGAAATCTGAGAATTGCATCTCTGTTGACGAGGAAGTGAATTTTACCATGCCGGGATTGAATAGACAACTAAATTATTATAACTGTACCTATTTGTTTTATGCCTTTTCTCCATCCAAATGTTGTGACCCTTTCTGGTGATGCCATACTTACTTGATCTTGTACAATATGCATGCATGCGTAAATTGTATCAATCTTGTCACTAGAACAACCACGTTGGTAACTCTCTTATGAAGGATTTCTTGTTCAAAAAATGCATCAGAATTTTTGTTTGTTGTGCAGAAAATCTCATTTGCAGGAATAATTTCTTAAATATATTTCAGTTGTCTATGGGCATGATAGGAGCACCACATAATTGTGGAAATGATGCCACTTACTTAGAGGTTCTAAATGACTAACTCAACTGTTTTGATATCTGCCCCATCAAAGTAAGGGTTTAGGTTTTGACCATGCTGCTTTTAGGAATGCAGTACGTTATTATGTGACCTTGGAGGTACCCTTTGGGAGCTACAAGTTTGGCCTTCTTCCAGTTTGGTTTAGTTATAAGTCGGACATTAGGGCTCACAGATGTCATTGGAAGGTAAAAGCAAGTCTTTTGGTCTCGCTTGGGATTTAGCAGTTGCTGAAAAGGCACGTTTTGTGACCTTTCCTCTCTGTGTTGTTAGAGGTTCGTGCTGTTTTGAAAGAATAAGATTTAGCTGATGCCCAGGCTTCCTTCTTTTCGATGGAGCACTCAAGATCTCAACTTCAGTACCCTTTGCATATTTTCTTTTGATTAAAGATATGAAATTCTCCTTGCGCATGGCTTTGTGCCTTCAAAATGTAAAGAGGAAAAATAAAACGTTTCTCTGTTTTCACTCTTCTTTAATTTAGGAGTTTCGCCTTTTTTTTAGTATGTTTGATTTGTATAAAAACTATGAAAAGGTAATGGCCATCCATTTATTGAAGACATAATTTCATAAGATTAGTAATCAGAAGTAAACTTCTGGAAGGAGGTTGATTTGTGGTCGCTTGTCTTTCATTTTTATGTGAGCAGCATTTAGCTTTGGTCAGGTTTGTTTCTGTTCTGGCAGCATTTTGTATAGGGCTTTAAGATGGCATAGAAATGATAAGTTCAGCTTTGAAGCATGACGGTAAGGGCAATGCTGAGTTTTCGAATGTTGTTAGATGACGATAACGCTAATGATGATATTGAGCACTCATCAACTGCAGTGGAAGATACTACTTAAAAGGAATTGATGATTCACCGAGTTCAGCCCAACAATGTCTTATCCCATAGATGTATAGGGATGATGGTCCTAGTCTGCAATAATTGCTTCCTGAAGGTTCTGCTTTGCTTAGGTCTGAGGAGGATTGTCCAATTTTCTAAACCATTTGCAGCAAGATTTTGTTGGCTACAGTGGGGTTAAATCCACATTTATGCAAGGCCCTGGTGTGTAGTAGTTGTAAAGTCCACTAAGTCCAATTAGAAAGAAACGTTTTTTTTTCAACTTGTCTCTCCTAAGTGAGCTATCTAATTGTACATTATTTTTATTTTGTTGATCATATAGAAATTAACTCTCGCACACGCGCACCACGAAGGCCCATCTAAGAATAATGCAAGTCTTGCATTATTACTTTCTCCATTTCTAGTAAATTATACTCAAACAAAATAATGCATGCCCTTTTTTAATTCATATGTAGAATGCTATTTTCTCTCCTCTTTAGGGGATGGGTCTTCCTCAAGTGAGCCAATGCTCTTATTTCCCAAATGAACATACCAACCTAGCAACATCGGGAGGAAGAGGACGTGTGGATTCTTGGCTTGGTACATCTCTCTCTCCCTCTCACAGAAATGTGCGCACGTGCACACGCATGCACGTGCACACGCTTGCACCCAATCTCACACTTGGACATGTGCCCTTCAATTCCGGGTTCTCTCGTTAAATGATGTTGTAAAACCCAACTTAAAAATCGTTCCAGGTAATCTTGCATTAGAAAAGCAGGGGTTTTGTTTTAATGCTCTTCACCCTGTGTGAACTTCTCACCAAAAATCTGTCTTCTAATTATGTGAACTAGCTTTGTTTTCCAATTGAGTAGTAAATGGAGATTAGAACAGTGTCAATATCACTTTTTATGATTAATGCACTTCTTAACGTATTGTCAGAAAAGCAACCAAGGGTGGGCGGCGGGTCATTGCTCGAAGAGTCACAAAGGGTCGGGCAAGAATCACAGCATAGCAACTTGTTAGTCTGACTCAGGAAAGTTTCAATGAAATCAAATTCAAGTCTAGGGGCTTGCCTTGGTACATGATAAGAGTGAGCAAGTAGGAGGCACCTTTTCTCCTTTCTGGTGGCTCATACTGCCTTTAATGCCTTGAAGGTTATCGAATAGACTTATGGAAGACAGATCCTTCTTTTGTGGGCTACTTGAATTGTTCTTTATACAGTTCTGCTCTTTTATTTATTTACATGTATAAGCCCGCAACAGTTTATCTGTCAATTCTGCAATGTAGTATTGATTTGGTGTTTATAGTTAATTGGTACTTTGAAATGAAAAGTGGCCTCTAATGACACTTGGGAAAATAATTAGACTAGCACTGAATATGGTGTAGCATCTTCTGCTGTCCTTTGCTTTGTAATAATGTCAAATTCTGCTTCGGCCTTCTGAAGGGAGCTCATAATTAGCTGAAGGTTGTACCAGAAAAACCGTGTTAACCCGCACAGAATTTACATGCCTTCTGTGTGGATATAATACATACATGTATTGCCAAAGGGTGTCCTCAGAGTGATTATATTCTCGAGCTAGTGCAATGTTAAAGTCCACACCAATCACGAAATTTATGAATTATATAAATAATGACTGATCATAATGTTAAGAATTAAACTTGAGACTTTATATTCCGCGGACCATAGGGTTATCTCTTGTCGTTGAATTTATGCGACGTCAATGTTCTATAAAGCCCTACCCATAACAAAGTATTGTCTTAGCAGGCTAGGGAAATGTCTTTAAAGCATTTCCAAGACAAAAAGAATAGGAAATTTGAAAGGGCAAATTACATTTATCTCCGTTAAAGTTTTAAATTATTACAACTCACCTTTTGAGATTTTAAAAATTACATTCACCTACCTTGAGATTTGAGGTGAGTTGCATTTTTCTTCAAATATTAAATTTTTTAACAGAATATATGTGATGTCAGTAAAAAAAAAAAAAAGGTTCATTACCTAAATTGTTCATAATGTGCATGAAATAATATAAATAGGTTTTTTTTTGCAAATAAAATTAATTAATGTGTTGATTTTGAGCATTTTTCTAATAAAAAAAAAGATGCATTATTAGTACAGGATTTTAAGAGTAAATTAAATGTCACATCTGTATAAAATATCATTTTAATCAATAAATAAATTATAAGTCTCAATTTTTTTAAAACTTTATATGCTATAATTAAATCCATATATAGATTCTATAAATTTTTATAAAAAAAAAGTAGAAAAATGCTCTACAAAAAGTAATATGAAAAATAACAACATTGTTAACTTTTATTAAAAAAATAACGGTTTAACTTAAGAAATTCAATTGTACCAAAGTTTTTAGATCTTATATACTATAAAAAAATCAACACACGTGGGGAAATTTAGAACGAAAAAAAACAAAGATTTAAAAAATTAACACACATTAATTAATTTCAGAAGCAGAAAAAATCCTATTTATGTCATTTCATGCATATTAGAGGCAATTTAGTTAATGAACTTATTTTTTTTGCTGACATCTCATATATTATGTTAAAAGATTTAACATCTGAAGAAAAATGCAATTTACTTCAAACCTCAAGGGAGTAAAATGTAATTTCTAAAACATCAGATATGTGTTGTATTAGTCTGAAACTTCAAGGAAGGTGGATGTAATTTGTCCAATTCAAAAACACTGTTTATCCGACTCTGATTTTCGAATGAAAACACTATTCAAAAATTTAAAAAACAATTTAAAACTAGATGAAATGATATATAAGGAATTCCATACATTCATCTAGAAGAACACCACGTTCCAATATGCATGTTTACACATGCTGGCAAAGTGAAAAAATAGTCACTTTACACATGATTTTAAGTTGATGAAATGATATATAAGGAATCCAATACATTAGGTTAATATCATTTTATAAATAAGGGAAAAAATTAAGTCTCTTGATTGAAAACTACACGAGGCTATTGTCACAGCAAGCCGGGTATAAGAGGAGAGTCAAATATGCACAGCTTTACAGAGTGATTCCATGCATATATTACTATCAACAATCAAGTTTTTTTTTTTTTGTCTTTCAAAGAAATGGAATTAGAAGCACAACCACCAAGGAGGGCTTATCATCACAAAGGGTAACTATTCTATTCTAACGACTTTATAAATCCAAAAATTAAACTCTACTACAAAATCTAACATCCTTACAACACAATGTCTTGTATTAGATTCAGACTTCAAATACAGTTCCACATTATTAAATGAACATAATGAAAAAATTATAGAAGGATTCTCAAGTTTTAGCATATAGCACTGAGGGTCATCTCTAGCTTGCCAACAATTAATTAGAACAGCACCATTCCCAGCAAGCTATCTTATTCATTATTGGTTCAATCAAGTTGAAAAACATAGACATTTTCTTAAAAACCAACCAATGAAGAAACTTTGATTTGACCCTGTGAAGAACATAGGTCTAGGTTGTAACACAATTCCTTATCTGAAAAAGATTTGGCATGTGACACGATCGAACAAGATGTCAAAATCCGAGATTGATTACATGTGGGAATCTCTACGTTCTTCTGTTTATGGTATAGAAAAATGCAGAAAGATAATTGCAGAGATTTCCACAAGGTTAAACAACAAGCTTAAACCCTCAGTTCTATTAACCAAATCAATTTGTTAACCCTACCATCTACATTGACAGCCTGTATGGAACTTGGGGGAGGAAAGGAAAATGAAGGAAAAATTTTAAAATTTTGTTCTTTCCTTTTTTGATATTACCCAGGAGAGAAAGGGAAGGGAAAGGAAAGGAAAAGGGAAGGGAAATGGAGGGAAAAGGGAAGAAAAAAAAAATTCACTCTCTCCCTCTCTTTTTCTCTCTTCTTTCCCTACACTTTTGTTTTATTTTTTTTTTGCAAAACCAAACGAGGAAATAAAAATCTTTTTTCTTCTTTTTCTCTTTTTCTTCCCTTCCCCAAGTTCCAAACAAGCTCTAAAGCCTCCATATATAGATATGGGAATTTGTGGTAGGCTAAGAAACTCAAAAACACTAGAAAAGTGGAGATCTAAGGCTTTAGAAGTCGTACAAAGCCCCTTAGACTAGATTAAATGAGTATATATAAGACTTCACTACTTCTTGTATGTGTTTAACTAGAAGCATCAAGTTTATTCTCTAACAATAGATACATACAATTATACAAACTCTAATCCATTAATAATTGGAGGACATTGGTAGCATCCATGAAAAACATGTGGATATAATATTGTAGGTGAGATTTTGCTGGAAGGCTGGGCCAAACTCTCAAGTCCAAAAATGGATGAGTCCAGGTATCTCCTGCAAGACGAAGAGGTTAGAATGGGTCGACTCGTAACGGGCCGATCACACTCCGAAGATTAAGTCAGCAAACTTAATCGATGAAGACGAATGAGAGTGGTCAATATTGGGGGTTAACTGTCCATACCTGACTCTCGGTGCCTTGGGTATTTATAGGACTTTTGAGGGAGTGTGTTCTGCCTTAGCCTACCAGCAGGCTCTCATGGCCTGCTGGGTAGGCGTCATCATTGACGCCGCCTGATTATCCACAGAGTCTGGCGCACTGTCGTGGAGGATTCCGGCTGACTGGACGCGCACATTGACGTCGCGTGGGCAGCCGCATGCGTATTTAATGCGAGTCAACTCTGCATTTAATGCGCAGAGACCGCTAGCGGTTTGGGCCCGCCTTTCGTGGTTTGGGCTGTGTTGTGAAGGAGGTCGGCAGTCTGGCCTTCCCGCTAATTCTGATCTGGGCTACCAAATTGGCCCCAACTTTAACTTGCGCAGATTGGGCCTCACCCATTGGGTTGGGCCGGGGGTTACTCTCCCACAATTGCCCCCCAGCCATTGTGTCGTTTTGGGTTCTGAAATGGCCAAGGGGTGTAACGGTCACATAAATGGCGGGGATTTTTTAAAAATTCAATGGTGGGGCATTACTGAATCGACGGCCGACGTGACGCTTGGGCAGAGCGTCATGATTAACGTCGTTTTACTATGTATGAACCGACGGCTCTGGTGTGTATAAAAGACCAACGTTCTAATCAGTTGGAAGATACTTGCTCCTTTTCCTTTGCCTTCTGAATATCGTGTGTGTCAGCTGTTTCGGCACCCACCACTGTAAGTGCCTTTTGAGCCCGCAACTCCTTTGCTCTTCATTGCGTTCTGCGTTTTGACGGTTGCCCCCTGATGGCATCTCATCTTCGTAAAATGTTAGATGGTCCGTCGGCCCTTGCCGCGTTTAGGGCTAGGTTTGAAGTCCCGGATGAGATCGGCCTAGAGTTGGTCGATCCTGAGGACTATCGCATGGGGGAGACCGAAAAGGGGGTGCCGTTCCCAGTCATTGCCATCGTAGAAGGGGGGCTTAGGTTTCCCCTCCACCCTCTTCTTCATAAATTCATAGTAAAAAATAAGGTGTCGCCCTCCCAGTTAGCGTCGAACGTATATAGAATCTTCTTTGGCATGCTAGAAATAAATCGGCGCCTGGGTGTGAACCTGGGCCTTGCCGAACTGGACCACTGCTACACTCTCTGTAAAGTCGGAGGTAGTTACAAGGTTTACCTCCGGGTAGTAAAGAAGTCCTTAGAGTTAGTGAAGTGTCTGCCTTCCTCAGGGAAGGGCGTCGACGACGTTAGGGTCTGGGTAACCGGTCCATGGGAGTTCGACAACGTTCCCGAGAAGGATAGACCGGCGATTCGATGCCCTAGAGTGCCCGTCGAACTAGGTTTGATGCCGATCTCTCGCACTGTGCGTCATTTCAAGTTTCAGTTCTCAGCCAAACTAACTCTCGAATTTTTGCAGACACAAGGAAGCGGTCAAAAGCTCGCGACTGGTTGGTCAATTCTGACGACCTCAACAAGGTCTTGAATTACGTCGGCGAAGGTCAACTAAGATACATAGCCCGGGCGGCCCATATCTTGCTCTCCTACCCACTGTGATATTCGACTTTCACTGCTGAGACGGGCGTCCCCCAGAGTGTACTAGCAAGATTAGCGGACGAAGGCGCCGAAGGGGACTTCGAGGAAATCCCTACTGGAATAGCGATCGAGAGGGCGCGCATCCCTACCGGCGTGACAGTTGCGGTTGCTCCTCCATCTGCATCACTTAGCGAAGAACGGCAAGAAGAGCGAACCCAATCACACAGCTCGGCATCCACCTCTTCGCCGTACACTGTGCCCGACCGCCGAGTTGAGATTCCCATTGGAACAAGTGATTCGAGCCCATCCCCAGACAAAATGGACGGCATGAGCTTGAAGGAGAGGATGTTTGCTCTTGTGGGACAGCCACTAAAGTTGGCCACACCTACTCCTGCCGAAACTCCTCCGGCCGAGCTGGCGGTTACTCCCGTGGAGGAGGCCCCTCCCGCGCAACAGAGGCCGGACACTCGGCAACAAAGAAAGAGGAAGCCCGATGTCACTCCGACTCCAGCGCCCAAAAAGCAGAAAGGCAAAGCCGCGATGGACGAGGTCGGCGAGACTGTGACCATCACTCCGGACATTCTGGGCCGTCCTATGACGACAGTTGATTCTATGATCGATCAGCCCGAGGTTACTTTTGGTGTCATGAAGAGCGTCTTTAAAAAAAAGGACGTGATGAAGCTGGGTGAAGCAAGCGACTCAGCTGTTTTTATGGGTGCTTTTCATGACTCGATACTGGTAAGTCGGCTCTTACTTTTTCAATGAATACAGACCTTTTAGACTCTCACCCTAAAAACGACTTTCTCCGATTTGTGTAGGGTTGTCTGAATACCTTGGAGGCGATGACGCGCTTCCAAAAGCTTGCCGAGGTTCACCAGCAACTTGTTCAAGAGCACGGCCGTTTGAAGCTCGAATGGATTGAAGCAAATAAAGAGCGGATCACCTTCAGGAAACAAGCCAAGCAGGCCTCCGCCGAGCTTTTACTGACGAAAGCCGACTTTGAGAGGAGGGATAGGGATCTTGCAGACCTCGAGAAGAAGTTTGATGTGTAGTCGGTAGATCTGCACAATGCAAATGAGAAGGTCGAGACCCTTAAGACTGAAGTGGCCAAGCTGAAGGTGGAGGAAGAGGCCACATTAAAGAGGGGTGAAGAGAGGGGGGCCAAAAGGCTGGCCGAAGAGATGATGGACCTCAGTCGCACCATATTCCGACAGGGCTGGAATGGTGCCCTTGTGGTTGCAAAGCTGGATAAGGCCTCCGACGTGTGGGGTCTTTGCCCGAACTACTTTGATACTACCGAGGATGGCATCGTCTGTCCGAAGAAAGTGCTGGCGAATGCCCTATACAGACGGGAGCTTAAGTTCAAGGCTGCGGTCGAAGATGCTGCTGCTGAGAAGGAGAGGCTTAAAATTTGGAGGCCGCAGCTGACCCTTCTGAGGATGTGGAAGAGACTTCGCCAGGGGTAACTGTAGAGCCGGGGGAGAAGTCGGCATAACTTTTCATTCTTTTTTTCGAATTTTGTAACCATCGATGCTTTTTAATGAGAAGGACTCTTTTTGTTGCTTATTACCGAATCTGCCTTATCTGATTTTTGCTGTGAGTCTGTCTCATTTGATTTTGTCGTTTGATTTCTTTCTTGGCCTATTTCGGTCGACCTGCCCAACTATTTCAGGACCAAGTTCTTTAGACTTGATTTTTATTTTGGCCTTCTTTGGCGACCTGCCCAACTTTGGACAGGACCAAGTTTTTAGACTTGGTTTTTATTTTGGCCTTCTTTGGCCGACCTGCCCAACTTGGACAGGACTAAATTTTTATACTTGGTTTTTACTTTGGCCTTCTTTGGCCGACCTGCCCAACTTGGACAAGACCAAGTTTTTACACTTGGTTTTTATTTTGGCCTTCTTTGGCCGACCTGCTCAACTTGGACAGGACCAAGTTTTTACACTTGGTTTTTATTTTGGCCTTCTTTGGCCGACCTGCCCAACTTGGACAGGACCAAGTTTTTACACTTGGTTTTTACTTTGGCCTTCTTTGGCCGACCTGCCCAACTTGGACAGGACCAAGTTTTTACACTTGGTTTTTATTTTGGCCTTCTTTGGCCGACCTGCCCAACTTGGACAGGACCAAGTTTTTTTACACTTGGTTTTTACTTTGGCCTGCTTAGGCCGACCTGCCCAACTTGGACAAGACCAAGTTTTTACACTTGGTTTTTACTTTGGCCTTCTTTGGCCGACTTGCCCAACTTGGACAGGACCAAGTTTTTACACTTAGTTTTTACTTTGGCCTTCTTTGGCCAACCTGCCCAACTTGGATAGGACCAAGTTTTTACACTTGGTTTTTACTTTGGCCTTCTTTGGCCGACCTGCCCAACTTAGACAGGACCAAGTTTTTACACTTGGTTTTTGGGTTTCACAGAATGGTCAGAGTAGATTCATTTGAATAGCTTCATTTTCATTGATTCTTCAGCAGGGCTTTACACATTTCATGGACTGTTACAGTGCTTGGAGCTTTGTATTACTGGTAGAACTTCCTCAAGTTGGTTGCATTCCATGGTCGTGGCAGTTGTCTCCCTTCTTCGACGGTCTCCAGTCTGTATGCGTCGATGCCGACCTAGGCTGTGACTCTGTAGGGGCCTTCCTAGTTTGGGTCGAGCCTTCCATCTGCCGCTTTCTTAGTTGCCCCCAACACTTTTCGTAAAACTAGATCTCCTGGAGCAAAGTTTCTTGGGCGGACCCGCTTGTTGTAAGAGCGTTTTAGCTGTCGCTGATATTCTGTGAGCTTGATCAACGCAGTTTCCCTTCTTTCTTCGACTAGATCCAGGTCTCTTGCGACCGTCTGATCATTGACACCGGTGTTAAAGGCTGCCGATCTGATTGTTGGTAGTCTGATCTCCAAGGGGATGATTGCCTCCACCCCGTATGCCAAGGAGAATGGCGTTTCTCCTGTGGACCTCCTTGGGGTTGTTCTGTAGGACCACAAAACATTGGGTAGCTCCTCTGTCCACTTCCCCTTGGCTTTTTCCAGTCACTTCTTAACCTCGTTAAGCATGGTTTTATTTGAAATCTCAACTTGCCCGTTGCATTGGGGGTAGGTTGGGTGTCGTTATCTGATATAATGGCCCGGGGCAATCCGAATCTGGTGACAATGCTTTTCCATACGAACCTTTTGGCGTCAATTTCCCTGATGTTTGATAAAGGTTCCGCTTCTACCCATTTGGTGAAGTAGTCGGTGGCCATGATGAGAAACCTTTTGTTGCCCGGAGCTCGAGACAAAGGTCCGACAATGTCCAGTCCCCACTGAGCGAAAGGCCACGGACTGGTGATGGTGGCAAGATCCTCGGCTGGCTGGTGGATGATGGGGGAAAACCTCTAACATTTGTCACATTTCAGGACTTACTGGGCTGCATCCTTCTGCATGTAAGGCCACCAGTATCCCTGTGAGATGGCCCGGTGGGCTATCGACCTTTCGCCGACATGACTTCCACATATCCCCTCGTGGATCTCGAACAAGACCCCCTGTACTTGATCCGGATGGATGCAGTGTAAATACAGACCTATAAAGGAACGTCTGTAAAGCTCTTTACTTGGTGACAACCAATACCTGAGAGATGCATGCTTGATTCGTCGAGCTTCAGTCTTATTGTCCAGCAGCTTGTCTGTGTCAAGGTAAGAAATGATTGGGTCCATCCACGATGGTCCCAACTTTTCTGCTGTTAGGGCTTCCTCCTCCTCATGAAAGATACTGGGCTTGGCGAGGGTTTCTACGTTGATCGTCCTTTTTGAACCAGATTTCAGAGCCGTGGCCAGAGTCGCCAAGGCATCCGCATGTGAGTTGTTATCTCGGCTAATCTGTCGAAGCTTGTAGTTTTTAAATTGGCCGAGTAGTTCCTTAGCCTTTGCTAGGTACTGCGTCATTCTGTCGCTTTTTGCGACGTATTCCCCTGTGATTTGATTTATGACAAGTAAGGAGTCCGAATATATGACGATTTCGAGAATTCGAAGCTCAATGGCTTGACGTATTCCGGCGAGCAAGGTTTCATATTCTAACTCATTATTGGAAGCAGTGAACTCCAGCTTGATGGCTTGCTCGATGGTTAGACCGTCTGGTGTGATGAGTACGATACCTGATCCTGCCCCCCGGTCATTGGAAGCTCCGTCCACGTAGAGTTTCCAATGACCAGATTGTTCCCAAAGGTCCAAGGGGAGTTCGTGTTGCGGTTGGCTAGTTGCTGGGGTCTGTTCTACTTCTGGTGCTATCTCGACAAAGAACTCTGCAACAAAATCTGCAAGAACCTGCCCCTTTACTGTCGATCTAGGTTGGAATTTGATGTCAAACTCGCCTAATTCCACGGCCCATTTTGCAATTCTTCCTGAGAAGTCGGCTTTCCTTAGAAGGGGTTTGAGCTGGTGGTTTGTGAGGACGTTGATGGTGTGAGATCTGAAGTAATGCACCAACTTGCGGGATGCTACTATCAGTGCGAGTGTCAGCTTTTCGAGGGGTAGGTACCTACTCTCGGCTCCAAGAAGGGTTTTGCTGACGTAATAGACCAGGAATTGTTGCCGGTTTTCTTGCCTGAGTAGGACCGCGCTGACTGCATGGTCTGATACTGCAAGGTAAAGGAAGAGTTCCTCGTGCTGGACAGGGGTGGAGAGCAGGGGTGGTTTGGTGAGGTAGGTTTTTAGATCGGCAAGGGCAGAGTCACACTCTGGGGTCCACTCGAACCGCTCCTGTTTCTTTAGGAGCTGGAAGAAGGGTCGGCACTTGTTCGATGAACGGCTGATGAATCTGTTGAGTGCAGCAGCCATTCCTGTCAATCTTTGAACTTCTTTGGCATTCCTTGGAGCTTGAATACTCTGAATCGCACTGATTTGCCGTGGGTCCACTTCAATGCCCCGATATGTGACCAAGAATCCCAAAAACTTGCCTGAGCCGACCCCGAAGACACATTTTGAAGCGTTCAACCGCATTTTGTAGTCCTTCAGGATACAGAGTACCTCTTTCAGGTCCGCCAAGTGGGTGTCACTCAGTTTGCTTTTTACCACCATGTCGTCGATGTAGACCTCTACAGTTCTGCCGAGTTGCGTCTTGAACATCTTTGTGACCAGTCGCTGATATGTTGCTCCGGCGTTTTTCAGTCCAAAGGGCATAACTCTATAGCAGTAGATACCCCTTGGAGTGATGAAGGCCGTCTTCTCTTGGTCGTCGGGTGGAGTGGGATCTGGTGGTATCCTCGGTAAGCATCCAGGAAGCTCATCCTTCCGAAGCCGGCGGTTGCATCCACAAGCTGGTCAATTTTGGGCAGGGGGAATGGATCTTTGGGGCATGCCCTATTGAGATCAGTGAAGTCCACACAGACTCTCCACTTTCCGTCTTTCTTTTTTACGACCACCGTATTCGATAACCAGCTCGGGTAGTTGATTTCCCGAATGGCCCCAGCTTCCAAAAGTTTCTCTGTTTCTTCCAAGACAGCGTCCACATGCTGGGTAGCTGCCCTTCTCCTCTTTTGGATGACAGGTCGGCAGTTTGGGTTAACATTCAGACGATGACAAGCAATATCAGCGCCGATCCCAGGCATGTCATAAGGGGTCCAGGCGAACACTTCCAAAAAGTTCGTCAGCAACTCGAGTAGGGACTTTTCCTCTCGTTTAGACAAAGAGGTGCCGATGACGAAGTACTTGTCTTCGCGCCGATCAATGTATATCTTCTTCAGGTCCTCCACAGCTTTATTCTCGGGTGTCTGTCCCACGTCATCAATTGTGGGGGTGTCTTCGTGTAGCTCCATCATCTGCACTTTCTCAGGCTTTGTCTTTGTCGCACATGCCGTTAGGAAACATTGTTTGGCGGCCATTTGGTCACCCCTGATTTCTCTAACAGCCGTCGGGATCGGAAACTGAAGCAACTGATGATATGATGACGGAACGGCCTTCATGAGGTGCAACCAAGTTCGTCCCATGATGGCATTGTAGGGGGAGGGCACGTTAACTACTAGGAATTCAGTCTGTAATGTGATCCTGCCAGCTGTTACCGGAATCGTCACCTTTCCCATTGGCCAAACTGGGTCTGAGCTGAACCCGACTAGTGGGTTAAGTGACTGTTGGAGGTCGGACTCCTTCAGTCCTAACTGTTTAAAGAGGCTGTAATATATAACTTCGGACGAGCTCCCCTGGTCTATGAGCAATCTTCTAACGTCACAGTTCGCCATTCTTAACGTAACCACCAAGGCATTGTTGTGAGGGGTCTGCACTCCTACGAGATCCTCATCGGTGAAAGTTATGGGTACATGGCCACTGCCGATCTTCGCTTTCTTGCTGGGTTGCTGTACCTGTAACACTTCCCTTAGGTGTGCCGCCTTTTGCATCTCGGCCCGGTACCTGTGTGGGTCGACGATCGACGACTCAGCCGAACCGTGCAACACATTGATTACCCGTACCGGCCTTGGTTCTGGTTCTTTTCGTGCTGTGTCTTCTACCCGCGGTTGCTCGGCTTTATTCTTCGTCTTCTCCCGATTTATGAATTGATTGAGATGGCCTGCTTTAGCCAAGTTTTCCAAGTGAGTTTTCAGATGCCGACATTGCTCTGTCTTATGTCCCTTCTCACGGTGGTATGAACAGAATCTCTTCTGGTCTCGGGTCGCTGGGTCTCCTCCCAATTTCGGCGGCCTTTTGAAGAAGGGCTTATCACGGATCTGGGGCAATATTTTATAGATGGGGTCCTTAAAGACTGTATAGACCCCCTTAATTACCCTTTTTCCTCGGCCGATATCTTCTGTCCGAGGCTTTTTAGCATCCTTCTTACTTGTCTTTTCGGCTGCAGCGCCGACCTTGGTTGATGCTATCTGAGGTACGTCTTCGTCCAACTGTGCATAACGCTCAATTCTGAGCATTAGTTCCTGTATCGTGAGTGCTAGTTTCTTCATTAAGGACTGTCGCAAGCGATGCTCCCTAGGAAGGCCAATCTTGAACTGAGTTACAGCCAACTGCTCGCTGCACTCGTCAATTTCGTTATAAGTTTCCCAGTAGCGTCGGGCGTATGCTCGCAACCTTTCTCCTTCCTCCTTTCGCAACGTCAGCAAGAAGTCAACCTCTTTTGGCTGTAAGCTGTTTGCAATGAAACGAGCTGTAAAAAGCTCGACCAGTTGCCTCTAGTTTGAAACGGACTTACGTGGCAATTTGTCGAACCACCGTAAAGCCACGCTTTCCAGACTAGAGGGAAAGATTCGACACATTAGCATCTGGTCACTGCACCACACTACCATGAGCTGTTTGTAATGCCGAACATGGGTGATTGGGTCGGACTTCCTGTCATAGAGGGCGAACTTTGGTGGGGTGAATTTTTGAGGAATTGGATGGGATTCAATATCTTCAGTGAATGGCGTGGACACAATTTGATCGAGGGCCTTTCTTATCAGGTCATGAGTTGTGCACTCCTTAGTTTGCTGTCTTCTATCCTCCTGCTTTTCGTTGTACCATTTCTCCCAGTCTTCTTTCCGCCGATCTCCTTCAGTAGGACTGTCATTCGGCGGAGTTTTGCTCCTTTCCCTCCGCCGACCTGTGCGTCTGTGCATGCAACGCCCGGTACTAAGGGTGTAACTTCCCCTTACAGGCGGTGCTGGTTCGTCCCTGGCGCCGACAACCTGCTCCCGAGCTGGGGACCTTTCTCTCCCATGATCATTCCTGCCAGAGAATGCCTCCCTCATGGCCCGCACTTAGGAGGTGAGGTAGGCTATCTCTTCTCCGCGCCTCCGAATTTCCTTCTCTGCTGCACGGAGTGTATCCTCACTCGGGACCCGCCCACTGGAGGGCGACGGGGCCAGATTCCGAGGATGGTTCCTGCGAAAATTCCTGTTCCTGACGTAGCCCGTATCCCTCCGCATTTCCTCTGGTGCCTCCTGGTGGCTTTCAGCTGGCGTGCGTATCTCCGACCTTAGTGTTCTCCTTCTTTGCCGATCTTCTGGTGTAGATTGGCAATGCGCTGAGCTGGTCGGGTCTCTACTGGAGGAGGCTCCAAAGCCTCTTCTGTCGTGATTTTCTCCCCTACGTCTCCGGTTATCTAGACTCATAGTTTTTCTACGCCTTCCCACAGACGGCGCCAATTGTAGGTGGGATTTTGCTAGAAGGCTGGGCCGAACTCTCAAGCCCAAAAATGGATGAGTCCAGGTATCTCCTGCAAGACGAAGAGGTTAGAATGGGTCGACCCGCAACGAGCCGATCACACTCCGAAGATTAAGTCAGCAAGCTTAATCGATGAAGACGAATAAGAGTGGTCAATATTGGGGGTTAACTGTCCATACCTGACTCTCAGTGCCTTGGGTATTTATAGGACTTTTGAGGGAGTGTGTTCTACCTTAGCCTACCAGCAGGCTCTCATGGCCTGCTGGGTAGGCGTCATCATTGACGCCGCCTGATTATCCACAGAGTCTGGCGCACCGTCGTGGAGGATTCCGGCTGACTGGACGCGCACGTTGACGTCGCGTGGGCAGCCGCATGCGTATTTAATGCGAGTCAACTCTGCATTTAATGCGCAGAGACCGCTAGCGGTTTGGGCCGGCCTTTCGTGGTTTGGGCTGTGTTGTGAAGGAGGTCAGCAGTCTGGCCTTCCCGCTAATTCTGATATGGGCTACCAAAGTGGCCCCAACTTTAACTTGCGCAGATTGGGCTTCACCCATTGAGTTGGGCCGGGGGTTACTCTTCCACAAATATGAATCTTGGGTGATTGTTATTTTGTGTACCATGAAATTTGTTCTTTTTCCCTCTCCTTACCCATGAGATACTTATGCTCAGACTGCATTGCTACTTTTGTACAAAAATGGTAAGAGCCCTCTGGCCTAACATCTTCCCAACCTGAAGCAGAAGCGCATTAGTGTCCCCACTTATATACGTATGGCGAGAGAGAAAGAGACTTGAAAGCCATAGTGCATGACAGTGTCCCCACCTAAATAAGTATGGAGAGAGAGAGAGAGAGAGAGAGAGAGAGAGAGAGAGAGAGAGAAAATTGTAGATGCAGGTGATAGGGTAAGGTACTTCCCAACTTCACCGGAGAAATAAGTGAGAATATAAATGTAATTAGAGGACACTGGACAGGCATTAAATTAAGAGAAACCTCCACATCTCTATGGAACTTCAATGAGCAATTAAGTATTGCTCATTCAAGTACCAGAACTAGCAACATTTAGGTTTTTCAATCCCCATAGAATTTGATTGCACTTGCCTTGGACATTTCAGATACAAAAATGCATTGTATTAATTGAAATCATCACCATACATATTATATATATATATATATATATATATATTACCACAAATACCAACATAACATTGGGTCTAGGGATCCCAAGCTTGTAGGAAGATTATGGTTCATAACAAATTGGCTGCATGTATGGTGACTGCCACAACCATGATGATGGTGGTGAGGACGAGGATGAAGATGACAATATCGACAAAGATGGCGGCAATGATGACATGAGAGCTTCAATATACTCCATTTGATTGGCTGTCACGTGCAGATCATGTGGAAAACATGAAAGACTTGAAATTGGGTCAACTTCCTGTGGAACAGATGAAGATGGCATGGCACAGTTGATTATCTCACAAAGCTTCGGCATAATAGGCCCCGCCGATGGTTCGTCATAAGGTGGCACTGTCATCTTTGGGTGGCTGAAAATGCACTCTTCTTGTTTAATAACATTTTGCTGATCAATCTGTGGAAGCTGATAGTTTAATGACTCATATGAAGGTGGGTCTAGAGGAAATTGGATTGGAACCAAATTGGCATCAAAATTGATCCGATTTTCTTTGAGTTCACCATGACCAAAACCTTGTAGCACTGATGTTGGAGCTGGTATGTAAACCTGCAGGTCTTGTTGTGGAGATGGGATCAAATTAGGGTTTGCATTTATTGAGAAAAAATCCTCAAAAGTGCCACTAGGGTTGGGGAGATGATCAGGAAAGGTGGCTAGATGATCAGAGAGACCATATTGTTGATGAGAGATATTGAGCTTCTTCTTTATGCTTGAATTCCAAAAGTTCTTCACTTCATTATCTGTTCTTCCAGGTAGGTGCTTAGCTATCTGAGCCCATCTGCGCAAGAAATGTACTTTTTGCATGAAAATGAGTAAGATCAATAAGACAGGAATTAACTATAATATAAAAAATTCATTTGGCTAGTCTAGTTGGCCTCACTGTTGCTAAGTGTAAAAGTTTTTTTTAAGGCCTTTGTCTTAATAATTATTTGATTGCGTGGGACGAAAAAATTATATAGACCTCAGAATTAGTTAAGATGTGCGCAAGTTGGTCCAAACACCCGATTAACCAAAAAAAAAAAAAAACTATAATATAAATATCAATAAATTAGCTGCTGCTTTTTTTTTTGGTTATTTTTTTTCTTGGGTAGATGAATTAATTACCTGTTGCCTAGAATGCTATGGAGTTCAATGATGAGAGCTTCTTCTTGGGTAGAGATGCTCCCACGTTTCAAGTCAGGTCTTAGGTAATTTATCCATCTTAATCTGCAGCTCCTGCCACATCTCTGAAGACCTGCACCCAGAAGATTTGCCAGGAATATACACATATAACTGCAAATATAAACACAGCCTTACAAGCACATCAGTATGCTTTGATATATATCTTTCAATATGTATATGTATATATACATATACATGTACACGGTATAATTGAAAACTATTGTTAAAAGACGATGAAAATTAATTGTAAAGAAAACAAAACATACAGAAAGAGTTGAAATTTTAAAACTAGTCAACTGATCACCAACCAAGAAAGGTGTGTGTGTGTGTGTGAGAGAGAGAGAGAGAGAGCGAGAGAGGGAGAGAGAGATTAAAAGTGAATGATACTAATAGATCAACGATCTCTGAGAGAGAAAAAGGAAAGAAAAAAGAAAGCAGTTATGCAAAAGAGTTAACCTGCAAGTCTTGGGACTGAGCTCCAGCATCCATGGCCATAGGTAGACATGTAGTTGATGAGTTTCTCATCCTCCTCTGGTGACCATAACCCCCTCTTAACCTTTTGCTTGTTGCAGCATGTATGATGTCCCATACCTCTCTCTTTCTCTCTCTAACAGGAGGTGTGCAGCCAGTTTCAGAGCAAGATCAGTCTTGTTTTGTACATATATATAGAGAGAGAGAGCCCTAGAGAGAGAGGGTTTGAAAAAGAAACGAGAAGGAGCTCTGGGATGGATGATATCAACTGGGAGTACACTGAGGTTATGAATTTATTGAGAGAGAGAGCAGTACCAACGAGGAGAGGGACCCAATTAGGGTTTGTGAGAACTTCAATATCCCTCTGAGGCAGCTGTATGACCTCACCATGGATTCTCTCCTTTGAGTTAAATTAGAGGAAGGCTGGTCAGCACACGTGTCACGCAAGCAAGGTAATGGGTCCCACTATCTTGACAGGTGGGTAAATGGTGGCCCCTGGATATCTTGAGGCACAAACTGCTGCATATCATGAGGCCAACACACAAAATTGTTCCAACGGCTCTGATTGCATGATCAGAAGATGATGTGTCCATATATATAACATGTCCTTGAGGTTGTGAATTAATTAGGGCCGTTTGGTATACCTTTTGATTTTTTTTTGACTTATAAGTAACAAAAAAATTAAATTTTTTCAGCCTTTTGCTTTTATAAATTAAGATTATCTGTTTGATATTTCTTATTTCAAGTTTTTGTAGCTTATAAATAAAAAAAGTTAATTTTTTTAAAGCTTTTTTTGTCTTTTTCTTTTCTGCTAGTATTAGTTTATAAAAGCAAAAGAGTTGAAAAAATTTAGTTTTTTTTACTTATAAGTCAAAAAAATAAAATAAAAAAAATTAAAAAAATATTATACCAAATGGGCCCTAACAGAAAAGCAAAAACACTTGAAAAAAATTAATTTTTTTATTTATAAGCTAAAAACATTTGTAATAAGCCCTATCAAACGAACCCTTAACCACACAACTAGGGACATAATACACTGCACAGCCGCCCCACCAGAGACAGTCAGCTTCTGTTTCCCCAAAATTGATCTGACCGTACAATTATTAGAATATCATCATCATCATATATAGCCAGCCAGCCAAAGGGGTTGTCTATATATGCTGCTGCACGTTGCTGGTTTTCTCTGCATCCTACATGCATTCGAGTGCATGGCCCTCCATTCTCATGACTTGCTGGAGAGAGTCCTGAAATGTGAGACAAAAATAGTTCTTGGCTTACTATACAAAAGACAATGACCCCTCCCTCTAGCTTTGGTGTCCTTTTAAGTCATCAAAGAATTGCACAACCTGTATATAATTAGACTAGATTGGATGGTGAGGGTCTCAACACTTTCTAATCTCTCTCTCTCTCTCTCTCTCATGCAATTATACTTCTGGCTGCTTACAGTAGAAAAGGAATCTCTCTCTCTCTCTCTCTCTCTCTCATTAGAGGCTATTTTCAGTGCCAGTCCTTGTTAAGCAATGGTGCTATATAGTGATGATCAATTGAATACAGACACCCAATTGGCCAAGCTTTTAATTGGTATTGTATGCCAAAAATAATTGTCTTTAGACGTCACTCGAACCCTTTCCTCATGCATATATAAATCTATTTGTTGTATATATACTGTTATAGTACTACACCAATCAAGCATAAACCAATGAACTAACAGCTTTGTTTGTAAAACTTTTGGAAAATGGCTTGTAGCCCAAAGCTGCCCATATATATACACACACACACACACAACAAAATATGTCTTTTAACTTGTTAACGGGGCATTTTCTACAAAAATTATTCACTAATTTATATAAAGCAAAAAATTTGAGGGGAGGAATGTGTTAGCTAGCTTGGCAAAATCTTTTGGTGTGGTACCAGAAATCTGGGATCCAATTCTGCTTTCACCCGTGTTGAGAGTTGTATGTAGGGAGAAGGCTACCCCTTGCTGTGTAGGGCCTTATCATTGAGAAAAAAAAAAAAAAGGGTGGAGAAATTAATATCACTAATCATAGGCAATTGAGTGAATATCACTAACCAAAGGCTATTGAGTGATATATTGTGGTTTCAATTGTGTTAATTATATTTACTTTAACCTATAGATTAATTGGATAACATAGGCTCAATCTTGTCTGCCAAACTGAAGTTTGTATTGAAAATTATATAAATTCACTTATCCATATATGCTATTGCATAATATTATATATATATATATACAGAGAGAGAGAGAGAGAGAGAGAGAGAGAGAGAGAGAGAGAGAGAGAGAGAGAGAGAGAGAGAGTAGGCTTGCATTAATGCTAGAACCATGTGGTTTTCTTCTCTCCTCAGATTTGGACTAGGTTCAATCAAGATCAACGAGAGTACCTATTTGTAGGTCATAAGACTGGTATTTAAGCAAACCAAGATCAAAGCAAGTTCTTATAAGAATATGTGGATAGGGACAGATCATGAATTATTATTTCGTTTCCTTAATTTTATTTTATCATTTTTTCTCGGGAAACTTAATTAATTACATGACACATCGCCTAGAAGGAATGTCCGAAAGCTTGTTTAATTGGGATCACTTCATTGACAAAGAAATAATGCATTGGTCCCACTGTCTCAAATAATGTAATGCCCTTTAGATTAACATAAACGACACAGAAGAAAGGTATATTAACCACATAATTAAGCTACATCACCATGACATCATTAATTTTTTGTTTTTTATTTTTATATTTTTAACAAATTATTTTGAGTTACTTCAAGATTAACTTATTTTGAATGAGAAAAATAACCTAAAGAAGGAGAAAATATTCGGTACCACGGTGGTACCACTTCATCATACTGACATGATACTACCGAGGTACCGAATACTTTCTCAGAAGAACTTATGGCAATTTAGTTCAATTTAGTTAGGTGGTTCTAATCTATTTAGTCGAGGCCAACCCATAAAAATCTATTTATTAGTACCAATTTCAACTATTTCACATTCAATCCAAAATAAGATCATTTATATTTCAATAGGAGAGTCATTAGGCTAAAATTTTCCACGTATCTTGATTAGAATTATTGAAACTAGGGTTTAGAAATGTAACTAGTAACCTCTTCACTCCAACGATTTATTGTTTTATGTATATATTACATCACCCCTACGTTTAAATTGCAAGCAGCATCAAGACAATCATCTTTGACTTCTTCCAAAGCATTGCCCCCACCATCGCGACACGTAATTTCAAGACGGTGATTTTCAGTGTACCATCTGCACCAACTTTTTTTCTAGTAAAGCAATTGTCCCTAATATAAGGTGCCTGCATAGAATGATTTTACTCAACTAGCAAACCTTTTGAGAAGTCGAACACCACACTATTTATACTTATAATTCTCAACTTTGTGATAAGAACTCACACACACAGCACACAAGCAACACCACACCCACCGGTTATGGAGTCCACAACCTCAACACTCTAGTCAAAATAATCCTCAACTTTGGCAATCACAGACATGTTTTATGAACGGTTTGAACTCATACAACATTCTGTGCATTTGGAGGGGACACCTGCCTCCTCAATTTTTTAGAAATTCTAATTTTGCCTATAACTTTTGAAATTATTTTTAATTTGTCCCCTCTAAAAATTTATGAATGCCTCCTATGTTTTTAAAAACTCTACTTTGAGCTATAATTTTGAAAATGTCCTTCAATTTGTCCCCTTTAAAAATTAAAAAATATTTTCTTTAAATACTTAATTTGCTTCAAAGTTCCTTATATACATTATATAATCATATGGAAGTCAAGTATTCTGTTGTTGATTATAAAAAAATTTCATTCTCACAATTTTTTTTTTTATAGAAAACTCCAATAGAATGATGTGGCAACGACAATATCAAAATTATGAGCCAAAATAGTTAGCTTTAAATGAAAGAATCACAAACAATGACATGATTCTATAAAATTTTTGTATAAAAATTCTAGTTATATAGTATTACTTTTAAAAAAAAATTTGGGTTTTCAATAAACATTGTCCTCCCTGAAAGAATTTTCTGGCTCTGCCACTAATACTAAGTATGTAATAGATATAGCTTACGCATTAGCAAATATAAAAGAAAATGTATTAGACATGCAAGGAATGCGAATTTAAGGTTTTCTAGTACGAATTTTCTTTGTGCTTGCTAAGATATCACAAACTCTACAGAGCTTCTGGTCACTATTCCAACCCCATTTAGCTCTTGGTTTGTCCAAAATGGAACAAAATCAGAACTTTGGTTAAAATAATTTTGTATTTGTATAAGTTGGTAAACTTGTGGACCTGAAATAAACAATGCAGCCAGTACTAGTAGGTTAGGGAACTGCTATGAGCAGTTGCCGACCCAGGAATTTTGTGTAGTAGAGGCGAAAAATACTCTTAAATAATTGTTTATAAGTAAGATGATAAATTTTAAGAAATGAAAATAATATGATAATACTTAAAATTCTATATATCAATAACAAATGTTTCTTACACAAAACGACGTTCAAACTAATGTGAAAAATACAATAATTCCCTTCGTTGTTTCATACTCTAAAACCTTTGGAAAATAACCTCTTTATCTATGGTGTTAAATATGTTTCTTTTAATGTATATTACCAAGCAATCATTTATTCACTCATCTCTCATGCGATTACATAGTAAAGTCTTGATAATATTTATTGCATAAAAAGCTCTCATGTTTATCACAAAGCAAAGAAAGTTCATTCATTAAACTTCTTTTCCCTTTGAATTTGCCGCAGAACTCATGTTTTAAATCAATACCAAGTCAATCGTCAAAAGCTATTTTTATATATACACCTATCTACAATAATTTTCTTTGCTCAAAAGACTATCGGGAAACTACTAAACTGAAACAATATAAAAATTATTTATATATAAATCAATAAACGGGAGAAAGTGAGAAACAAACTACTCAATTGAAATAATATAAAAATTATTTATATATAAATGGGACAAAGTGAGACACGCAGAAAAAGAAGAGGGGAAAAAAAATATCTGGTTGAGTCATGGAGCCATGCAGGTATTAGGTCTCAAAGTTTGTTATTTTTTCTCTCGACAGTCGTTTTTCATCACAGTTGCTAGAAAAAAAGTGTAGATCAATCTCTAATTTAATGGATAAATGGGTTTGGGTTAAGTAAAATTTTTTTTAAAATAAGTATTAAGTATTGAGTATTGAGTATTGAGTTTGATCAAGCAAAGTCTATTTTTAATTGAGTCGGATTATAAATTTTTTTTTTGTCAAATTTCTTTCAATGAAAGTGACTAACGCTAGTCGACCGTGTGTCGGTCCGACCCTACTATGAGTCTATCGTTTTGGTAGGAGAAGGCAAGTTCAAACAACTTCTCACATCAAGTCAATATAGGTGTAAAATAAACTAATAACTTAATTAATCCAACATTTACTCGTGACTCGACGATAAAGACCACTGACAAACTGAATAGCCAATGTCAGAAGGGTTGTTAAATTTTATAATCGATCTTGCCAAATAATGACATTTATGGTGTAAGTTTAGTTGCTACGGATATTCTTTAGATTGAAGAAAGTGAGGGAAAGAAACGTGTGTTTGACATGACAAATAATACAAGTACAAACAAAAATCAATGAAAAAATAGTGGTACAGTAATGTTTACGGAATCTTTGTACCTACAGTTTTAATATCATTGTTTTTTGTTTCATCTAGAACATATGCTTTGAAAATAAGCTACTATTTTGTTGTTCAGATGTATGCACATGTTATATATATTTTTATATAAGTTTTTTTTTTTAAATAACAAAATTTATTGAAAAGATTAGAATATAAGGAATAGGTTAAAACAGAAAAGAAGAACCACCCTGCAGCAATCATACCTATAGACCTTCTAAACAAAACATTTCGAGAGTCTCATAAGCTAAAGAGATTTTAAAGAATAAACACGAACAATACAACCATTAAATGGAGAAACAAGAACTCAAACCCAACCACCGATAGGATTTTACCAGCAAGGAGTAGCATTTTCCATGCTTAACCTCTAGGTCTTCTAACACCTTCTATTGAGTAAAAGACAATATTAACTGTGAAGGGGGCTTCAAGCTTCCCTGATTTTACTCACAGAACAGCATATATCTTTCAGATATCTACCACCTCGAACCATTTCTCATCATTCTGGTTAAAAATAACATTATTCCTAACTCTCCAAATGTGCCAAATAACATTATATAAGCTTTTGTAGTCCATAATACTTCTAAGTTGGAGGCCTTAAAATGTCCTAGTTAGAATTAGTACATATCCCTAATTAGGACAAATAATTAGGAATATGTACTAATATTTGGGGGGGCTCCCTAGTGAGAATATTAGTACATATTCGTAGTGAGAATATTAGTAACATAAATACTAATATTAGTACATATTCCTAGTGAGAATATTAGTACATATTAGTACATGTTGGGGTGGGTGGGGCGGCGTCCTAGTGAGAATATTAGTACATATTCCTAACTACTAGCATAAATAATTGAGCACTTTTTTCTTAATCTGAATTACATGTTTTCCAACCCCCAATCAGGTTGTCGATTGATGTTTATATCTTTGTGGATGCCATCATCATTGGGTTGCAGATTCTTAATCTCACACTAAACTACTGAAAATCATCCATAGTGGTCTGTTTGGTTAAGGCTTGAAAGAAATAGTGAAGAGAGATTTATGATTTCTGTAGCAGCTCAACTCAATAGGAAAATTTCCTAATTGATGGATTATTAACCTCAGGAACTCATTTTTCCTGAACTATGTTGCTCCTCACTAAATTTACTACATATCCTTTAAAATCTAATCTAATCTAAGTTCTCTATTCCATTTATTCTTTTGTTTGTTATGAACTAAAAGAATAGAGAGATATCTAAATGCGGTTAAGGGAGAAAAATGACCTACATTAAATCATAAGCCAAAAAAAACAAGAAATCTGAAGATTGATGATCTTTTGGTAGGGTGTGAGAAATGACCTACATTAAATCATAAGCCAAAAAATGTGTGTGTGTGTGTGTGTTTTTTTAGCAGAGTTGAGCAATTTCAAATTTTCTATGTGATCATGATCTTAATTGGTTTTTTCACTGGGATGAATAAGGACTTAAGTTTTCCATATAAACGTACTACAGAGGTCAATCTTCTACTGAAGAAACTTGGAGAACATGGTTTTTATGACCTATTCTGTAGGTTGGCTGCAAACTTGAATATAAATGTGAAGAAGTTGTTCATATTGGTATAATCTTCAGTGTTAAGCTTCTGAGGTTCTAGGAAGTAATTCTGTTGCTCATTTAAAAAGGACATCTGGAAATTTAAAGTTGGAATTTTGGAGATAAATTGAGGTAGGAACCTCATAGACTTCAAAACCATTAAAAGTTCCATGTAAACACGATTCTTTGTATTTAGCTTGCATGTCCATGTTTAATGTTCATCTGATTTTTGTTTGACACATACAACACATCATCCCAATATATCATGCCTAATTCGTCTCTGGAGTGCTGGTGGGTCTCACCAACTGAAAATTTGCAAATGTTTCTCTAGTCACCATGTAATTATGAAAAAAGAAATTTAATTGTAGAGCACTGCATGATAGGTTCCTTGATCCTTGGTTTTGCAGCAAGGTCACCCTTCACCCTTTTCTAAGCAAGTACCACCTAAATGGTTCCTACCTAAATATATTGCTTGCATGGCATTAGATCAGTGGGCCTGGTATAAATGTCTCTTGTACTCGACCAATCTGTTTTTTTTTTACTGTTCCATGCATATTGTTTTGCCACTCACATGGCTTCTGATTAGACTAATACTTTCAATATATGAATTTCTCCTTGGCTGTATACTTTAATAATGGCAGCTTCATTTCTATGTTTGTGTTATATTCATTTTTTGGGCAGGGCTTTAAATTAACCAGGCAAAGTCGCTGGAGATCCACACCATGCTGGCAAGCCATCTCAGCCAACAGGTCTGCTGGACGTTTCATGTCTAATCAGCAAAGCCTTGGTATGCAGCTTGCTCAGCTCAGTCGAGACGCTTCTGCTGCAGTGAGTAGTCATTCAAAAGATATATTAAGTTGTTTTTTACCATGATGATCATATTGGTGTCTCAAAATTTCACCTCTTTTGTTTCTCTTAGGGTGCAAATCGCCGTTTGGTTACACAGAGAAAGAATGTGGAGGTTGTTGAATCAGTTGGAGTTGCAGGAAAATCTGATTCCAGCAAAACAGTGAAGTACTTCCGATTAGAGGTAAGAAAAGTTTGACTAGTAGCGCTGTGCTTGGAAGAAGTGTAAGAAATATTTGAAGTTGCTGTCATGATGATACTTTATGGCCTTAATACGGTTGCTTAAGAGGAAGTTTATTACACTGCTTGAGTTCGGTGGGAAACTCCTATTTCCATAATGGTCTAGTCTCTATTTTCTTTTCTCTTTCTCCTCCTCCTCCTCCTCCTCCTCCTCCTCCTCCTCCTCCTCTCTCTCTCTCTCTCTCTCTCTCTCTCTCTCTCTCCGGTGCTTTTTCTTGGAGGTAATGAAGTTAATTGAAAGTTAAAACTATTATTTGAAGTTAGATTTACAATTTTTTGATCTTTATACAAGTTCACTGCAAAATAATCCAAGAATTTGAAGTACTCTCTGAGTCGGTGAAGCATACTTTTTTCAGTTCTGCTTATTCGAGTAAAATTTTCTTCATGTGTCCATCGGTGATTTTGCTTGCTATTGTTTTCTAGTCTCTGTTTGTTTTTTCTATAAATGGTTTAAGTGGTAATGACGGGATGACTCAGGTAATAATTTGTATTTACAGTTTCTAGACAAGGAGCAGGAAGATGGGGATGAGGATCTAGATTTCAGAGCACTTGAAAATGGATTTGAAAGTCCTGCACTATTTCTCTTCTGTTGTTTGGGGCATTGTTTACCATGCAAAAATGAAGTGGTTTCAATCCAATTTTTGTAGTGCTTACTTTCATGTCTTTAAGGAACTTAATGATCTGGTGGTGTTTTGCATATCATTTGAAAAGCAAGAACCTTTATACATTTTGTCATCGGCATTTATTAGGTGGACCTTTTTATTTTCATTTTTGTGCATGCGCACTCATGCACGAGTATTGGAGAACACATGTGAAGCTGGCACCATTTAGCCATTTAGCCATTCCAACTCTTGTTGGGATTGGGGATGAGGGTTTTCATTTACTGTAATGAAGTTGTATAATGCTGATATGTAGAATTGAGCAATTTGTTTCCACTGGACATCCAATCATACTGTTACAGTGCAATATTACTGCAACATTTGAATATTGCGTTATGTTATCTGAGTAAACAGGAATTCCGGAGTCATCTTCAATATCACCTAATTATCAAATGAAAAACTGAAAATGAGCTTGCATCTTAAATATTTTCAATTGCTTTATGCTGAGTGGTAAGAAGAATATTAAAACTTGTTCAAAACGTTTTGGTAATTGAGATAGACTCATGATTTACTCAGACAGTAAACCACAAACACACACACAAATATGTATGTGTTGGTTTCTACTTTCTAAAGCCCTTTATATTTTACAGTGTTGATTCAAATGACTAATTTGGAACAGGTTGCAATCACTCCACTGTCGATTTCACCACATATAGAATTGGACACTCAAACAGCCGCTTCAGAATGGATTTCTTCTGCACTTCGAGTGGACCAATGACCAACATGATCCAGGGAATTTGTGTACATTTGGAGATGCAGTTTGTGGTTTTAATTATCAATTAAATGTGCAAGTTGGGTCTGAGTTTAGCTGTCATTTCCTTCAAATTTTTTTTTCTTATCCTTTTTTACAACTCAATTCTTTAGTCTATTATTTTTTTGGTGTGGAGCAAATGCTTCCCACATTAATATATATTTTTGGCATGTTGTAAAATGTCTGGCCTGTCTTTTTTCTTCATCGCTGACAAGATTGGCTCAGTTTGCTTGTCTGCGTTTTGTGTCTCGTTTCTTTCTTAGGATTGGGTGAGTTGGGAGGTTGGTTTTGTGTAGTTGTCATACAATGCAACTGAAAATGGGCATGTCGGAATTATTTGATCCCGTGCTTTGCCGGATGGTGTTGTGTTCTAGGATTTCTAATGTACCATCTACTTTGTTTTAAGGATTGTGTTTTCCAATCAACTTTTTAGAAAGAATTGACATGTGAATGGTGTTATCTTGCAAAGGACTATGCATTTAGATTATGGCTGATTCTATTCTTTTTTTGGGAGGAAACAGAGGTGGCGTTGGTTTCTTGTGCCAACAGGTAAGCTATAAATGCTTTCTTGGGTGGTGCCAAAACTGAGCTGGCTTGGTCCATGTGGGATTTGCTGAATATAGAAAGGAACCTCGTCAAGAAAATGGCATTAAAGAGGATTCTCCAGCATTTTGCTTTCTGATCAAGTTTGAACCCTAAACCCCTTAGCTGTTTTTGGATCAAGAATTTGGTTATAGAAAAGGAAAGGAGAAAGATTTGGTAATGGAAAAAGAGAACAAAAATCTTTTTTTATTTTGTCATTTTTTTGCTCATATATTTTTTTTCTTTGTTTTTTTCTTGATAAATTTAGATTTCAAATGAAGGGCTAGAATTTGAACATGCTAGCATGTATCTCTCTTTATCTTTCTTAGAAAACGCATTCCTAGGTTGCATTTTCTTGGGTTGCGTTTTCTACTTTTCCACTCGTGACCGACTGACTGCAGAGATTTCTGAATTTTTTACAGAGAAAATGCAACTCTTAGTTGCATTTTCTGACAAAACGCAACTCAGAAAACGCAATTACAGAGTTGCGTTTTCTTGTTTTATATGTTGACTCGTTGGTTGCTTTATGTTCTTATAATGTGGGAGTGTGCTTTTTATATTTTATCAAGAGTGTTAGCTCCTCTTCGTCCTCAGCGAAATTGCCTTCCTTCTCTCTCTCTGTGTATCTGAATTCTTCTCCTCCTCTCTCTCTATATTAGCCACTTCTCTCATTTCTCTTCCTTCTTCTCCTCCACCTCTCTAGTTTCTCTCCCCCTATATATATATATATCTCTGTGGTTAGTTTTTCTCTCTCCCTTTCATTTTGTCCCGTTTATCTCTACCAGGTAAAATAATAGTTTATATATTACTGACTCTGTATTATTTTATTTGTAGCCATATTTGTTGCTTGTGTTATTTCGAGAAAGGCCTTCGTTATTCTGCAAAAAATAGGTTAGTTGGTCATTTATATTGGTAAAATAATTTATTTATTTATATTAGTAAGTTAGATATTACTTGTGTCGCACCACATTGATTATTTGTTATTAATGTTACTCCATTGGTTCACTGAACTTTGATATAGTTTTTACATTTTTTGATTAAACATGTATGAGTAAAATAATTATACTAAAAAATATGTTACTAATTAGTAATAAAATATTATAATACGCTAAAAATATTTATTAGAAAAATAATTATGAAATTACTATAAAATATAATTTTTGCCTATAAATTGAATAAAATAATTTTTTTTACTAAATTGGTTAACCCAAAAATAATTTATATGAAATAAAATACTTTTTGAAGTTCCCAAATACTTTTCGGGTTATAGGATCCAAAAAACAACTAAAGTAATAAATTTTTTTAGTTCAATATGTATGAGTAAACTATTTAGTTCAATATGTATGAGTAAAATATTTAAATTAAAAAATATGTTATGAATTAGTAATAAAATATTGTAAAATAATAAAAGAATTTATTAGGAAAATAATTACGAAAGTACTATAAAATATGAGTAATAAAAAAAAAGATTATAGGATAAAAAAAAATACTAAACTAATAAATTTTTTTTAGTTAAATATGTATGAGTAAAATGATTATATTAAAAAATATGTTATTAACTAGTAAGAAAATATTATAATATGCTAAAAATATTTATTAGAAAACTAATTACAAAATTACTATAAAATGGGAATGCTATTTGATGATAAGGCAACTGTAAAAAATGTATGCACAGCGTATCACTTGCACAACAACAATGAGTATTCAGTTGTTGAATCAACTACGAAATTGTTTAAAGCGAAGTGTGCACACGATTGCCTTTAGATGATTCGTGCGTCCACTAAAAGACATGAGATGTGGGAGGTTATGCAATACAATGGGCCTCATTGTTGTTTGTATGAAATGCCAAACATGGGTTATCGTAACCTAGACGCGAACTTCATTACAGATGTTATCATGGCACAAGTAGCGGTGAGTTTAACTTTGATTCAGACTCTATCACAATAACTGATTAGTTTGTCATAAAAGAAGTTTTTCTAAATTACTTAAATTGTGTTATATTTGTACCGAAATACCCTGATTGGAAGATTGCGTCCATATTGGAAGATGTCAAACAACATTACCACCACTCCATCTCATACAAGAAAGCATGGATGGCAAGAACAAAAGCCATAGAGATGGTATTTGGCAATTGGAAACAGTCATTCGCAAAACTTCCAAGATATTTGATGGCAAAACAGTCAAGAAACCTTGGAACAATCCAAATGTTAGAGACCTTCAATCAGGATGTCCGTGACATGGTCGTTTTTGATCGAGTATTTTGGGCATTCGGACCATATATTGATGGTTTCAAGCACTGTATACCAGTTATTTCAGTTGATGACACCCACCTTTATGAAAAATATAAGGGTGTCATGCTTATCGCTGTGGGGGTCATTGCTAGAGGTAGAAATTTTCCCCAAACCTTTTCCATTGTCGAGGGTAAGGACACACGCAACTGGTCGTGGTTAATCAACTGTTAATGGAGGATTACTGGCCTCCTTATGAAGGGCCTACTGTCTTCCCAAACCCTCATCGCAAACGTGTAGCCTGAAAAGGCCGTCCTGAACACAGTAGGATTCCTAATGAAATGGATGAACCAAGGCAAACACAAACTTTCAAGTGTCGTTTATGTAAGGAGTCTGGTCATAACAAACGTCGTTATCCAAACAGGGGAAGGGGAGGGGAACACTAGGGAATTGTACATGTATGTAATCTATTTGTATTTGATACACGTCTTCAATATGTGCAAATTTGCAATTCTAATTATTTCGTGCATGTTACATTCTTATACTTATTTCTGTTGGTCCAATAGGCAACCCAAGAAGGGGGGTGAATTAGGTTTTTCAAATATTAATGCAAGTTAAGATTAATTAAAATTAATCTAAACAATATAGCGGTGGTTAATCTATGTGCAAGGCAATGTTATCAATAGAAGTAAAGAAAATAGAGCAATAAAAGAGAGACACAGATTTACCGAGGTTCAACCACAAACCGTGGTCTACGTCTTCACCCCAAGACCTCTTTGAAGTCTTATTCCACTGTATAATCACCTATTATAAGATGGGCTACTGATTGACAAAGTGCTCAGCTCATTCTACAAGAACTTCTCACTGAGCTCTTCAATTCCCAAGTGGTTTTGTCCAAGCTCCACTCAAACTTTACAAGAGTTTTGCTTTACACAAGAGAACTCTTAAACTCTTAGTTACAAGTGTATAGGAGTATACAACTCACAAACAAACTCTCTAACCATAGTAGATTTACAATCAAAGCTCACAGATGAAGGCAGGAAGAATATTCAGTGTATATCAGTGATTCTTGTCTCTTCTTATTTCTTCCTCTTGATTCTTATCTATAAATGTAGTTTGAGGCTAGTATATATACCCTTGCATTCATTCCATCCGTTGGATGTGGTTGGGTATCATTAATGTGCGTCCAGTCAGTTATAACGTTAAGAAAAATAACCGTTATAACAGAGGGAGTCGGCTCCACTTTTTGTGGTGTCGACACTTCCTACTTCTGGATTTACCAGACGATGTTCACTGAGTTCATGAGTCCCCTCTTCATGTTGATGAGGCGACTCCTTGTTCATCTGTCTTCTTCATATTAGGCTTCTGCTGTCATGAGGCGACATTTTTGCTTCAGGTGTCCGCTCATTGATCATCTTATCTTCAAGCCTTGGCATCTGTCTTCATGAGACGACACTTCATTACAATGTGTCCGCTCATTTTCTATTTGGTCTCCAGACATTTTGCTTCTGAGATCAAGAGGCGACACATTATTTCCATGAGTCCCCTCATTGTTCAATATGTCTTCAGGCCTTTTAGCTTCTGTGTGCAAGAGGCAACACTTCATTTCCATGAGTCTCCTCATTGTCCATTCTGTCTTCAGACCTTTTACGTCTGTGATCAGGAGGTGACTCCTCATTTCCATGAGTCCCCTCATTGCCCAGAATTCAGCTTTCTATTGATCAAGCTTTATCAAAGCACTGGTATAAAAACTTCAAGGAGTATGTCTTTGGGGTATGATGATCAATCAAATCTTCCTAACTCATCAGAGTTAACGTCTATTCAATTTTCGATTTAATCAATCATTGGATGTTGATCTTCTTCTTGAATCTCAAACTGTCAAAGCTTCATTTGATTAAAGCTTAACTTTTCTTCTTCATTTACAAAGCTCCTTTTATCATTGTAGGATATCTTCTTCAATGCCAATTTTCCTCAATTGTGTGAAGCTTCACAATGCTTCAATTCTGATTTTCTCTCTTTGATAACAATTCTTCATTATTCATTAAACTCACTTTACTGAGACCATTGCAGACTAGATGAAATCTGTTCACACATCTAATCTTCATTAATCCTTGACATTGTAGAAGAATACTTCACTTGGATTCCATGTAGAGATCAGATATTCATTGTGAGCCATCTTTTCAACAACTTCAATCACATGTCTTGAATTGGTCTTTAGCATATCAGATGAAATCATCTCTTGAGCGTCTTCCAAACACTTCAACTGAGCATTGCACTTCTTCAACTGATCTTTGCATATTCTGATGAAGTCTTTAGTCTGGTGCAAATCAATCTTCATTAAAATTATGCATACTTGAAAGAAGCTTTAATTAAACACCTTCAATCTCTTCGAATGTAGAACATATGTTTGAAGTAGAGATAGGCGACAATCCTTTGTTTGGTTCATTGCATAGCTCTTTGAGTTCATTGCTTGATCTTGAACTTGTTGTGCATTCTTCTTGATTATGTATTAGACTTAAGATCCAACTTTAAGTCTAAGTTATGAACTTTGTTAATCTGCACACTAAGTAGATTCATTAGTAAAATAACATAAGGTTTAGTTATCATCAAAATCAATATGAGAATTAACCTTGAGTCATCAAGGATCAACCTTGACTCAACAATTTCGTGAATAATTATTTCGTGAATAAAAAATACAAATTTACAAATATTCTATCTATGTTAACAAACACAAATTTACTAACATTCCATTTATGTGAATAACAAATACAAATAATTTTTTTATGAATAACAAATACAAATTATTTCTTGAATAATTATTTCGTGCATGTGACATTCTTATACTTTTGATAAAGCATTATATATATGATTGTGAGTATATTAAACTTGTCCCATCTATGTTAACCTATCATTAAATGCTCATTGATTTTGTGTATTGCATTTTATTAACGTTTCAAAAATATCGTACGCTATGACATCACAACGACGAGCTGGTGGGCCCATCGATGGCAGCGTACTTATGTTACAGGATATTCATCGGTCACAAGTTGTGTGGGACCATGGGGTAAGTTTTGTAGAACTTGTACATAATATACATAATAGTTAACATTTAGTTTTTGTTACTAACTACTACCATTTTATAACGCATTCATTTTATTTGATTGCCAATGTGAGGAGCCTATGCATTGTCGTCGGGAAGACTCATGTATATTCGACGATGCTGTAGACCCCGACATTATTCCTTATTTGATCCATGGTGGCTTTTATAGTGTATACTGCGTCGGTAAGATTCAGCACGAACATGCTCTTCTCACAGCCATGGTCGAGAGATGGTGACAGGAGACACATACCTTTCACTTGCCTGTCGGGGAGGCGATAGTCACATTACAGGATGTCTCTATACTATACGATTTTTCGGTTACTGGCAGGGCTGCTACAGGTTCGTAACTACAATTCACAATTACAGTTCATGACATTATTTAATTACACGTGTTACTTCATGACCATATACACGTTATTATGTCGTGTCGAACAATTGAACTCCAATTTACTAACATTTTGTAGGTCCATCTGGCCCGTCGACGCCGTAGGGATGGGCCCCTATTTTTATGCAGCATTTAGGAGTTGCACCCGAGCCTGAAAATTTCAAGAAAAATTTTGTGAGGCTTAGGTGGTTAAGTGAGACATTTGGGGCACTTGCAGATGATGCTGATGAGATCATAGTACAGCGCCATGCTCGGGCATTTATACTGAGACTCCTTGGCGGGTCATGATGCCAGATCACTTCGGTGTGCTGTTTAGACCCACGTACTTACCCTTGATAGCAGACCTTGATGCTTGTGGAGATTTCAGCTGGGGGAGTGCATTCTTAACATCATTGTACAGGGGGTTATGTCACACCGCGCGTCCCACCTCTTTTGAGATTAGTGGCCTGCTTACACTGCTGCAGGTATGCAAAACATTATGTTACACATGTTGTTATTTAGTTTAGACGATCATATCCTTGCATATTGAGACTAAGAATCATTCAGATTTAGGTATAGGAGAGATTCCTAATTATGGCGCTTATACGAAAGTCGATTTCAATTACACTTGCATAGCAGCCGCTTATTATTGGGGAACACGAGTTTCCAGGTGGACCGCTAGGGGGCAGGTGGCATGATGATTTCCTCTTGACAGACGTCTCCACCCATGTCCTCGTTGTGTATAGGGATCAGTCGGACCGACTTCGCCCCGAAAATATGAGTTATATCTATTGTACATTTTACATTCGTTACCTTTAGGTTGTATAATTGATTGTTGTTATGTTACTCATGTTGTCTGTTTTGATTGTAGTTAGATTTTGTTACATGACAATTGATTGTCTATTTTGTATTTTTCAGTTTCATTGGACCCCATACGAGCCCATTATGGACACGTTGCCCTACTACTGCTTTGCTGGGATGGAGGTTTGGAGGGTATTGGTTCTTCTCGTGTGCTTTGAAGTTGTGGAGTTATATTTACCAAATCGAGTGATGCGCTAGTTCGGGATGAGACAGGACATACCGGACCATTTAAACACCAGGAGGGATCTGCATTCAGTGGATAGACAGAGGAGACCCGGAGTTGATTGGAGCGATTTTCATGCAGCATATATAGCACTCTGGTCATATAGGATGAACCGTATAGTTGATGGCGAGATTCATAATATACCTATATCCTCCACTGATCCTTATATGACTTGGTATAGGAGCATCACTCGCCTTCATATTGGAAATCCACTAAGACACACAAATAGAGGATATTCGAGTGTCGGGGGCACCATAGATTCGATGGTATGTGCAGTTAAATATTAAAATACCAAAATTATATTTAGATATCGTAATAAAAGTTTATTAAATTATTTCTCAGGCAGAAGCATGGGCGGATATATATGATAGGGGAACACACGTTTTACATGACTTCCCTAACACAGAGTCAATGAAGGAGATCTATGAGATATAGCTTCGTGTCATGGCTTCTTTATCCCTTCTACAGGAGACAGACTATGTCCCACAGCACTGATGGCGTACCCGCGGTGCCCCGCCTTCTAGTTCCCCGGGAGCTAGTGTTCCACATGGCATGCGACCTCATCCCACCCCTGCACACCGATCTACCTCTTCGATACCTTCTTTCGTTCATGGTGGATATAGTGTCGGGTACGTGACGCCTACCCCATACAGTTATGCCAATCAGAGTTCTGAGATAGCCTCATATAGGCCATCATTTCCTATTAAAGAATACTTTGGCACACATGATCCTCTCAGGACATCACATCGAAGACCGACCCGGCAGATATCTCCAGTTATGTTTCAGACAAATCCCGAGTATAGTCATGATCCATTCGTAGGGGGCAGTTCTGGACAGCAGTATCATGATTTTCCCAGTTACTACCCTGCATCGACTTATAGGGCTGGGCCGTCACAGGTGACTCATCATTTTCAAAGTAACTACCCTTCATCTAGTTATGCTCTAGGGCCGTCACAGATGACTCATGATTTTTACAGTGGCTACCCTTGATCGACATATGCGCCAAGGCCATCACATATTAGTCATGATTTTCATAGTGCCTACCCAGCTTCGACTTATGCGCCGGGGCCGTCACATGTTCAGCACGATGATGAAGAGTTAGTAGCAGTAAATGATGAGGACGAGCAAAGGTGGGTGTTGACAGAGGGTCGAGTGGTCAGGACGAGCAGGCAGAGGTGGGTGTTGACAGAGGGTCGAGTGGTCAGGACGAGCAACAGGATGTGGCAGTTCGTAGAGGATCGAGAATTCGATGAGCTCGAACATGTCTAACAGGGGGGGCGTTTTGGGCAATCAATTTTTAGGGTGTTTCCTTAGTATTATCTATTATAGGTGGAATTATCTATTCTTATTGTCTATTATAAGTGGTTTTACCCTCGGAGACATAACATCATATTTATTTGCATGTATGTTATATTGTACGTGGTATGACATCGTTTTTAAAATTTTCTAATCATTTTGCGGGCAACTCACCAAACTTACATATACATTTAATTTTAAGACATGTACAATAGCAAAAAATCATATAACAAGATTAATGTTTAAAATGTTGTTCAATTTTAATTTTCTAAGCATAAAACGCACCTGAGTTTTGTTCAAAATTGTCTCTCTCTCCTTTTCTCTCTCTCACTCTCTCTTTATTCTCTCATTCTCGTTGTCTAATAAAAATTATACATAAAATTATAATATTTACAAAATTTTTATTATTTTTATTTTAAATTTTCAAAAATAAAATAAAAAATTTAGACAGAGTTAAGTAATAATTAAAATATTTTAGTAATCAGTGACAAAATGTTATAAAATAGCAAAAATTTGTAGAAAATAATTTTAAGGGTAAAATAAGTAAATATTTATAAGTAAAATAAGTATTGTTAAATATATAGTTATTTTATAAAGTAATTTGCAGTAAATAAAGTATTATAGTATTATAATTTTTGTTATTTTATAATACTTTGTCTATATTTTTATTATTACTTGATTATGTTTATATTTTTTTTGCTATTAATATTTTTTAATTATTACTTAACTTTATTCATAATTTTTGCAATTAAAATATTTTAATTATTCTTTAACTCTATTTGTATTTTTTAATTTATTTTTTAATTTTAAAATAAAAATTTTAAAAGTATTATAATTATTATGTATAATTTTTATAAAATAAAAATAATAAAATAGAGAGAGGATAGTAGAGAGAGAAGGAGAGAGAGGGGCGTAGAGAGAGGAAGAAACAAAAAAAAGTAGAGAGAGAGAGAGAGAGAGAGAGAGAGAGAGAGAGAGAGAGAGAGAAGAGGGAATTGGGAATTGGGGGGGGGGGGGGGGGGGGCAGAAAAGGAGAAAATGGCAAAAAAAAAAAAAAAAAACGCAAGCTGTAGTTGCATTTTCTGAGCTGTAGTTGCGTTTTTCTCAAAAAAAAAAACGCGACTGCAGACTGCGTTTTTATAAGATTTTTTTTTTTTTTTTAAGTTGCTAGGAAACACAACTCAAGGTTGCGTTTTTTTGAGAAAATGCATTCATAGGTTGCGTTTTACCTTGGATTGGGAATAAGGTTTTGATTTTTATTATTTTGAAAAATACTTTTTTAAATTTAATTATTTTAAGAAAAAACCAGTAGAAAACTAGCTAAATTTGGTTGGTTCCTCTGTGAGTGGAGTGGGGCAAGTGCACGTTGGAAAAATGATTGTGCAAATGAAGGAATATTCGTAGTTAACCATTAAGCATTTGCTCCGTGAGCAAAATTTTGTAAATTCCTAGAATCTTCAGCCTGTTTGGAACTTAGGAAGGTAAAAAGAAATGAAGTGGGAGTGATAATGTTGGGAATATGACTTGGATTTTCTATTTCTTTTCTCTCAATTTAAAAACCAAACAGAAAAATAAAAGAAAAATACTTATTTCTCTCCCTTTCCTTTTCTTTTCTCAATTTCCAAATAGGCTGTTAAACCCTTCATATGTGAATAGTATTAGATACAGCGCATCTCAAAGCTAACCCGAAAGGTAAGAAGTTCAATTTGGGTGGGCTGTTCAAAAATTCGTTTAACTCGATCTATTCGATTTTGCAATTGCATCCATTAGTTTTAAGTAGATAACGAGTAAATTTTGATCAATTTGATTATATTTGGTTTATATTACAAACCTTTATTATTCAATTCAACCTAACCAACTCAATCTAATTAACTCCATCAATTCAATATTGTCCAAAAAATCATTTACCGCGACCTAATTATCCTATTGGCTGAGTGCAATTTCAAATTTAATCAATCCAATCTGATTGAATCGGATGACGGGTAACTTTCCAACCCACACCTCCACGGTCCTATGGAGCCCATTTTCTTTGTTGGGTCAGGCTGATCCATCGCTCTATCTAAGAGAAAATTGGTCAAAATGAAGGAAAGAGGAAGGGGGCCCCATTCCAATACAAGGCTGAGGCCCAGTGGCCAATGCTCTGAGCGGGGAGCCTAGCATCCCCTGCCCCTGCGTCTTCTTCCTCTCTCTCTGCTCACTCTTTAAGGTTTAGAGGAGCACCACCGACTCAGCGAGACATGGCGTCTAGAACCCTAGTTCGGACTGGAGCTTCTCTGATGAACCGATTATTGAATCCATTGCTTCAGCAGCAGCAGCAGAAGAAGAACACGAGCTCAAACCATCTCATGGCATCCAGCTGCCCCGAAGTCATTCCGACGATTTCCCCTCCATCTCTGTCCAAGTTTCAGACCTCTCTCCATTTGCCCTAGAACGATGGCGATACAGTCAAAAGAGTTTCTTCCGATGGATTTTTATACCCTTGTACCCTTCCTCATCTCCGATTCTTTTTACCCGACGGTACTCTCTCTCTCTCTCTCTCTCTCTCTCTATATATATATATATATATATTCATAAATGTATAAGTATATGTAAGGGTTCGGGATGAATGAAACGGTGATTTAACGAAAGAGTGATTTTCTCATAGGATGCCGGGCTAGAAATTGAATGATCATATTTGAGAGTAGATAGGAAAGGAGTTCATTGGAATATGCCATTCGCATTTCTGAACTTTTATTCCGAAGTTTGGATGCATTTTAAGCGGTTGCATTTTCTCTATACTCGATGATTATGGGTGTTTGTTTGTATTACAATGCCAAATTGTGTTGTTAAATCATGTGAAACAGTAGGTCATTGGGAAGGGCTCCGTATAGTTCTATTTTGGGACGTAAGGTGAGAAAAATAAGTTCCAGAGGCATCTTCCATTCATATTGATTTGGGTTTTCCCCACCATATTTTGATCTGCCTCTTCTTCGATCCGGAATTCCCAGCAAATCCTTGACTCCTCGAATACAATGGGATTTCACACCTGGCTTGTGGTGGGACGTTTGTAGGCCTGGCCTTGTATCATAAAACCTTATTACTTCTTAGGATGCAGTTTTAATGTTACTGTGCCATTACGTGCAAGAATTTTCAATTGCTACCTTGTGAAATCTGTGAATTGAAGGAGGTTTGTTTTTCACAATTCAATGAAATAATGTAGTAAAACATAGGTACAACTCCACAGAGTACTGCCTATATCCTTACTTATATAGAAGATAGCCGTGATATACCGTTATCAGAGTGGGTGCAAAAATATGCAATTTATGATCAAGCAAACCCCTAGGAGGGAGACGACTGCAGATTTCATGAAAAGGATGAGGCTTTAGGGTATGATATGCTTAATGCTTGGGAGGAACCTCTATCAGTTCTTCTCCAACTCTTTTGTTCTGATTCTATTTATGTTGCTACCCCTACATCTATTGCTAAGATTGTATCTTGTACTGTGATGAAACAATAATGTAATTTAGGTTGCTATCCCTAGTCTAGAAGTATCACTTTTCTTTGGCATAATGACTATGTTTGGTTTTACCTTTTCTTTTTCTCTTGCTTGGTCTTTATTAATCTAGAGCCTCTTCATCCCACAACGTGATACCAAATGTGTCAGTCTCACAACATCCAAGGTTGCTTACTTGCTTATTCTCTCTTTTCACTAGAAATTTTCTTTGAGTGAATCATCCAATTCAATGTATGCCCCCTTAGATATAGACATAGAAACAAGATGAAGCTCAATTCCACTTTCACAGACAATGTTTATTGGAAATCTGAGACTTGCATCTCTGTTGACGAGGAAGTGAATTTTACCATGCGGGGATTGAATAGACAACTAAATTAGTATAACTGTACCTATTTGTTTTATGCCTCTTCTCCATCCAAATGTTGTGACCCTTTCTGGTGATGCCATACTTACTTGATCTTGTGACAATATGCTTCTATGTGCAAATTGTATCAATCTTGTCACTAGAACAATCACGTCGGTAACTCTCTTATGAAGGGTTTCTTGTTCAAAAACTGCACCAGGATGGTATTTTGTTGTGCAGAAAATCTCATTTGCAGGAATAATTTCTTAAATATATTTCAGTTGTCTATGGGCATGATAGGAGCACCACATAATTGTGGAAATGGTGCCACTTAGAGGTTCTAAATGACTAACTCAACTTTTGTTTTGATATCTGCCCCATCAAAGTAAGGGTTTAGGTTTTGACCATGCTGCTTTTAGGAATGCAGTACATTATTATGTGACCTTGGAGGTACCCTTTGGGAGCTACAAGTTTGGCCTTCTTCCAGTTTGGTTTAGTTATAAGTCGGACATTAGAGCTCACAGATGTCATTGGAAGGTAAAAGCAAGTCTTTTGGTCTCGCTTGGGATTTAGCAGTTGCTGAAAAGGCAGGTTTTGTGAGCTTTCCTCTCTGTTGTTAGAGGTTCGTGCTGTTCTGAAAGAATAAGATTTAGCTGATGGCCAGGCTTCCTTCTTTTCAGTGGAGCACTCAAGATCTCAACTTCAGTACCCTTTGCATATTTTCTTTTGATTAAAGATATGAAATTCTCCCTGCGCATGGCTTTGTGCCTCCAAAATGTAAAGAGGAAAAATAAAACGTTTCTCTGTTTTCACTCTTCTTCAATTTAGGAGTTTCGCCTTTTTTTAGTATGTTTGATTTGTAAAAAAACTATGAAAAGGTAATGGCCATCCATTTATTGAAGACATAATTTCATAAGATTAGTAATGAGAAGTAAACTTCTGGAAGGATGTTGAATTGTGGTCGCTTGTCTTTCATTTTTATGTGAGCAGCATTTAGCTTTGGTCAGGTTTGTTTCTGTTCTGGCAGCATTTTGTATACTGCTTTAAGATGGCATAGAAGGGATAAGTTCAGCTTTGGAGCATGACGGTAAGGGCAATGCTGAGTTTTCGAATGTTGTTAGATGACGATAACGCTAATGATGATATTGAGCAGTCATCAACTGCAGTGGAAGATACTACTTAAAGGAATTGATGATTCACCAAGTTCAGCCCAACAATGTCTTATCCCATACATGTATAGGGATGATGGTCCTAGTCTGCAATAATTGCTTCCTCAAGGTTCTGCTTTGCTTAGGTCTGACAAGGATTGTCCAATTTTCTAAACCATTTGCAGCAAGATTTTGTTGGCTACAGTGGTGTTAAATCCACATTTATACAAGGCCCTGGTGTGTAGTAGTTGTAAAGTCCACTAAGTCCAATTAGAAAGAAAGGTTCTTTTTTCAACTTGTCTCTCCTAAGTGAGCTGTCAAATCTTACATTATTTTTATTTTGTTGATTTTATAGAAATTAACTCGCACACAAGCGCACCACGAAGGCCCATCTAAGAATAATGCAAGTCTTGCATTATTACTTTCTCCATTTCTAGTAAATTATACTTAAACAAAATAATGTATGCCCCTTTTTAATTCATATGTAAAATGCTATTTTCTCTCTTCTTTAAGGGATGGGTCTTCCTCAAGTGAGCCAATGCTCTTATTTCCCAAACGAACATACCAACCTAGCAACATCAGGAGGAAGAGGATGCATGGATTCTTGGCTCGGTACACTCTCTCTCTCTCTCTCTCTCTCTCTCTCTCTCTCTCTCAGCACGCGCGCACGCACACACACGCACACGCACACGCTCGCACCCAACCTCACACTTGGATATGTGCCCTTCAATTCCGGGTTCTCTCGTTAAATGATGTTGTAAAAACCAACTTAAAAATCGTTCCAGGTAATCTTGCATTGGAAAAGCAGGGGTTTTGTTTTAATGCCCTTCGCCCTGTGTGAACGTTTCGCCAAAGGTCTGTCTTCTAATTATGTGAACTGGCTTTGTTTTCCAATTGAGTAGTACATGGAGATTAGAACAGTGTCAATATCACTTTTTATGATTAATGCACTTCTTAACGTATGGTCAGAAAAGCAACCAAGGGTGGGCAGCGGGTCATTGCTCGAAGAGTCACACAGGGTCGGGCGTGGATCACAGCATAGCAACTTGTTAGTCTGACTCGGGAAAGTTTTAATGAAATCAAATTCAAGTCTAGGGGCTTGCCTTGGAACATGATAAAAGTGAGCAAGTAGGAGGGACCTTTTCTCCCTTCTGGTGGCTCATACTGCCTTGAATGTCTTGAAGGTTATCGAATAGACTTATGGAAGACAGATCCTTCTTTTGTGGGCTACTTGAATTGTTCTTTATACAGTTCTGCTCTTTTATTTATTTACATGTCAATTCTGGAATGTAGTATTGATTTGGTGTTTATAGTTAATTGATGCTTTGAAATAAAAAGTGGCCTCTAATGACACTAGGGAAAATATTAGACTAGCACTGAATATGGTGTAGCATCTTCTGGTGTCCTTTGCTTTGTAATGTCAAATTCTGCTCCGGCCTTCTGAGCAAGCTGTACTCTGAATTCTGGTACTTATTGTACATTGCATGTGAAGGGAAAAAGTGGAGTCTCTTGATTGAAAATTACAGAGGCTAGTCTCACAACCGAGCCGGGTCTGAGAGAAGGGCCAGATGAGCACAGCTTTATCCCGTATACAAAGACTGATTCCATGCATATGTTACTATCAATAATTATTATTATTATTTTTTTCTTTTTTGTCTTTCAAAGAAATGGAATTAGAAGCATAACCACAAAGGAGGGCTTATCACCCTAAAACACAGAGGGTAACTATTCTATTCTAACAACTTTATAAATCCAAAACTTAAATTCTACTACAAAATCTAACATCCTTACAACACAATGTCTTGTATTAGATTCAGACTTCCAATACAGTTCCACATTATTAAATGAACATAACGAAAAAATTATAGAAGGATTCTCAAGTTTTAGCATATAGCACTGTGGGTCATCTCTAGCTTGCCAACAATTAATTAGAACAGCACCATTCCCAGAAAGCTATCTTATTCATTGTTGGTTCAATCAAAGTTGAAAACCATGGACATTTTCTTAAAAACCGGCCAATGAAGAAACTTTAATTTGACCCTACAAAGAACATAGGCCTAGATAGGTCTAGGTTGTAACACAATTCCTAATTCCTTATCTAAAAGGATTTGGCATGTGACACGATTGAACAAGATGTCAAAATCCGAGATTGATTACATGTGGGATCTCTATGTTCTTCTGTTTATGGTATAGAAAAATGCACAAAGATAATTGCAAGATTTCCACAAGGTTAAGCAACAAGCTTAAACCCTTAGTTCAATTAACCAAATCAATTTTTTAACCCTACCATCTACATTAACAGCCTGTTTGGAACTTGGGGGAGCGAAGGAAGAGGAAAAAATTTTTTTAAATTTTTGTCCTTTCCTTTTTTGATATTACCTAGGAGAGAAAGGGAAGGGAAAGGGAAGGGAAATGGAGGGAAAAGAGAGGAAAAAAAAATTCTCTCTATCTCTCTCTCTCTCCACTTTTGTTTTATATTTTTTGCAAAACCAAATAAGGAAATAAAAATCTTTTTTCTTCTTTTTCTCTTTCTCTTCTCTTCCCTTCCCCAAGTTCCAAACGAGCTCTAAAGCCTCCATACATAGATATGGGAATTTATGGTAGGCTAAGAAACTCAAAAACACTAGAGAAGTGGAGATCTAAGGCTCTAGAAGTCGACAGAGCTCCTTAGACTAGATTAAATGAGTATATGTAAGACTTCACTAACATGTACCTAACCATGTGAATATATGAAGAAAATTCTAACATTAATGGGGCTCTTCACCTACATACATGATGTTAGAGTATAACATATATAAACACATAAACGCCCACATACATCAACTTCTCAAACTATATACATACATGAACTACTACTTGTATGTGTTTATCTAGAAGCATCAAGTTTATTCTCTAACAATAGATACATACAATTATACAAACTCTAATCCATTAATAATTGGAGGACATTGGTACCATCCATGAAAAACATGTGCATATAATATGAATCTTGGGTGATTGTTATTTTTTGCACCATGAAATTTGTTCTTTTTCCTTCTCCTTACCCATGAGATACCTATGCTCAGACTGCATTGCTATTTTGTACAAAATAGTAAGAGCCCTCTGGCCTAACATCTTCCCAACTTGAAGCAAAATCGCATTAGTGTCCCCACCTATATACGTATGACGAGAGAGAAAGAGACTTGATTGAAAGCCATAGTGCATGAAAGTGTTCCCACCTAACGAAGTATGTAGAGAGAGAGAGAGAGAGAGAGAGAGAGAGAGAGAGAGAGAGATAATTGTAGATGCAGGTGACTGGGTAGGGTACTTCCCAACTTCACCGGAGAAATACGTGAGAATACAAATGTAATTAGAGGACACTGGATAGGCATTTAATTAAGAGAAACCTCCACATCTCTGTGGAACTTCAATAAGCAATTAAGCATTGCTCATTCAGGTACCAGAACTAGCAACATTTAGGTTTTTCAATCCGCATAGAATTTGATTGCACTTGCCTTAGACATTTCAGATACAAAAATGCATTGTATTAATTGAAATCATCACCACACATATATATTATATATATTACCACAAATACTAACACAACATTGGGTCTAGGGATCCCAAGCTCGTAGGAAGATTAGGGTTCATAACAAATTGGTTGCATATATGGTGACTGCGACAACCACGATGATGGTGGTGAGGACGAGGATGAAGATGACAATATCGACACACTACTAGGAAAAACATTTTTTGCGACGGCCCACTACCGTCGCAAATAGTAATAATGCCGTCGCAAATACTTATTTGCGACGGGGCTGCGACGGCATTTTCGGCGACGAAATTGCCAGCGTCGCAAATACTTTTTGCGACGGCTGTGCGACGGCGTGAACCTTTTTTAGCGACGGCAGCGCGACGGTAAACAACCGTCGCAAATACTATTCACAGGTAACTTTCTGTTGCGACGGTTAATGAGCCGTCGCAAAAAAAAATATTTGCGTCGGTACTGCCGTCACTAATAATATTGATGACTACCATTTTAATAGTACTTTTTGCGACGGCAATAACCGTCGCAAATGAATATGACTGCCAAAGCTTAGTCCTTTTTCTCTTTAGCGACGGTTCAACCGTCGCTAATACCTTTATTTTTGAAAAAATGAGCTTCGCATTTATATTATAAAATTTTATTGTAAATTCTTATTTAACCTGATAAAATATACAATCAACATAATTCAAATAAGGAAATAGACACATTCACTCAAAAATCAAGTACTTATAAAAATACTAAACAAAATTAATTAATACATATTTTAACGCTCATTTATCCAAATTACAACCATTGTCCAAATTACAAACATTGTCTTTCATTAAAATTCATACAACAAAAATAAAACGCGTGGTTTGTCACAAAATATCAAACATTCATACAACAAAATAGAGTTTGTAATCTCTTGCAAGATAAGTCATCGACCTATTCTTTGCGAATAACCTGAAAAAAAAAATGAATATTAGACATAATAATGAACAAAATAAAAGATAATTAAACAATATGCATATAAATATATAGGCTTATTGAAATAACTAATAAGTACAATTTTAAACAAAATGAAATGAAAAATCAATATATAATACAAGTAATAATTGATTGATGAAGTCCTCATTACGCTATTTGAAGGTGCATTTCTCTATTTTTTTTTTATATGGGAAGGCTCCATTTATTGCAGGTGAACCTGAAATTTTGCGGATGAAAGTTGTTACTGTAGGATGAGCATGTCTTATCTATAAATTTTAGTCCAGTTGTGTCATGTGATTAAAGCGTGAGATTATACAAAACTGATTAGTATGTTGACAAATGGCCTTTCAAAGTCAATAGTGATGATAGTTTTCTTTATTTTTGAAGCTTATGGATCTCTTATCAATATACTTTTTTTTTTTAATGCTGCAAAATAAGTCTCCAGATCTTATTTTCCATATACAACAGAACTAAAGATCCAATAGATGAAACCAAAAAAAAAAAAAAAAAAATTGATTGCAAGGCTAATTTACAGAAATCATGAATTTGGTACCAGCAGTGTATTACTAAGTCATTGCAACAGTCTGTTATGGCACCTTCCTTCTTGTAAGTTGCTTGTTTTAAGAGTTCTTCTATGACATGTAAAATTCTACTACCAAGCTATAATATCATCTACTTGGTTTGTAATTAAACCAGTTGCATATTCCGGGAGTTCGGCGACCGTGTCATTTATTTTCACACGTCACTCGTGCCTAGACATTACTACATGTCAAGTTTGACGAACGTCCGAGTCCGTTTTGGAGTATTAGCACCTAAGCGGCTCGAAAAAAACTTATTTTTTTGAAAAAGTGCAAGAGAAAGAGAGAAAAAATGGTACAACTCTCACCCCGAGAGTCCGGCGACCATGTCGTTTGTTCCCACACGTCACTCATGCCTAGACATTGCTACGTGTCAAGTTTGACGGACATCCGAGTTCATTTGGGAGTTTTAGCACCCAAACGGCTCAAAAAAAATTATTTTTTTGAAAAAGTGCAAGAAAAAGAGAGACAAAAAATGGTATAACTTTCACCTTGGGAGTCCGGCGACCGTGCCGTTTGTTCCCACACGTCACTCGTACGTAGACATTGCTACGTGTCAAGTTTGACGGACGTCCGAGTCCGTTTGAGAGTTTTAGCACCCAAGCTACTCGAAAAAACTAGTTTTTTTTAAAAAAGTGAAGGAAAAATAAAGGAAAATTGGTACAACTCTCACCCTAGGAGTCCGGTGACTGTGCCGTTTCTTCCCACATGTCACTCGTGCCTAGACATTCCTACGTGTCAAGTTTGATAGACGTCCGAGTCCGTTTGGGGGTTTTAGCACCCAAATGGCTCCATAAAAAACTTATTTTATTTAAAAAGTGCAAGAAAAAGAGAGACAAAAAATGGTACAACTCTCACCCCGGGAGTCCGGCGACCGTGCCGTTTGTTCCCACACCTCACTCGTGCCTAGACATTGCTACGCGTCAAGTTTGACGGACTTCCGAGTCCGTTTGAGAGTTTTAGCACCCAAGTTGCTCGAAAAAACTAGTTTTTTTAAAAAAGTGAAGGAAAAATAAAGGAAAAATGGTACAACTCTCACCCTAGGAGTCCGGTGACTGTGCCGTTTCTTCCCACATGTCACTCGTGCCTAGACATTGCTACGTGTCAAGTTTGACGGACGTCCGAGTCCGTTTGGGGGTTTTAGCACCCAAACGGCTCCATAAAAAACTTATTTTATTTAAAAAGTGCAAGAAAAAGAGAGACAAAAAATGGTACAACTCTCACCCCGGGAGTCCGGCGACCGTGCCGTTTGTTCCAACACCTCACTCATGCCTAGACATTGCTACGCGTCAAGTTTGACGGACTTCCGAGTCCGTTTGAGAGTTTTAGCACCCAAGTTGCTCGAAAAAACTAGTTTTTTTAAAAAAGTGAAGGAAAAATAAAGGAAAAATGGTACAACTCTCACTCCGGGAGTCCGGCGACCGTGCCGTTTGTTCCCACACCTTACTCGTGCCTAGACATTGCTACGTGTCAAGTTTGACGGACTTCCGAGTCTGTTTGGGAGTTTTAGCAGCCAAACGGCTCCAAAAAAAACTTATTTTATTTAAAAGGTGCAAGAAAAAGAGAGACAAAAAATGGTACAACTCTCACCCCGGGAGTCCGGCGACCGTGCCGTTTGTTCCCACACCTCACTCGTGCCTAGACATTACTACGCGTCAAGTTTGACGGACTTCCGAGTCCGTTTGAGAGTTTTAGCACCCAAGTTGCTCGAAAAAACTAGTTTTTTTAAAAAAGTGAAGGAAAAATAAAGAAAAAATGGTACAACTCTCACTCCGGGAGTCCGGCGACCGTGCCGTTTGTTCCCACACCTCACTCGTGCCTAGACATTGCTACGTGTCAAGTTTGACGGATTTCCGAGTCCGTTTGGGAGTTTTAGCACCCAAACGGCTCCAAAAACAACTTAGTTTATTTAAAAAGTGCAAGAAAAAGAGAGACAAAAAATGGTACAACTCTCACCCCGGGAGTCCGGCGACCGTGCCGTTTGTTCCCACACCTCACTCGTGCCTAGACATTGCTACGCGTCAAGTTTGACGGACTTCCGAGTCCGTTTGGGAGTTTTAGCACCCAAGTTGCTCGAAAAAACTAGTTTTTTTAAAAAAAGTGAAGGAAAAATAAAGGAAAAATGGTACAACTCTCACTCCGGGAGTCCAGCGACCGTGCCGTTTGTTCCCACACCTCACTCGTGCCTAGACATTGCTACGTGTCAAGTTTGACGGACTTCCGAGTCCGTTTGGGAGTTTTAGCACCCAAACGGCTCCAAAAAACTTATTTTTTTGAAAAAGTGCAAGAAAAAGAGAGACAAAAAATGGTACAACTCTCACCCCGGGAGTCCGGCGACCGTGCCGTTTGTTCTCACACCTCACTCGTGCCTAGACATCGCTACGCGTCAAGTTTGACAGACTTCCGAGTCCGTTTGGGAGTTTTAGCACCCAAGTTGCTCGAAAAAACTAGTTTTTTTTAAAAAGTGAAGGAAAAATAAAGGAAAAATGGTACAACTCAGTACCAGTTGATTGGGTTTAGTGAACTCTACACGAAGAATGGACTCTCGAGGCCTTTTTTCATGCGTCTGTTGATTGCAAAAGTTTAAAGTTTAAAAAATTTTTTGAACTCGAGTATTAGATAATTCGGGGTCAATTGAAAGTATCTAGCTTCACAATAATTTGAAGTGGATATTTTTGCTAGTATCAGCAACTATTCAACAAAATTCAAGAATGAATTTAGCAGGCAAGCAATTGATGCATGAAAAATATAAAAAGAGGAAGTATTGTCATCTCAGAAACACATTGAAGCATTCAAGAATTGCAGAAATAAATCGAAAACTAATAACAAGTTACGGAATCTCTGTCGTACACTGGGCAATTTAAACTTTTGTTAAAAGAGAACTAAGAACACAATTCCATAATTTTGATTGCAGTAGGCAAGTAGCGAGAGTATAGCAGATAAACATAGCAAACATTTTTCTTGCTTTTGGAATCAAAAGCCAAAGCAATTCTTGCTACCTAATTATCAGATATGTAATTCCAGAAAAAAAAAAAAATTTAAACAATGCACACCACTGCTCCCTTCTTCAACCCAGATTTGCAATAAAAGAGCCAAAAATAAATGGGAAAAAAGAACCCAAAAACAATCCAACCACACTACCAAGATAGACAAACAGAAATCATGACAGAGAGAGGGAGAGAGAGCTAGTAATCAGGCACCAAAGGAAATTCATGAAAACCCGGTAAATTTAGAATACAATATCTACTTTTTTGAACTTGGAAGAAAATTGATTAGCCTTGCATTAAAAATATCTGCTTTTTCTGTTTCTTTATTAACTGTAGGATATCAAGAAGTCCAAAGCATTAGAATACTAGTTTTAGATTGCTCAATGGTACCTATTATTACAATATGATTAGGCTGTTTGGGGAGGCCTGAGAATCCTATTCAAGGTAAAAGATGTCTTCATTAATTTAAACTTTTGCAATCAACAAACGCATGAAAAAAGGCCTCGAGAGTCCATTCTTCATGGAGAGTTCGCTAAACCCAACTCGCTAAACCCAAAAATGGTACAACTCGTCCAATCAACAGAGTTCTTTAGCTAGACTGTTTTTTTGATATTAATTAACAACAATATGAAAATGATAAACCCAAAAACAAAAATTTCAAGGGGCTCTTTGAACAACTTGCATGTATTTCTAAAAGGACTCAAAATTCGGAACAATATTTCTATTAGACTAAGGAAATAAAACAGATAAAACAAATGCCATAAAGATACCTGCTCAGGAGGTGGAGTCAATGAAGCTGAAAGAGGAATTGAGGCCGAACGAGATGGTATAACATCATCACCCACAGACTCATTCCATACCTGGTGCCCGCTAGATGCATCCGGAGCCTAAACATTAAGATAAGCAAAATTACTCTTTAAAAACATATATAATATGTGTAAAAACAAATGAGACTTCCAACATGAATAGGAACTTCCCCAAACAAATAAAAATGAACATGCACATGATGACTTATAAAAGTACAAAAATTGTTAATTTACTAGACCTGTCTCGAGGCATCTTGCGAGAGGAGACCAGCCTTTATCAATTGCATGGTGACCTGCCGGGTGATCTCTTCTCTCAGCTCCTCTCGCAACTTCTCTTTTAGCTCCTCTTTTAATTCCTCTCTCACAGTCTCTGTTTGAGGTTGTGATGGACCTACATCTTCCCCGTAAACAGCAGCTCGTGGTATGCCAGTGCCGTAGGTGCGGCAGTAGCCATGTCCATCCTCCCCGAACACTTGGTGAAATATATTATCTCTAGCATCATCTGTCCGTAGGTCCTCAGGCACCTCCTCTAGACGTCGGTTATATTCAGCCTAAAATTTCAAAGCATACATATTATTAACAATATAAAAATATATGAGTAATGAATGCTTCAAACTACCTAATTTCAATAAAAAATGCTTACAATAATGCCAACCACATCTGGGTCATTTGCTCGGCGAGTCCTCAAGTATACACTCATCTTGTCTGTTTTCTCCCCAGCTGCCTCCATCTAATTTACCAAATATATAAAATGAGTAATGAATGCTTGAAACCAAAAAAAAAGAAACTGAAGTTTGGCTGATGATCTAGCTTGTTAATGGGTTGGGTTCGAATAATGCTGTATTTTATAGTTTAGCATATGACAGCAATAATACCTTAATTTTTGTTACATATGTACCTCATGACGTATTGCGGAGAAATGTGTCTTCCCAGTAGTATGAGGTGGGCCACGAAGCTCCCTATTAAGTGAATTCTGATGTGCGGTTGCCTACAAATGAGTGACATAATTAGCATATGACAGCAAACATATATAATAATGCAAATGACTATAATTCACTTAAACCTGTGCCTCCTCAGTCCTCCAATAATCCACGAGCTCTCTCCAGTGATTTGGATTTATGCCATAAGGACAATTTGGATACCGGTCCAGAATGTTTCGATATGGCGTAAAATGCTTTCTCTTGATATGATACCTGTGATCCTTCCACAACTTTGCACATTTCTCAATGCAAACCATTTTATACTCGTCCGGACAAGGTTCCAAGTTATGCTACAAAACAAATTAAAAAAAAACATAAGTCATCAACTGATCAATAAATAATAAAGTTCTTATTATTTGGATAAACATTCAAGTTTTTACCTTTACATCCTGCCAAATCTGATCAATCAAATCTAAGGGCACATGTGGCCAATCAGTGTATGTCAACGGCACAATACGACGTACAAGGATGCCCAATTGCCCTGAGAGTTTGTTCTTTTTGTTCTTCTCTATTGGGCACCACCTCTTATCAAATTCCACGTGATATTTGAAATTTTCTCTCCCCCAATCACGAATGCCCAAGGCCAAGCCTCGTCCCTTCTTCGAACACGATGAAGACGTCTCGGTACCTGATGTGCCTAAAGCAAGTGAATCCAAAATAATAAAATGAACAAAAACATTTAATTAATTAGAAGCAAAAATAGGACAATATTTATTAATTAACCTAAGTTATACCTGAAATAACCGGCTGTGAGGATGTAGCCGCTGAGGGTGGCTCTGATGAAGTAGACTGTAATGAAGTAGATGATGGACGTGCAGTAGCTGACGATGGTGCTACCCTCACTGCATCTGCTGAGGCTGTCGGTGAAAGATGAGATGGAACTGGCTCAGTCCGTACAGACGTATGTGTGCATGACTGCAGCAGATCAGCCAATGTCCGACCGGTAAACCTCTTCCTTTTTGCCATAATAACCTGGTAGGATAAATAGAATGTACGTACAAAGTACAAAATAATAAAAACATGTAACCATACAAAGTCTATGTTATCATTTTTCATAAAACATTACATATTCAATAAACCGTTACAATACATATTCAATTCATCATGTCCAAAATGGATAACATATACTAAAATTGACAGTTGGGGGCTCGATTATTCGATAGGAGCATCAACCGTTGCTCCTTCTGTTCCTTCTCTAACCCAGTTAACATCCGTATCATGGAGGGCAATATTTTCTTCCAATTGCTGACTTGCAAAAGGTTCTGCTTGAGTGTCTACAGAATGCATATCAAACAAATTTCTCTGTGACATCTTCACAACAACATGCCAGTCTGATTGTAGAGGATCTGGAGCATACCAAACCTGCTCTGCTTGTGATGCAAAGATGAAAGGTTCATTGGTATCTCGATCATCTCGGTACAACAAATGGTTAAAGTTGACCAATGTAAATTTGAAGGCATCTTCCTTTTTCCCATGAATGTTATCAACCCAATCACACTTAAACATGACAAATGTCATGTCATTTGTGTATCGGATTTGAATAATATCAGTTAGCTGCCCATAGTAGTACACAAACCCCACACGAGGATTATTATCCTTTCGACTAGCATAACTCAGAGTCTCAGCCTTCAAACTTACACCACTATTTTGAGTAATTTGATGGTCATCCATATGCTTCACGCGAAAATGAAACCCATTGACGTTAAAGGCATTATACCTCCATGCCATGTCATCAGGACCATTTGCCAAATAATTGATTTCATCTGACAATGTGATATTAGTTGTCCTTCGTAGAGTTTGAACCTGTTGTGCAAAAAAGTATGTTTATATTCATTTAGTCTACATAAGTTTAGGTGAAGTGAAAAAAAAACATACATGGTTAGTGAATCAAATGTGGAATGTTTCAAAATGCTCGCGTTGAATTTGATGACTGTCTGCTTGAGGCAACATCACCTTAAGGAATTCAATGTGATGGCTGTGCAGTAAAATTACAAATATCAATATTATATACATATAATTGCATTTACTTAAAAATTATTAGATGATGATAAAAAATAATTGCTTACTTTATGAATGGTGCCACTGATTTAGTATTGAACAAGACATAACGATGAGCCTGTGTCAATACACTTTTATGAAGACGAACATATTTGCCTTTTCCTTCTGCACCATCTTTGTTTCGTACCGGTCGATTACTTTTGGTTTCCATGTCATCAAGATATTGGGCACAAAAATTCATGCACTCTTCCATCAAGTACCCTTTAGCTATTGAACCCTCTGGGAAAGCTCGATTCCGAACATATTCTTTCAACGTAAGAAGATACCTCTCAATTGAGTACATCCATCGATATTGAACTGGTCCACACAATAATGCTTCATCAGCCAAATGTATGGGCAAGTGTTCCATTACATCAAAGAAGGCCGGGGGAAATATTTTTTCAAGATGACACAGAGTTACTGCTATACATTCCCGAATATACTGCAACTCAGTAGGGCGATTGACTTTCGAGCATAGTTGTCTGAAGAAATTGCTCAATTCAATCAACGGTTCAATGACTTTCTTAGGCAAAGAATGTCGTATAGCCAGAGGAATAAGTTGTTGCATCAAGACATGATTGTCATGGCTCTTTAGACCCCAAATAGTTCTCTCCTCTAAACGAACATGTCGTGATATATTAGATGCATACCCATCTGGCACTCTGACTTCCTTTAGCACTTTCAAAAACAAATATTTTTCCTCCTTGGTCATCGTGAACTGAGCTGGGGGCAAATACAATTTATTGCTCGCTTTCTCTACCGGTTGTAATGCTCCTCTAATTCCCATTTCCTTCAGATCACGCAGGGCATTTGCATTGTCCTTCGACTTTCCCACAACTCCTAGTATTGTTCATAACACATTGTCACAAACATTTTTTTTTATATGCATTACATCAAGATTGTGTCTTACTAAATTATGCTTCCAATACGGTAATTCATAGAAGATGCTCTTTTTCTTCCAATTATGATTTTTGGGTTCACCATTACCATGTTTCTTCTCTTTTAATTTCCGGTGCCTTACCATAAGATCTTCCATTTTGTATTGGGTAAGAATACCTTTTGATTCCAACTGTAGCAACAGCTCTGACCCAGATAACATTTCAGGTTTTGGTCTCAATTCCTGTATCTTATCAAATGATACTTTATCCCTTCGGAATTTATGTCGCGCAGGCAAAAAGCGACGGTGGCCCATATAAACAAACTTTTTACCATGCTTCAACCTGATGGATTTAGTTTGTGTATTGCAACACGGGCAAGCATATTCACCTTTGGTACTCCATCCTGACAACATGGCATATGCAGGGAAGTCACTAATTGTCCACAATAAGCAGGCGTACAATTGAAACATCTGTTTGGTCGATGCATCAAAGGTGGGTACACCTTCATTCCAAAGTTCATTCAACTCCTCAATTAAAGGCTGCATATAGACATCAATCTTGTCACCCGGTCCTTTCGGCCCATCTATAGGCACAGATAAAATAAAAGATGGCTGCTTCATGCACATCTAAGGTGGTAGGTTGTATGGAATCAACACTACAGGCCAAGTGCTATGAACTATATTCATCGTTCTAAATGGGTTAAATCCATCCGACGCTAGCCCAAGCCTCACATTACGGCTATCACTAGCAAAGACTGGGTTTCGCCGATCAAAATCTTTCCATGCGTCAGAGTCAGCAGGATGCCTTAAAGCCCCATCATTTGGTCGTTCCTCTGCATGCCATCTCATTGACTTGGATGTATTGGATGACATAAACAATCTTTGTAGTCTTGGTTTCAAAGGAAAATATCTCATCTGTTTTGCAGGCTTCAGTTTACACTGATTTTCTGACGTATTGGCATTCTCTTTCCATCTAGATTTACCACATATGACACATTGATTAAGATTGGCGTACTCATTCCTGAACAACATACAACTGTTAGGGCATGCATCCCAAGTCGTATACGTAAAGCCTCGATCTTCAGTTATCTTTCGAGCTTTATAGTAACTGCTCGGAAGTTGCACACCCTCAGGAAAAGCCTCATTTAACAACTCAAGTAACATATCTGTGGACTTGTCGGTCCAATGATTGAGCACCTTTAGATGCAAGAGTCGAACAATGAATGACAATTTACTAAATTTCTTACATCCCGGATACAATTCACTCTGAGCATCTTCTAGAAGCTTGAAATAGTTAATAGTTTCTTCATTCGCTCCTATCTGGCCCTCATCATTTTCAGAACTTGCACCTACATGCGGAATAGCATCATTTATCATTCCGATCATATCATCCCCAAAGTCTAAATCCCCCAACATTCCACCTTCTCTGTAATGGGTGCTAGAAGTAGAAGGATATGATTCCCCATGACTAGTCCAAATCTTATATTTCCTTAACATTCCCTTGTTGAGAAGATGGTCGCGCACAATGTCTCGTGAAAATGAGTAGCGATTCGCACACTGCCTACAAGGACAGTGAATCACTGAATCTGCACCCTTACCAGTGTACGCAAACATTAGAAATTGGTCAATTCCATCCACATATTCCCTTGAAAGCCTATCACCAGAATCAATCCAAGTCCTGTCCATCTTTCTGTACATGTCCACATAAAAATTATTTAGCCACTATAGGTCAAATATCAAGCATACATGTTCATGCAATGTGAAACCTATCAATCCAACTCCTCTCTAACAGGTAGGTGGTCTTATCTCATTCAGGAATGCAAAATCTATATCGCATAAAGTAGCTCAAACCGCTTTGTCCTCCTTTAAGGAAAATTCGGTAGCATCTCGCTGTAGTTCTCCAAGTACACGACGTAGACAAAGTGTATTGCTCTACACCGCATCACAAATGTACCTAGAGAACACAGAGTTTGCCACACAGAATCTCCATCAAAGAATAACAATTTAAAACGGTGAACCACTGACTGCCATATAGATTTATGCATTCCGAAACTGAGGAAAAATGGTACAATTCAAGAACCATCTCATCACAGTTGAATCCACAAACTCATATGAGGATTCTTGAACGGGTCTAACGTTATATGCTTATATTTCAGTTAACTCATGCATGCATGAGTTAATCAAAATACATTAATGATTTCATACAAGGGTGAAATAAACAACGTCACTTCCTTAAAACATTCTTTAATCTCGAAAAGAGAGAAATTCAAGGTATGTTATTAAAAGAAAATGACGCTATGTATTTCATGCATACTATAAGAGTCTCAAGAATATTTATATGGTATAATGAAACTTCTAAATACTTTTGTTAGGTTAATATTCAAAAATACATGGACCCATATACATACCCATACCCTTACCCAAGTGTTGGAATCTAGTTGCCGAGTTTCGAACACGAGTATTTCATGCATTTTAAAAAGTCCGAGTAATAGAAAGTCAGAGTAACTCTAGACTTAATCCATTTAAAGTTGAAATTTTTTTAGTTCCATGTCAATGAATTACATTGGCTATGATTTTAATGAACTTGATTGACATGAAAAAAGTAGTAAATACTTGAAGGGCATATATGGCCCCTTGTAACGTCATAGTTAGGAGCAAATTAAAGGCCGGCTAGCAAGGGCCATGGCCCCCCTCTAAGTTTTAAGATTTCTTTAATTACTAAAATGGTGATTGTGATGATTTTGTTTCCACAGTAATAAGTTGCCCCTACCAAAAAAAAAAAAAGTTCAAAGTTCCCTTTCTTTTATAGCCAAGCATAAAGTTTTTTATATGGAAATTAACCTTTTAAATTTAGCACCAAATTTTTCCTGAATCAATTCCATGAGACATAATCTTTTCAAAAAATTTAAAAGTTTAGGCTTATGTTTTTTAGATTTTTAATAGATGAAGTCCATTCTTCTCATTAAGATTCGAATCCTTATCCATAATTGATAATAACTGTTCACTCCTACATTGCATTTTTATTTGAAAATTTTGCCTGTGGTGCTTAATCTAGTAACAGAGCATTTCATAAAGTTCCATTTCATGGGTTCATCATAAAAATATTAGCATTGGTATATTAAACAGGGACAGTCCTGAATTCATTTGCTATAATGCATATATATGAAGGAAGCTACCTTTAATTTTAGATTCCACCAATAAACAATATTGAGTTATTACATTATTTCTGTTTTTTCTAAATTTTTATTGCAATATTCTATTTTCCTTATTGTATTCGAAGTATTTGAATCCATTCTACTTTGTGTATGCATGGGTTGTTGGCCCTTGCCTTGAAATTTTTATTCTAAGTATTAGATCCAATCTAGTTTGTGTTTGCATTAGTTGATGGCCCTTGCCCTCACTCCTCCCCCACGAAAAGAAAACATTTATAGTTCTGCCCATTTTCACAGTGCCTTCGATCAAGCAACAAGCAACTATCATGCACCACATATATTTGCATCTAGAAAATATATTCAAGCATGTCCTTCCTGTTGATATTTGACCACCTTAATTTTATGGTTGATAAGCCAAGTAACAGAATCGCAAAAGGGAAAAACAGAATAAAACAAAGAACATGCTTAGGCACTCCAGTTTCACATAATAAAATCAAATAAAACAACAACAACAACAAAAGAACCTCTGTTAGCATAGGCACTCCAGTTCCACATCATAGATTTATTTGAAGATCATTGACAATAGAAACATGAAGATCATTGTAGTAGAAACATGAAGATCATTGACTGACAAAACAAACTGCAATCAACGAAAAATGTAGAGAGAAAATACTAACCTGGTCGTTGGTCACAGATTTCGATCAGTGAGGGATTTCGGACAATGAGGGATTCCGGTCGATGTCAGCTCCGGTCGATGCCTATAATGGGGTCGGGGAGACAGGGAGCCAGTCGGTGAGACAGAGAACCAGATGGTGAGAGATCGAGAGAACCAGAGAGAGAGAGAACCAACGAGAGAGATCGAATCTTACCAAATCAGCGATGGGTTAGGGCTGAACAGGAACTCCGAAGCCAGATGAAAGATGGGTCGGTGAGAATGTCCAAAGCCTTTGAGGGATTTAGGTCGATGAGGGATTCGTTCGATGCCTACAATGGAGTCGGTGAGAGAGAGAATCAGATGGTGAGAGAGACAACCACAGAGGGCGATGGAACCATAGAGAGCGAGAGAGAGCCAAAGAGACATCGAAGCTTACCTGATCAGAGATGGGCTACGGCGAGTGAACCAGAGAGAGATCGAGATTGTGAGTGTACGTTGCCTTAGAGGGAAAATAAAGAGGAAAGGGGGGAAATAAATTTGGGAATTAAAGTTATGTCGTTTAGTCTCAAAACGACGTCGTTTTTGGAACAACTTTTGCGTCGGCAAACTTGCCGTCGCGTATGTGGCGTCTCATAAGGGGGGGTCGCATTTGATTTGCAAAACAACGTCGTTTCAATTTATTTTTTGCGACGGGATTGGATGCCGTCGCAAATAGGTCGTCACAAATAAATATTTTTTTCGATGGCGACAATGCCGTCACAAATGGCTGTATTTGCGACGGCGTGGAGCCGTGGCAAAAAAAGTGCGTCGCAAATACCACTTTTTTTGGTAGTGACAAAGATGGCGGCAATGATGACATGAGAGCTTCAATATACTCCATTTGATTGGCTGTCACGTGCAGATCATGTGGAAAACATGAAAGACTCGAAATTGGGTCAACTTCATGTGAAACAGATGAAGATGGCATGGCACAGTTGATTATCTCACAAAGCTTCGGCATAATAGGAGCCGCCGATGGATCATCATAAGGTGGCACTGTCATCTTTGGGTGGCTGAAAATGCACTCTTCTTGTTTAATAACATTTTGCTGATCAATCGGTGGCAGCTGATAGTTTAATGACTCATATGTAGGTGGGTCTAGAGGAAATTGGATTGGAACCAAATTGGCATCAAAATTGATCTGATTTTCTTTGAGTTCACCATGACCAAAACCTTGTAGCACTGATGTTGGAGCTGGTATGTAAACCTGCGGGTCTTGTTGTGGAGATGGGATCAAATTAGGGTTTGCATTTATTGAGAAAAAACCCTCAAAAGTGCCACTAGGGTTGGGGAGATGATCAGGAAAGGTGGCTAGATGATCAGAGAGACCATATTGTTGATGAGAGATATTGAGCTTCTTCTTTATGCTTGAATTCCAAAAGTTCTTCACTTCATTGTCTGTTCTTCCAGGTAGGTGCTTAGCTATCTGAGCCCATCTGCGCAAGAAAGGTTCTTTTTGCATGAAAATGAACAAGATCAATAAGACAGGAATTAAGTATAATATAATTATTTGATTTGTATAAAACGAAAAAATTACACAGATTCTAAAATTAGTTAAGGTGCGTTCAAATTGATCCAATCACCCGGTTAGAAAAAAAAAAAACTATAATATAAATATCAATAAATTAGCTGTTTTTTTTTGGTTATTTTTTCTCTTGGGTAGATGAATTAATTACCTGTTGCCTAGAATGCTATGGAGTTCAACGATGAGAGCTGCTTCTTGGGGAGAGATGCTCCCACGTTTCAAGTCAGGTCTTAGGTAATTTATCCATCTTAATCTGCAGCTCTTGCCACATCTCTGAAGACCTGCACCCACAAGATTTGCCAGAAATATATGCATATAACTGCACATATACACACAGCCTCGCAAGCACAGAAGTATGATTTGATATATATCTTTCACTATGTATATGTGTATATATACTTATACATGTACACGGTATAATTGAAAACAATTGTTAAAAGACGATGAAAATTAATTGTAAAGAAAACAAAACATACAGAAAGAGTTGAAATTTTAAAACTAGTCAACTGATCACCAACCAAGAAATGTGCGCGCGCGCGCGTGTGTGTGTGTGTGAGAGAGAGAGAGAGAGAGAGAGAGAGAGAGAGAGATTAAAAGTGAATGATACTAATAGATCAACGATCTCTGAGAGAGAAAAAAGAAAGAAAAAAGAAAGCAGTTATGCAAAAGAGTTTACCTGCAAGTCTTGGGACTGAGCTCCAGCATCCATGGCCATAGGTAGACATGTAGTTGATGAGTTTCTCATCCTCCTCTGGTGACCATAGCCCCCTCTTAACCTTTTGCTTGTTGCAGCATGTATGATGTCCCATGCCTCTCTCTTTCTCTCTATAACAGGAGGTGTGCAGCCAGTTTCAGAGCAAGATCAGTCTTGTTTTGTACAATAGAGAGCCCTAGAGAGAGAGAGAGTTTGAAAAAGAAACGAGAAGGAGCTCTGGGATGGATGATATCAACTGGGAGTACACTGAGGTTATGAATTTATTGAGGAGAGAGAGAGAGCAGTACCAACGAGGAGAGGGACCCAATTAGGGTTTGTGAGAGCTTCAATATCCCTCTGTGGCAGCTGTATGACCTCACCACGGATTCTCTCCTTTGAGTTAAATTAGAGGAAGGCTGGTCAGCACACGTGTCACGCAAGCAAGGTAATGGGTCCCACTATCTTGACAGGTGGGTAAATGGTGCCCCCTTGGTTTCTTGAGGCACAAACTGCTGCATATCATGAGGCCAACACACAAAATTGTTCCAACGGCTCTGATTGCATGATCAGAAGATGATGTGTCTATATATATAACATGTCCTGGAGGTTGTGAATTAATTAGGGCCGTTTGGTAGACCTTTTATTTTTATTTTTGACTTATATGTAAAAAAAAATTAAATTTTTTTAGCCTTTTGCTTTTATAAATTAAGATTATCTATTTGGTATTTCTTATTTGAAGTTTTTTTAGCTTATAAACAAAAAAAAAATAATTTTTTTAAATTTTTTTTGTCCTTTTCTTTTTTGCTAGTATTAACTTATAAAAGTAAAAAAGCTGAAAAAATTTAATTTTTTTTGCTTATAAGCCAAAAAAATAAAATAAAAAAAACTAAAAATTTTTTGTACCAAATGGGCCCTAATAGAAAAGCAACAAAGCTTGAAAAAAATTAATTTTTTTGCTTTTAAACTAAAAACACTTGCAATAAGCGGACCTTTAACCACGACTAGGGACATGATACAGTGCACAGCCGCCCCACCAGAGACAGTCGGCTTCTGTTTCCACAAAAATTGATCTGCCCGTACAATTATTAGAATATCATCATCATATATAGCCAGCCAGCCAAAGGCGTTGTCCATGCTGCTGCACTTTGCTGGTTTTCTCAGCATCCTACATGCATTCGAGTACATGGCCCTCCATTCTCATGGCTTGCTGGAGAGAGTCCTGAAATGTGAGACAAAAATAGTTCTTGGCTTACTATACAAAAGACAATGACCCCTCCCTCTAGCTTTGGTGTCCTTTCAAGTCATCAAAGAATTGCACAACCTGTATATAATTAGACTAGATTGGATGGTGAGGGTCTCAACACTTTCTAATCTCTCTCTCTCTCTATCTCTCTCTCTCTCTCATGCAATTATACTTCTGGCTGCTTACAGTAGAAAAGGAATCTCTCTCTCTCTCTCTCTCTCTCTCTCTCTCTCTCTCTCTCTCTCTCTCTCTCTCTCGTTAGAGGCTATTTTCAGTGCCAGTCCTTGTTAAGCAATGGAGTTATATAGTGATGATCAATTGAACACAGACACCCAATTGGCTAAGCTTTTAATTGGTATTGTTTGCCAAAAATAATTGTCTTCAGACATCACTCGAACCCTTTCCTCATGCATATATAAATCTATTTGTTGTATATATACTGTTATAGTACTACACCTATCAAGCATAAACCAATGAACTAACAGCTTTGTTTGTAAAACTTTTGGAAAATGGCTTGTAGCCCAAAGCTGCCCATATATATACACACAAACACAACAAAATATGTCTTTTAACTTGTTAACGGGGCATTTTCTACAAAAATTATTCACTAATTTATATAAAGCAAAAAATTTGAGGGGAGGAATGTGTTAGCTAGCTTGGCAAAATCTTTTGGTGTAGTACCGGAAATCTGGGATCGAATTCTGCTTTCAACCGTGTTGAGAGTTGTATGTAGGGAGAAGGCTACCCCTTGCTGTGTAGGGCCTTATCATTGAGAAAAAAAAAAAAGGGTGGAGAAATTAATATCACTAATCAAAGGCTATTGAGTGATATATTGTGGTTTCAATTGTGTTCATTATTTTTACTTTAACCTATAGATTAATTGGATAACATATGCTCAATCTTGTCTGCCAAAGTGAAGTTTGTTTTGAAAATTATATAAATTCACTTATCCATATATTCTATTGCATAATATTATATATATATATATATATATATATAGAGAGAGAGAGAGAGAGAGAGAGAGAGAGAGAGAGAGAGAGAGAGAGAGAGAGAGAGAGAGAGAGAGAGAGAGAGAGAGAGTAGGCTTGCATTAATGCTAGAACCATATGGTTTTCTTCTCTCCTCAGATTTGGACTAGGTTCAATCAAGGTCAACGAGGGTAACTATTTGTAGGTCATAAGACTGGTATTTAAGCACACCAAGATCAAAGCAAGTTCTTATACGAATATGTGGATAGGGACAGATCATGAATTATTATTTCGTTTCCTTAATTTTATTTTATTAGTTAGGTTTATACATCAATGACATGGCTTTCTCGGGAAACTTAATTAATTACATGGCACAGCGCCTAGAAGGAATGTCCGAAAGCTTGTTTAATTGGGATCACTTCATTGACAAGGAAATATTGCATTGGTCCCACTGTCTCAAATAATGTAATGTCCTTTAGATTAACAAAAACGACACAGAAGAACCGTATATTAACCACATAATTAAGCTACATCACCATGACATCATTAATTTTTTGTTTTTTATTTTTCTATTTTTAACAAATTATTTTGAGTTACTTCAAGAATAACTTATTTTGAATGAGAAAACAACCTAAAGAAGGAGAAAATATTCGGTACCACGGTGATACCACTTCATCATGCTGACACGATACTACCGTGGTACCGAATACTTTCTCAGAAGAGCTTATGGCAATTTAGTTCAATTTAGTTAGGTGGTTCTAATCTATTTAGTCGAGGCCAACCCAGAATAATCTATTTGTTAGTACCAATTTCAACTATTTCACATTCAATCCAAAATAAGATCATTTATATTTCAATAGGAGAATCATTAGGCTAAAATTTTCCACGTATCTTGATTAGAATTATTGAAACTAGGGTTTAGAAATGTAACTAGTAACCTCTTCACTCCAACGATTTATTGTTTCATGTATATATTACATCACCCCTACGTTTAAATTGCAAGCAGCATCAAGACAATCATCTTTGACTTCTTCCAAAGCATTGCCCCCACCATCGCGACACGTAATTTCAAGACGGTGATTTTCAGTGTTCCATCTGCACCAACTTTTTTTCTAGTAAAGCAATTGTCCCTAATATAAGGTGCCTGCATAGAATGATTTTACTCAAACTAGCAATTGTCCTCCTCAATTTTTTAGAAATTCTAATTTTGCCTATAACTTTTGAAATTATTTTTAATTTGTCCCCTCTAAAAATTTATGAATGCCTCCTAGGTTTTTAAAAACTCTACTTTGAGCTATAATTTTGAAAATGTCCTTCAATTTGTCCCCTTTAAAAATTAAAAAATATTTCCCTTAAATACTTAATTTGCTTCAAAGTTCCTTATATACATTATATAATCATATGAAAGTCAAGTGTTCTATTGTTGATTATAAAAAAATTTCATTCTTACAATTTTTTTTTTTTATAGAAAACTCCAATAGAATGATGTGGCAACGACAATATCAAAATTATGAGCCAAAATAGTTAGCTTTAAATGAAAGAACCACAAACAATAACATGATTCTATAAAATTTTTGTATAAAAATTCTAGTTATATAGCATTACTTTTAAAAAAAATTTGGGTTGTCAATAAACATTATCCTCCCTGAAAGAATTTTCTGGCTCTAGCACTAATACTAAGTATGTAATAGATATAGCTTACGCCTTTGCAAATATAAAAGAAAATGTATTAGACATGCATGGAATGCGAATTTAAGGTTTTATAGTACGAATTTTCTTAGTTATAGTACGAATTTTCTTTGTGCTTGCTAAGATATCACAAACTCTACAGAGCTTCTCATGGTCACTATTCCAACCCCATTTAGCTCTTGGTTTGTCCAAAATGGAACAAAGTGAGAACTTTGGTTAAAATAATTTTGTATTTGTAGAAGTTGGTAAACTTGTGGACCTAAAATAAACAATGCAGCCAGTACTATTAGGTTAGGGAACCGCTATGAGCAGTCGCCGACCCAAGAATTTTGTCTAGTAGAGGCGGAAAATACTCTTGAACAATTGTTTATAAGTAAGATGATAAATTTCAAGAAATAAAAATAATATGGTAATATTTAAAATTCTATATGTCAATGACAAATGTTTCTTATACAAAACAACGTTCCAACTAATGTGAAAAATACAATAATTCCCTTCGTTGTTTTATACTCTAAAGCATTTGCAAAATAACCTCTTTATCTACGGTGTTAAATATGTCTCTTTTAATGCATGTCACCAAGCAATCATTTATTTACTTATCTTTCATGCGATTACAGAGTAAAGTCTTGATAATATTTATTACAAAAAAAGCTCTCATGTTTATCAACAAACAAAGAAAGTTCATTTATTAAACTTCTTTTCCCTTTGAATTTGCCGCAGAACTCATGTTTTAAATCAATACCAAGTCAATCCTCAAAAGCTATTTTTATATATACACCTATCTACAATAATTTTCTTTGCTCAAAAGACTACCGAGAAACCACTAAATCGAAACAATATAAAAATTATTTATATATAAATCAATAAAGGGAAGAAAGTGAGAAACAAACTACTCAATTGAAACAATATAAAAATTATTTATATATAAATGGGACGAAGTGAGACACGCAGAAAAAAAAGAGGGGAAAAAAAATATCTGGTTGAGTCATGGAGCCATGGAGGTATCAGGTCTTAAGTTTGTTATTTTTTCTCTCGACAGTTGTTTTTCATCACAGCTGCTAGGAAAAAAGTGTAGATCAATCCCTAATTTAATGGGTAAATGAGTTTGGATTAGGTAAAAAAATTTTAAAATGCGTATTGAGTATTGAGTTTGGTCGAACAAAGTCTGTTTTTAATTGGATCGGATTATAATTTTTATTTTTTAAATTTCAGTGATGGTGATCGACGCTAATAGGCTGTGTGTCGGTCCGCCCCTATGAGTCTATCGTTTTGTTTGGAGAAGGCAAGTGCAAACAACTTCTCACATCAAGTCAATATAAGTGTAAAATAAACTAATAACTTAATTAATCAAACATTTACTCGTGACTCGACGATAAAGACCACTGATAAACTGAATAGCCAATGTCAGAAGGGTTGTTAAATTTTATAGTCGATCTTGCCAAATAATGACATTTATGGTGTAAGTGTAGTTGCTACGGATATTCTTTAGATTGAAGAAAGTGAGGGAAAGAAACGTGTGTATGACATGACAAATAATACAAGTACAAACAAAAATCAATGAAAAAATAGTGGTACAGTAATGTTTACGGAATCTTTGTACCTACAGTTTTAATATCATTGTTTTTTGTTTCATCTAGAACATATGCTTTGAAAATAAGCTACTATTTTGTTGTTCAGATGTATGCACATGTTATATATATTTTTATATAAGTTTTTTTTAAACAACAAAATTTATTAAAAAGATTAGAATATAAAGAATAGGTTAAAACAGAAAAGAAAAGCCACCCTACAGCAACCATACCTATAGACCTTTTAAACGAAACATCTCGAGAGTCTCATAAGCTAAAGAGATTTTAAAGAATAAACACGAACAATACAACCATTAAATGGAGAAACAAGAACTCAAACCCAACCACCGATAGGATTTTACCAGCCAGGAGTAGCATTTTTCATGCTTAACCTCTAGATCTTCTAACACCTTCTATTGAGTAAAAGACAGTATTAACTGTGAAGAGGGCTTCAAGCTTTCCTGATTTTACTCACAGAGCAGCATATATCTTTCAGATATCTACCACCTCGAACCATTTCTCATCATTCGGGTTAAAAATAACATTATTCCTAACTCTCCAAATGTGCCAAATAACATTATATAAGCTTTTGTAGTCTATAATACTTCTAAGGTGGAGGCCTTAAAATGTCCTAGTTAGAATTAGTACATATTCCTAATTAGGACAAATAATTAGGAATATGTACTAATATTTGGAGGGGCTCCCTAGTGAGAATATTAGTACATATTCCTAGTGAGAATATTAGTAACATAAATACTAATATTAGTACATATTCCTAGTGAGAATATTAGTACATATTAGTACATGTTGGGGTGGGGGGCGGCGTCCTAGTGAGAATATTAGTACATATTCCTAACTACTAGCATAAATAATTGAGCACTTTTTTCTTAATCTGAATTACATGTTTTCCAACCCCCAATCAGGTTGTCGATTGATGTTTATATCTTTGTGGATGCCATCATCATTGGGTTGCAGATTCTTAATCTCACACTAAACTACTGAAAATCATCCATAGTGGTCTGTTCGGTCAAGGCTCGAAAGAAATAGTGAAGAGAGATTTATGATTTCTGTAGCAGCTCAACTCAATAGGAAAATTTCCTAATTGATGGATTATTAACCTCAGGAACTCATTTTTCCTGAACTATGCTGCTCCTCACTAAATTTACTACATATCCTTTAAAATCTAATCTAATCTAAGTTCTCTATTCCATTTATTCTTTTGTTTGTTATGAACTAAAAGAATAGAGAGATATCTAAATGCGGTCAAGGGAGAAAAATGACCTACATTAAATCATAAGCCAAAAAAAACAAGATATCTGAAGATTGATGATCTTTTGGTAGGGTGTGAGAAATGACCTACATTAAATCATAAGCCAAAAAATGTGTGTGTGTGTGTGTGTTTTTTTAGCAGAGTTGAGCAACTTCAAATTTTCTATGTGATCATGATCTTAATTGGTTTTTTCACTGGGATGAATAAGGACTTAAGTTTTCCATATAAACGTACTACAGTGGTCAATCTTCTACTGAAGAAACTTGGAGAACATGGTTTTTATGACCTATTCTGTAGGTTGGCTGCAAACTTGAATATAAATGTGAAGAAGTTGTTCATATTGGTATAATCTTCAGTGTTAAGCTTCTGAGGTTCTAGGAAGTAATTCTGTTACTCATTTAAAAAGGACCTCTGGAAATTTAAAGTTGGAATTTTGGAGATAAATCGAGTAGGAACCTCGTAGACTTTAAAACCATTAGAAGTTCCATGTAAACACGGTTCTTTGTATTTAGCTTGCATGTCCATGTTTTATGTTCATCTGATTTTTGTTTGACACATACAACACATCATCCCAATATATCATGCCTAATTCGTCTCTGGAGTGCTGGTGGGTCTCACCAACTGAAAATTTGCAAATGTTTCTCTAGTCACCATGTAATAATGAAAAAAGAAATTTAATTGTAGAGCACTGCATGATAGATTCCTTGATCCTTGGTTTTGCAGCAAGGTCACCCTTCACCCTTTTCTAAGCAAGTACCACCTAAATGGTTCCTACCTAAATATATTGCTTGCATGGCATTAGATCAGTGGGCCTGGTATAAATGTCTCTTGTACTCGACCAATCTGTTCTTTTTTGACTGTTCCATGCATATTGTTTTGCCACTCACATGGCTTCTGATTAGACTAATACTTTTAATATATGAATTTCTCCTTGGCTGTATACTTTAATAATGGCAGCTTCATTTCTATGTTTGTGTTATATTCATTTTTTGGGCAGGGCTTTAAATTAACCAAGCAAAGTCTGTGGAGATCCACACCAAGCTGGCAAGCCATCTCAGCCAACAGGTCTGCTGGACTTTTCATGTCTAATCAGCAAAGCCTTGGTATGCAGCTTGCTCAGCTCAGTCGAGACGCTTCTGCTGCAGTGAGTATTCATTCAAAAGATTTATTAAGTTGTTTTTTTACCATGATGATCATATTAGTGTCTCAAATTTTCACCTCTTTTGTTTCTCTTAGGGTGCAAATCGCCGTTTGGTTACACAGAGAAAGAATGTGGAGGTTGTTGAATCAGTTGGAGTTGCAGGAAAATCTGATTCCAGCCAAACAGTGAAGTACTTCCGATTAGAGGTAAGAAAAGTTTGACTAGTAGCGCTGTGCTTGGAAGAAGTGTAAGAATTATTTGAAGTTGCTGTCATGATGATACTTTGTGGCCTTAATACGGTTGCTTAAGAGGAAGTTTATTACACTGCTTGAGTTCGGTGGGAAACTCCTATTTCCATAATGGTCTAGTCTCTATTTTCTTTTCTCCTCCTCCTCCTCCTCCTCCTCCTCCTCCTCCTCTCCTCTCTCTCTCTCTCTCTCTCTCTCTCTCCGGTGCTTTTTCTTGGAGGTAATGAAGTTAATTGAAAGTTAAAACTATTATTTGAAGTTAGATTTACAATTTTTTGATCTTTATACAAGTTCACTGCAAAATAATCCAAGAATTTGAAGTACTCACTGAGTCGGTGAAGCATACTTTTTTCAGTTCTGCTTATTCGAGTAAAATTTTCTTCATGTGTCCATCGGTGATTTTGCTTGCTATTGTTTTCTAGTCTCTGTTTGTTTTTTCTATAAATGGTTTAAGTGATAATGACGGGATGACTCAGGTAATAATTTGTATTTACAGTTTCTAGACAAGGAGCAGGAAGATGGGGATGAGGATCTAGATTTCAGAGGACTTGAAAATGGATTTGTAAGTCCTGCACTATTTCTCTTCTGTTGTTTGGGGCATTGTTTACCATGCAAAAATGAAGTGGTTTCAATCCAATTTTTGTAGTGCTTACTTTTATGTCTTTAAGGAACTTAATGATCTGGTGGTGTTTTGCATATCATTTGAAAAGCAAGAACCTTTATACATTTTGTCATCGGAATTTATTAGGTGGACCTTTTTATTTTCATTTTTGTGCATGCGCACTCATGCACGAGTATTGGAGGACAGATGTGAAGCTGGCACCATTTAGCCATTTAGCCATTCCAACTCTTGTTAGGATTGGGGATGAAGGTTTTCATTTACTGTAATGAAGTTGTATAATGCTGATATGTAGAATTGAGCAATTTGTTTCCACTGGACACCCAATCATACTGTTACAGTGCAATATTACTGCAACATTTGAATATTGCGTTATGTTATCTGAGTAAACAGGAATTCCGGAGTCATCTTCAATATCACCTAATTATCAAATGAAAAATTGAAAATGAGTTTGCATCTTAAATATTTTCAATTGCTTTATGCTGAGTGGTAAGAAGACTATTAAACTTGTTCAAAACGTTTTGGTTATGGAGATAGACTCGTGATTTACTCAGACAGTAAACCATAAACATACACACAAATATGTATGTGTTGGTTTCTACTTTCTAAAGCCCTTTATATTTTACAGTGTTGATTCAAATGATTAATTTGGAACAGGTTGCAATCACACCACTGTCGATTTCACCACATATAGAATTGGACACTCAAACAGCTGCTTCAGAATGGATTTCTTCTGCACTTCGAGTGGACCTATGACCAACATGATCCAGGGAATTTGTGTACATTTGGAGATGCAGTTTGTTGTTTTAATTATCAATTAAATGTGCAAGTTGGGTCTGAGTTTAGCCGTCATTTCCTTCAAAAAAATTTTTCTTATCCTTTTTTTCAACTCAATTCTTTAGTCTATTTTTTTGGTGTGGAGCAAATGCTTCTCACATTAATTTATATTTTTGGCATGTTGTAAAATGTCTGGCCTGTCTTTTTGCTTCATCGCTGACAAGATTGGCTCAGTTTGCTTGTCTGCGTTTTGTGTCTCGTTTCTTTCTTAGGATTGGGTGAGTTGGGAGGTTGGTTTTGTGTAGTTGTCATACAATGTAACTGAAAATGGGCATGTCGGAATTATTTGATCCCGTGCTTTGCCGGATGGTGTTGTGTTCTAGGATTTCTAATGTACCATCTACTTTGTTTTAAGGATTGTGTTTTCCAATCAACTTTTAAGGAAGAATTGACATGTGAATGGTGTTATCTTACAAAGTACTATGCATTTAGATTATGGCTGATTCTATTCTTTTTTTGGGAGGAAACAGAGGTGGCGTTGGTTTCTTGTGCCAACAGGTAAGCTATAAATGCTTTCTTGGGTGGTGCCAAAACTGAGCTGGCTTGGTCCATGTGGGATTTGCTGAATATAGAAAGGAACCTCGTCAAGAAAATGGCATTAAAGAGGATTCTCCAGCATTTTGCTTTGTGATCAAGTTTGAACCCTAAACCCCTTAGTTGTTTTTGGATCAAGAATTTGGTTATGGAAAAGGAAAGGAGAAAGATTTGGTAATGAAAAAAGAGAACAAAAATCTTTTTTATTTTGTCATTTTTTTGCTCATATATTTTTTTTCTTTGCTTTTTTCTTGATAAATTTAGATTTCAAATGAAGGGCTAGAATTTGAACATGCTAGCATGTATCTCTCTTTATCTTTCATGAAATCTTTTTCAAAGCTTGGAAGAGAGATCAATCATCACATGAGTTTTCCCACATCTTCTAGTGCAGTTAGCAGGGCATCTAACATGGACATGGGTTGTAGAAAACGGGTTTTTTTTCAAAATAATTAAATTTGAAAAGGTATTTTTTAAAATAATAAAAATCAAAACATTATTTTCAATTTATGGTAAAATGCAACCTAGGGATGCGTTTTCTAAGAAAACACATTCCTAGGTTGCGTTTTCTACTTTTCCACCCGTGACCGACTGAATGCAGAGATTCTTGAATTTTTTACAGAGAAAATGCAACTCTTAGTTGCATTTTCTGACAAAACGCAACTCAGAAAAAGCAACTAAGAGTTGCGTTTTCTTGTTTTATATGTTGACTCGTTGGTTGCTTTATGTTCTTATAATGTGGGAGTGTGCTTTTTATATTTTATCAAGAGTGTTAGCTCCTCTTCGTCCTCAACGAAATTGCCTTCCTTCTCTCTCTCTCTCTGTGTATCCGAATTCTTCTCCTCTTCTCTCTCTATGTCAGCCACTTCTCTCATTTCTCTTCCTTCTTCTCCTCCACCTCTCTAGTTTCTCTCCTCCTATATATATATATATATATATCTGTTGTTAGTTTTTCTCTCTCCCTCTCATTTTGTCTCGTTTCTCTCTACCAGGTAAAATAATAGTTTATAGATTACTGACTCTGTATTATTTTATTTGTAGCCATAATTGTTGCTTGTGTTATTTTGAGAAAGGCCTTCGTTATTCTGCAAAAAATAGGTTAGTTGGTCATTTATATTGGTAAAATAATGTATTTATTTATGTTAGTAAGTTAGATATTACTTGTGTCGCACCACATTGATTATTTGTTATTAATGTTACTCCATTGGTTCATTGAACTTTGATATAGTTTTTATATTTTTTGATTAAACATGTATGAGTAAAATAATTATATTAAAAAATATGTTATTAATTAGTAATAAAATATTATAATACGCTAAAAATATTTATTAGAAAAATAATTATGAAATTACTATAAAATATAATTTTTGACTATAAATTGAAGAAAATAATTTTTTTTACGAAATTGGTTAACCCAAAAATAATTTATATGCAATAAAATACTTTTTGAAGTTCCCAAATACTTTTCGGGTTATAGGATCCAAAATACAACTAAAGTAATAAATTTTTTTAGTTCAATATGTATGAGTAAACTATTTAGTTCAATATGTATGAGTAAAATATTTAAATTAAAAAATATGTTATGAATTAGTAATAAAATATTGTAAAATAATAAAAGAATTTATTAGGAAAATAATTACGAAAGTACTATAAAATATGAGTAATAAAAAAAAAAGATTATAGGATAAAAAAAAAAAATACTAAACTAATAAATTTTTTTAGTTAAATATGTATGAGTAAAATAATTATATTAAAAAATATGTTATTAATTAGTAATAAAATATTATAATACGCTAAAAATATTTATTAGAAAAATAATTATGAAATTACTATAAAATATAATTTTTGACTATAAATTGAAGAAAATAATTTTTTTTATGAAATTGGTTAACCCAAAAATAATTTATATGAAATAAAATACTTTTTGAAGTTCCCAAATACTTTTCAGGTTATAGGATCCAAAAAAACAACTAAAGTAATAATTTTTTTTAGTTCAATATGTATGAGTAAACTATTTAGTTCAATATGTATGAGTAAAAATATTTAAATTAAAAAATATGTTATGAATTAGTAATAAAATATTGTAAAATAATAAAATAATTTATTAGGAAAATAATTACGAAAGTACTATAAAATATGAGTAATAAAAAAAAAAAGATTATAGGATAAAAAAAAAAAATACTAAACTAATAAATTTTTTTTTTTAGTTAAATATGTATGAGTAAAATGATTATATTAAAAAAATATGTTATTAATTAGTAAGAAAATATTATAATATGTAAAAATATTTATTAGAAAACTAATTACAAAATTACTATAAAATGGGAATGCTATTCGATGATGAGGCAACTATAAAAAATGCATGCACAGCGTATCACTTGCACAACAACAAGGAGTATTTAGTTGTTGAATCAACTACAAAATTGTTTAAAGCGAAGTGTGCACACGATTGCCTTTGGATGATTCGTGCGTCCACCAAAAGACATGGGATGTGGGAGGTTACGCAATACAATGGGCCTCATTGTTGTTTGTATGGAATGCCAAACATGGGTCATCGTAACCTAGACGCGAACTTCATTACAGATGTTATCATGGCACAAGTAGCGGTGAGTTTAACTTTGATTCCAACTCTATCACAATAACTGATTAGTTTGTCATAAAAGAAGTTTTTCTAAATTACTTAAATTGTGTTATATTTGTACAGAAATACCCTGATTGGAAGATTGCGTCCATAATGGAAGATGTCAAACAACATTACCACAACTCCGTCTCATACAAGAAAGCATGGATGGCAAGAACAAAAGCCATAGAGATGGTATTTGGCAATTGGAAATAGTCATTCGCAAAGCTTCCAAGATATTTGATGGCAATATAGTCAAGAAACCTTGAAACAATCCAAATGTTAGAGACCTTCAATCAGCATGTCCATGACATGGTCGTTTTTGATTGAGTATTTTGGGCATTCGGACCATATATTGATGGTTTCAAGCACTGTCTACCAGTTATTTCAGTTGATGACACCCACCTTTATGAAAAATATAAGGGTGTCATGCTTATCGCTGTGGGGGTCACTGCCAGGGGTAGAAATTTTTCCCAAACCTTTTCCGTTGTCGAGGGTAAGGACACACGCAACTGGTCGTGGTTCATCAATTGTTAATGGAGGATTACTGGCCTCCTTATGAAGGGCCTACTGTCCTCCCAAACCCTCATCGCAAACGTGTAGTCTGAAAAGGCCGTCCTGAACACAGTAGGATCCCTAATGAAATGGATGAACCAAGGCAAACACAAACTTTCAAGTGTAGTTTATGTAAGGAGTCTGGTCATAACAAACGTCGTTATCCAAACAGGGGAAGGGGAGGGGAACACTAGGGAATTGTACATGTACGTAATCTATTTGTATTTGATACACGTCTTTAATATGTGCAAATTTGCAATTCTAATTATTTCGTGTATGTTACATTCTTATACTTATTTCTGTTGGTCCAATAGGCAACCCAAGAAGGGGGGTGAATTAGGTTTTTCAAATATTAATGCAAGTTAAGATTAATTAAAATTAATCTAAACAATATAGCAGTGGTTAATCTATGTGCAAAGCAATGTTATCAATAGAAGTAAAGAAAATAGAGCAAAAGAAGAGAAACACAGATTTACCGAGGTTCAACCACAAACCGTGATCTACGTCCTCACTCCAAGACCTCCTTGAAGTCTTCTTCCACTGTGTAATCACCTATTACAAGATGGGCTGCTGATTGACAAAGTGCTCAGCTCACTCTACAAGAACTCCTCACCGAGCTTTTCAATTCCCAAGTGGTTTTGTCCAAGCTCCACTCAAACTTTACAAGAGTTTTGCTTTATACAAGAGAACTCTCAAACTCTCAGTTACAAGTGTATAGGAGTATACAACTCACAAACAAACTCTTTAACCAGAGTAGATTTACAATTAAAGCTCACAGATGAAGGCAGGAAGAATATTCAGTGTATATCAGTGATTATTGTCTCTTCTTGTTTCTTCCTCTTGGTTCTTATCTATAAATGTAGTTGGAGGCTAGTATATATACCCTTGCATTCATTCCATCCGTTGGAGGTGGTTGGATATCATTAATGTGCGTCTAGTCAGTTATAATGTTAAGAAAAATAGTCGTTATAACAGAGGGAGTCGGCTCCACTTTTTGTGGTGTCGACACTTCCTGCTTCTGCATTTACCAGACGATGTTCACTGAGTTCATGAGTCCCATCTTCATGTTGATGAGGCGACTTCTTATTCATCTGTCTTCTTCATATTAGGCTTCTGCTGTCATGAGGCGACACTTCTGCTTTAGGTGTCCACTCATTGATTATCTTATCTTCAAGCCTTGGCGTCTGTCTTCATGAGGCGACACTTCATTACAATGTGTCCGCTCATTTTCTATTTGGTCTCCAGACATTTTGCTTCTGAGATCAAGATGCGACACATTATTTCCATGAGTCCCCTCATTGTTCAATATGTCTTTAGGCCTTTTAGCTTCTGTGTGCAAGAGGCGACACTTCATTTCCATGAGTCTCTTCATTGTCCATTCTGTCTTCAGACCTTTTGCGTCTGTAATCAGGAGGCGACTCCTCATTTCCATGAGTCCCCTCATTGCCCAGAATTCAGCTTTCAGATTTCTATTGATCAAGCTTTATCAAAGCACTGGTATAAAAACTTTAAAGAGTATGTCTTTGGGGTATGATGATCAATCAAATCTTCCTAACTCATCAGAGTTAACGTCTATTCAATTTTGGATTTAATCAATCATTGGATGTTGATCTTCTTCTTGAATCTCAAATTGTCAAAGTTTCATTTGATCAAACCTCAACTTTTCTTCTTCATTTGCAAAGCTCCTTTTATCATTGTAGGATATCTTCTTCAATGCTAATCTTCCTCAATTGTGTGAAGCTTCACAATGCTTCAATTCTGATTTCCTCTCTTTGATAGCAATTCTTCATTCTTCATTAAACTCATTTTACTGAGACCATTGCAGACTAGATGAAATCTGTTCACACATCTAATCTTCATTGATCCTTTACATTGTAGAAGAATACTTCACTTGGATTCCATGTAGAGATCAAATATTCATTGTGAGCCATCTTCTCAGCAACTTTAATCACATGTCTTGAATTGGTCTGTAGCATATCAGATGAAATCATCTCTTGAGCGTTTTCTAAACACTTCAACAACCAATTCATCTTCAACTGAGCATTGCACTTCTTCAACTGATCTTTGCATATTCTGATGAAGTCTTTAGTCTGGTGCAAATCAATCTTCATTGAAACTATGCATACTTGAAAGAAGCTTTAATTGAACACATTTAATCTTTTCGAATGTAGAACATATGTTTGAAGTAGAGATAGGCGACAATCCTTTGTTTGGTTCATTGCATAGCTCTTTGAGTTCATTGCTTGATCTTGAACTTGTTGTGCATTCTTCTTGATTATGTATTAGACTTAAGATCCAACTTTAAGTCTAAGTTATGAACTTTGTTAATCTGCACACTAAGTAGATTCATTAGTAAAATAACACAAGGTTTAGTTATCATCAAAATTAATATGGGAATTAACCTTGAGTCATCAAGGATCAACCTTGACTCAACAATTTTGTGAATAATTATTTCGTGAATAACAAATACAAATTTACAAATATTCTGTCTATGTTAACAAACACAAATTTACTAACATTCCATTTATGTGAATAACAAATACAAATAATTTTTTTATGAATAACAAATACAAATTATTTCTTGAATAATTATTTCGTGCATGTTACATTCTTATACTTTTGATAAAGCGTTATATATATGATTGTGAGTATATTAAACTTGTCCCATCTATGTTATCCTATCATTAAATGCTTATCGATTTTGTGTATTGCATTTTACTAATGTTTCAAAAATATCGTACGCTATGGCATCACAACGACAAGTTGGTGGGCCCATCGATGGTAATGTACTTATATTACAGGATAGTCATCGGTCACAAGTTGTGTGGGACCATGGGGTAAGTTTTGTAGAACTTGTACATAATATACATAATAGTTAACATTTAGTTTTTGTTACTAACTACTACCATTTTATAACGCATTCATTTTATTTGATCGCCAATGTGAGGAGCCTATGCATTGTCGTCGGGGAGACTCAGGTATATTCGACGATACTGTAGACCCCCGCATTATTCCTTATTTGATCCATGGTGGCTTTTATAGTGTATACCGCGTCGGTAAGATTCAACACGAATATGCTTTTCTCACACCATGGTCGAGAGATGGTGACAGGAGACACACACCTTTCACTTGCCTGTCGGGGAGGCGATAGTCACATTACAAGATGTCCCTATACTATACGGTTTTCGGGTTAGTGGCAGGGCTGTTATAGGTTCGTAACTACAATTTACAATTACAGTTCATGACATTATTTAATTAAACGTGTTACTTCATGACCATATACACGTTATTATGTCGTATCGAACAATTGAACTCCAATTTACTAACATTTTGTAGGTCCATCTGGCCCGTTGACGCAGCAGGGATGGGCCCCTATTTTTATGCAGCATTTAGGAGTTGCACCTGGGCCTGAAAATTTCAAGAAAAATTTTGTGAGGCTTAGGTGGTTAAGTGAGACATTTGGGGCACTTGCAGATGATGCTGATGAGATCACAGTGCATCGCCATGCTCGGGCATTTATACTGAGACTCCTTGGCGGGTCATGATGCCAGATCACTTCGGTGCGCTATTTAGACCCATGTACTTACCCTTGATAGTAGACCTTGATGCTTGTGGAGATTTCAGCTGGGGGAGTGCAATCTTAGCATCATTGTACAGGGGGTTATGTCACACCGCGCGTCCCACCTCTTCTGAGATTAGTGACCCACTTACACTGCTGCAGGTATGCAAAACATTATGTTACACATGTTGTTATTTAGTTTAGACGATCATATCCTTGCATATTGAGACTAAGAATCATTCAAATTTAGGTATAGGAGAGATTCCTAATTATGGCGCTTATACGAAAGTTGATTTCAATTACACTTGCGTAGCAGCCGCTTATTATTGGGGAACACGAGTTTCCAGGTGGACCGCTAGGGGGCAGGTGGCATGATGATTTCCTCTTGACAGACGTCTCCACCCATGTCCTCGTTGTGTATAGGGATCAGTCGGACTGATTTTGCCCCGAAAATGTGAGTTATATCTGTTGTACGTTTTACATTCGTTACCTTTAGGTTGTATAATTGATTGTTGTTATGTTACTCATGTTGTCTGTTTTGATTGTAGTTAGATTTCGTTACATGACAATTGATTGTCTATTTTGTATTTTTCAGTTTCATTGGACCCCATACGAGCCCATTATGGACACATTGCCCTACTACTACTTTGCTGGGATGGAGGTTTGGAGGGCATTGGTTCCTCTCGTGTGCTTTGAAGTTGTGGAGTTATATTTACCAAATCGAGTGATACGCTAGTTCGGGATGAGACAGGATATACCAGACCATTCAAACACCAGGAGGGATCTGCATTCAGTGGATAGACGGAGGAGACCTGGAGTTGATTGGAGCGATTTTCATGCAGCGTATATAGCACTCTGGTCACACAGGATGAACCGTATAGTTGATGGTGAGATTCATAATATACCTATGTCCTCCACTGATCCTTATATGACTTGGTATAGGAGCATCACTGGCCTTCATATTGGAAATCCACTAAGACACACAAATAGAGGATATTCGGGTGTCGGGGGCACCATAGATTCGATGGTATGTGCAGTTAAATATTAAAATACCAAAATTATATTTAAATATCGTAATAAAATTTTATTAAATTATTTCTCAAGTAGAAGCATGGGCGGATATATATGATAGGGGAACATACGCTTTACATGACTTCCCTAACACGGAGTCAATGAAGGAGATCTATGAGATATAGCTTCGTGCCATGGCTTCTTTATCCCTCCTACAGGAGACAGACTATGTCCCACAGCACCGATGGCGTACCCGCAATGCCCCGCCTTCTAGTTCCCTGGGAGCCAGTGTTCCACATGGCATGTGACCTCATCCCACCCCTGCACGCCGATCCACCTCTTCAATACCTTCTTTCGTTCATGGTGGATATAGTGTCCGGTATGTGACGCCTACCCCATACAGTTATGCCAGTCAGAGTTCCGAGATATCCTCATATAGGCCATCCTTTCCTATTGAGGAATACTTTGGCACACATGATCCTCTCAGGACATCACATCGAAGACTGACCCGACAGATATCTCCAGTTATGTTTCAGAAAAGTCCCGGGTATAGTCATGATCCATTTGTAGGGGGGCAGTTCTAGACAACAGTGTCATGATTTTCCCAGTTATTACCCTGCATCGACTTATGGGGCTGGGCCGTCACAGGTGACTCATCATTTTCAAAGTAACTACCCTTCATCTAGTTATGCTCCAGGGCCGTCACAGATGACTTATGATTTTCACAGTGGCTACCCTTCATCGACATATGCGCTAGGGCCGTCACATATGAGTCATGATTTTCATAGTGCCTACCCGGCATCGACTTATGCGCCAGGGCTGTCATATGTTCAGCACGATGATGAAAAGTTAGTAGCAATAAGTGATGAGGACGAGCAGGCAGAGGTGGGTGTTGACAGAGGGTCGAGTGGTTAGGACGAGCAACAGGATGCGACAGTTCGTAGAGGATCGAGAATTCGATGAGCTCGAACATGTCTAACAGGGGGGCGTTTTGGGCAATCAATGCTTAGGGCGTTTTCTTAGTATTATCTATTATAGGTGGAATTATCTATTCTTATTGTCTATTATAAGTGGTTTTACCCTTGGAGACATAATGTCGTATTTATTTGCATGTATGTTATATTGTACGTGGTATGACATCGTTTTTAAAATTTTCTAATCATTTTGGGGGCAACTCACCAAACTTACGGATACATTTAATTTTAAGCCATGTACAATAGCAAAAAATCATATAACAAGATTAATGTTTAAAATGTTGTTCAATTTTAATTTTCTAAGCATGAAACGCACCTGAGTTTTGTTCAAAATTGTCTCTCTCTCCTTTTCTCTCTCTCACTCTCTCTTTATTCTCTCATTCTTGTTGTATAATAAAAATTATACATAAAATTATAATATTTACAAAATTTTTATTATTTTTATTTTAATTTTTAAAAAATAAAATAAAAAATATAGACAGAGTTAAGTAATAATTAAAATATTTTAGTAATCAATGATAAAATGTTATAAAATAGCAAAAATTTGTAGAAAATAATTTTAAGGATAAAATAAGTAAATATTTATAAGTAAAATAAGTATTGTTAAATATATAGTTATTTTATAAAGTAATTTGCAGTAAATAAAGTATTATAGTATTATAATTTTTGTTATTTTATAATACTTTGTCTTTATTTTTATTATTACTTGATTATGTTTATATTTTTTTGCTATTAATATTTTTTAATTATTACTTAACTTTGTTCATAATTTTTGCAATTAAAATATTTTAATTATTCTTTAACTCTATTCGTATTTTTTATTTTATTTTTTAATTTTAAAATAAAATTTTAAAAATTTTTAAAAGTATTATAATTATTATGTATAATTTTTATAAAATAAAAATAATAAAATAGAGAGGATAGTAGAGAGAGAAGGAGAGAGAGGGGCGTAGAGAGAGAGGAAGAAACAAAAAAAAAGTAGAGAGAGAGAGAGAGAGAGAGAGAAGAGTGAGAAAGGAAATTGGGGGGGGGCGGAGGGGGGAATGGCGCGGGGGGGGGGCGGAAAGGGGCCCAAAAAAAAAAAAAAAAGGAGAAAATGGCAGAAAACGCAAGCTATAGTTGCGTTTTTTGAGCTGTAGTTACGTTTTCTCAAAAAAACGCGACTGCAGATTGCGTTTTTATAAGATTATTTTTTTTTAAGTTGCTAGGAAACACAACTCAAGGTTGCGTTTTTTGAAAAAACGCATTCGTAGGTTGCGTTTTACCTTGGATTGGGAATAAGGTTTTGATTTTTATTATTTTAAAAAATACTTTTTCAAATTTAATTATTTTAAGAAAAAACCCAGTAGAAAACTAGCTAAATTTGGTTGGTTCCTCTGTGAGTGGAGTGGGGCAAGTGCACGTTGGAAAAATGATTGTGCAAATGAAGGAATATTCGTAGTTAACCATTGAGCATTTGCTCCGTGAACAAAATTTTGTAAATTCCTAGAATCTTCAGCCTGTTTGGAACTTAGGAAGGTAAAAAGAAATGAAGTGGGAGTGATAATGTTGGGAATATGACTTGGATTTTCTATTTCTTTTCTCTCAATTTAAAAACCAAACAGAAAAATAAAAGAAAAATACTTATTTCTCCCCCTTTCCTTTTCTTTTCTCAATTTTCAAATAGACTGTTAAACCCTTCATATATGAATAGTATTAGATACAGCGCATTTCAAAGCTGACCTAAAAGGTAAGAAGTTCAATTTAAAACCATAATAAGACTGTTCAAAAAATTGTTTAAGCAGATAACGAGTGGATTTCGATCCATTCGATTGTATTTGGTTTGGGTGGCAAACCTTTATTATTCATTTCAACCTAACCAACTCAATCTAATTCGATATTTTTACTAAAATTTTATTTTTATCACCCAACGTAATTATCCTATTAGCTGAGTGATAATGTAGTTGCGTTTTCTGATAGGATGATGGGTGACTTTCCAACCCACCATGAGCACCTCTACGGTCCCACGGAACCCATTTTCTTTGTTGGGTCAGGCTGATCCATCGCTCTATCTAAGAGAAAATTGGTCAAAATGAAGGAAAGAGGAAGCGGGCCCCATCCCATTACAAAGCTGAGGCCCAGTGGCCAATGCTCTGAGCGGGGAGATTAGCATCCCCTGACCCTGCGTCTTCTTCCTCTCTCTCTGCTCACTCTTTAGGGTTTAGAGGAGCACCACCGACTCAGCGAGACATGGCGTCTAGAACCCTAGTTCGGACTGGAGCTTCCCTGATGAACCGATTATTGAATCCATTGCTTCAGCAGCAGCAGAAGAACACGAGCTCAAACCATCTCATTGCATCCAGCTGCCCCGAAGTCACTCCGACGATTTCCCCTCCATCTCTGTCCAAGTTCCAGACCTCTCTCCATTTGCCCTAGAACGATGGCGATACAGTCAAAAGAGTTTCTTCGGATGGATTTTTATACCCTTGTACCCTTCCTCATCTCCGATTCTTTTTACCTGACGGTACTCTCTCTCTCTCTCTATCTATATATATATATATATTCATAAATGTATAAGTATATGTAAGGGTTCGGGATGAATGAAACGGTGATTTAACGGAAGAGTGATTTTCTCATAGGATGCCGGGCTAGAAATTGAATGATCATATTTGAGAGTAGATAGGAAAGGAGTTCATTGGAATATGCCATTCGCATTTCTGAACTTTTATTCCGAAGTTTGGATGCATTTTAAGCGGTTGCATTTTCTCTATACTCGATGATTATGTGTGTTTGTCTGTATTACAATGCCAAATTGTGTTGTTAAAACATGTGAAACAGTAGGTCATTGGGAAGGGCTCCGTATAGTTCTATTTTGGGACGTAACGCGAGAAAAACAAGTTCCAGAGGCATCTTCCATTCATATCGATTTGGGTTTTTCCGCACCATATTTTGATCTGCCTCTTCTTCGATCCGGAATTCCCAGCAAATCCTTGACTCCTCGAATACAATGGGATTTCACACCTGGCTTGTGGTGGGACGTTTGTGGGCCTTGTATCATAAAACCTTATTACTTATTAGGATGCAGTTTTAATGTTACTGTGCCATTACATGCAAGAATTTTCAATTGCTACCTTGTGAAATCTGTGAATTGAAGGAGGTTTGTTTTTCACAATTCAATGAAATAATGTGGTAAAACATAGGTACAACTGTACAGAGTACTGCCTATATCCTTACTTATATAGAAGATAGCCGTGATATACCGTTATAAGAGTGGGTGTAAAAATATGCAATTTATGATCAAGCAAACCCCCAGGAGGGAGATGACTGCAGATTTCATGAAAAAGATGAGGCTTCAGGGTATGATATGCTTAATGCTTGGGAGGAACCTCTATCAGTTCTTCTCCAACTCTTTTGTTCTGATTCTATTTATGCTGCTACCCCTACATCTATTGCTAAGATTGTATCTTGTACTGTGATGAAACAATAATGTAATTTAGGTTGCTATCCCTAGTCTAGAAGTATCACTTTTCTTTGGCATAACGACTATGTTTGGTTTTACCTTTTCTTTTTCTCTTCCCTGGTCTTTATTAATCTAGAGCCTCTTCATCCCACAACGTGGTGCCAAATGTGTCAGTCTCACAACACCCAAGGTTGCTTACTTGCTTATTCTCTCTTTTCACTAGAAATTTTCTTTCAGTGAATCATCCAATTCAATGTATGGCCCCTTAGATATAGACGTAGAAACAAGATGAAGCTCAATTCCACTTTCACAGACAATGTTTATTGGAAATCTGAGACTTGCATCTCTGTTAATGAGGAAGTGAATTTTACCATGCAGGGATTGAATAGACAACTAAATTAGTATAACTGTAGCTATTTGTTTTATGCCTCTTCTCCATCCAAATGTTTTGACCCTTTCTGGTGATGCCATACTGACTTGATCTTGTGACAATATGCTTGTATGTGTAAATTGTACCAATCTTGTCACTAGAACAACCACGTCAGTAACTCTCTTATGAGGGATTTCTTGTTCAAAAAATGCACCAGGATGGTTTTTAGTTGTGCAGAAAATCTCATTTACAGGAATAATTTCTTAAATATATTTCAGTTGTCTGTGGGCATGATAGGAGCACCACATAATTGTGGAAATGGTGTCACTTACTTAGAGATTCGAAATGACTAACTCAACTTTTGTTTTGATATCTGCCCCATCAAAGTAAGGGTTTAGGTTTTGACCATGCTGCTTTTAGGAATGCAGTACATTATTATGTGACCTTGGAGGTACCCTTTGGGAGCTACAAGTTTGGCCTTCTTCCAGTTTGGTTTGGTTATAAGTCGGCCATTAGAGCTCACAGATGTCATTGGAAGGTAAAAGTGAGTCTTTTGGACTCGCTTGGGATTTAGCAGTTGCTGAAAAGGCAGGTTTTGTGAGCTTTCCTCTGTTGTTAGAGGTTCATGCTGTTCTGAAAGAATAAGATTTAGCTGATGGCCAGGCTTCCTTCTTTTCGGTGGAGCACTCAAGATCTCAACTTCGGTACCCTTTGCATATTTTCTTTTGATTAAAGATATGAAATTCTCCTCTTGCATGGCTTTGTGCCTCCAAAATGTAAAAGAGGAAAACTAAAACATTTCTCTGTTTTCACTCTTCTTCAATTTAGGAGTTTTGCCTTTTTTTTAGAATGTTTGATTTGTATAAAAACTATGAAAAGGTAATGGTCATCCATTTAGTGAAAGACATAATTTCATAAGATTAGTAATGAGAAGTAAACTTCTGGAAGGAGGTTGATTTGTGGTCACTTGTCTTTCATTTTTATGTGAGCAGCATTTAGTTTTGGTCAGGTTTGTTTCTGTTCTGGCAGCATTTTGTATAGGGCCTTAAGATGGCATAGAAAGGATAAGTTCAGCTTTGGAGCATGACAGAAAGGGCAACGCTGAGTTTTCGAATGTTGTTAGATGACGATAACGCTAATGATGATATTGAGCAGTCATCAACTGCAGTGGAAGATACTACTTAAAGGAATTGATGATTCACCGAGTTCAGCCCAACAATGTCTTATCCCATAGATGTGCAGGGATGATGGTCCTAGTCTGCAATAATTGCTTCCTGAAGGTTCTGCTTTGCTTAGGTCTGAGGAGGATTGTCCAATTTTCTAAACCATTTGCAGCAAGATTTTGTTGGCTACAGTGGGGTTAAATCCACATTTATACAAGGCCCTGGTGTGTAGTAGTCGTAAAGTCCACTAAGTCCAAATAGAAAGAAAGGTTTTTTTTTTCAGCTTGTCTCTCCTAAGTGAGCTGTCAAATCTTACATTATTTTTATTTTGTTGATCTTATAGAAATTAACTCACACACGCGCACCACGAAGGCCCATCTAAGAATAATGCAAGTCTTGCATTATCACTTTCTCCATTTCTAGTAAATTATACTCAAACAAAATAATGCATGCCCCTTTTTAATTCATATGCAAAATGCTGTTTTCTCTCTTCTTTAGGGGATGGGTCTTCCTCAATTGAGCCAATGCTCTTGTTTTCCAAACGAACATACCAACCTAGCAACATCATGAGGAAGAGGACGCATGGATTCTTGGCTCGGTACATCTCTCTCCCTCTGTCTGTCTGTCTGTCTGTCTCTCTCTCTCACAGACGCGCACGCGCGCACACATGCACACGCTCGCACTCAACCTCACACTTGGTTATGTGCCCTTCAATTCCGGGTTCTTTCGTTCAAATGATGTTGTAAAAACCAACTTAAAAATCGTTCCAGGTAATCTTGCATTGGAAGAGCAGGGGTTTTGTTTTAATGCTCTTCATCCTGTGTTTGACCAAAGATCTGTCTTCTAATTATGTGAACTAGCTTTGTTTTCCAATTGAGTAGTAAATGGAGATTAGAACAGTGTCGATGTCACTTTTTATGATTAATGCACTTCTGAACGTATGGTCAGAAAAGCAACCAAGGGTGGGCGGTGGGTCATTGCTCGAAGAGTTGCAAAGGGTCGGGCAAGGATCACAGCATAGCAACTTGTTAGTCTGAAGAGTTGCAAAGGGTCAGGCGAGGATCACAGCATAGCAACTTGTTAGTCTGACTCGGGAAAGTTTCAATGAAATCAAATTCAAGTCTAGGGGCTTGCCTTGGTACATGATAATAGTGAGCAAGTAGGAGGCACCTTTTTGCCTTTCTGGTGGCTCATACTGCCTTGAATGTCTTGAAGGTTATCGAATAGACTCATGGAAGACAGATCCTTCTTTTGTGGGCTACTTGAATTGTTCTTTATACAGTTCTGCTCTTTTATTTATTTACATGTATAAGCCCGCAGCAGTTTATCTGTCAATTCTGGAATGTAGTATTGATTTGGTGTTTATAGTTAATTGATGCTTTGAAATAAAAAGTGGCCTCTAATGACACTAGGGAAAATATCAGACTAGCACTGAATATGGTGTAGCATCTTCTGGTGTCCTTTGCTTTGTAATGTCAAATTCTGCTTCGGCCTTCTGAGCAAGCTGTACTCTGAATTCTGGTACTTATTGTACATTGCATGTGAAGGGAAAAAATGGAGTCTCTTGATTGAAAATTACAGAGGCTAGTCTCACAACCGAGCCGGGTCTGAGAGAAGGGCCAGATGAGCACAGCTTTATCCCGTATGCAAAGACTGATTCCATGCATATGTTACTATCAATAATTATTATTATTATTTTTTTCTTTTTCGTCTTTCAAAGAAATGGAATTAGAAGCACAACCACAAAGGAGGGCTTATCACCCTCAAACACAGAAGGTAACTATTCTATTCTAACAACTTCATAAATCCAAAAATTAAATTCTACTACAAAATCTAACATCCTTACAACACAATGTCTTGTATTAGATTCAGACTTCCAATACAGTTCCACATTATTAAATGAACATAATGAAAAAATTATAGAAGGATTCTCAAGTTTTAGCATATAGCACTGTGGGTCATCTCTAGCTCGCCAACAATTAATTAGAACAGCACCATTCCCAGAAAGCTATCTTATTCATTGTTGGTTCAATCAAAGTTGAAAACCATAGACATTTTCTTAAAAACCGGCCAATGAAGAAACTTTAATTTGACCCTACAAAGAACATAGGCCTAGATAGGTCTAGGTTGTAACACAATTCCTAATTCCTTATCTAAAAGGATTTGGCATGTGACACGATTGAACAAGATGTCAAAATCCGAGATTGGTTACATGTGGGATCTCTATGTTCTTCTGTTTATGGTATAGAAAAATGCACAAAGATAATTGCAAGATTTCCACAAGGTTAAGCAACAAGTTTAAACCCTTAGTTCTATTAACCAAATCAATTTTTTAACCCTACCATCTACGTTAACAGCCTGTTTGGAACTTGGGGGAGCGAAGGAAAAGGAAAAAAAAATTTAAAATTTTTGTCCTTTCCTTTTTTGATATTACCTAGGAGAGAAAGGGAAGGGAAAGGGAAGGGAAATGGAGGGAAAAGAGAGGAAAAAAAAATTCTCTCTATCTCTCTCTCTCTCCACTTTTGTTTTATTTTTTTTTGCAAAACCAAATAAGGAAATAAAAATCTTTTTTCTTCTTTTTCTCTTTCCCTTCTCTTCCCTTCCCCAAGTTCCAAACGAGCTCTAAAGCCTCCATACATAGATATGGGAATTTATGGTAGGCTAAGAAACTCAAAAACACTAGAGAAGTGGAGATCTAAGGCTCTAGAAGTCGACAGAGCTCCTTAGACTAGATTAAATGAGTATATATAAGACTTCACTAACATGTACCTAACCATGTGAATATATGAAGAAAATTCTAACATTAATGGGGCTCTTCACCTACATACATGATGTTAGAGTATAACATATATAAACACATAAACACCCACATACATCAACTTCTCAAACTATATACATACATGAACTACTACTTGTATGTGTTTATCTAGAAGCATCAAGTTTATTCTCTAACAATAGATACATACAATTATACAAACTCTAATCCATTAATAATTGGAGGACATTGGTACCATCCATGAAAAACATGTGCATATAATATGAATCTTGGGTGATTGTTATTTTTTGCACCATGAAATTTGTTCTTTTTCCTTCTCCTTACCCATGAGATACCTATGCTCAGACTGCATTGCTATTTTGTACAAAATAGTAAGAGCCCTCTGGCCTAACATCTTCCCAACTTGAAGCAAAATCGCATTAGTGTCCCCACCTATATACGTATGACGAGAGAGAAAGAGACTTGATTGAAAGCCATAGTGCATGAAAGTGTTCCCACCTAACGAAGTATGTAGAGAGAGAGAGAGAGAGAGAGAGAGAGAGAGAGAGAGAGAGAGAGAGAGAGAGAGATAATTGTAGATGCAGGTGACTGGGTAGGGTACTTCCCAACTTCACCGGAGAAATACGTGAGAATACAAATGTAATTAGAGGACACTGGATAGGCATTTAATTAAGAGAAACCTCCACATCTCTATGGAACTTCAATAAGCAATTAAGCATTGCTCATTCAGGTACCAGAACTAGCAACATTTAGGTTTTTCAATCCGCATAGAATTTGATTGCACTTGCCTTAGACATTTCAGATACAAAAATGCATTGTATTAATTGAAATCATCACCACACATAAATATTATATATATTACCACAAATACTAACATAACATTGGGTCTAGGGATCCCAAGCTCGTAGGAAGATTAGGGTTCATAACAAATTGGTTGCATATATGGTGACTGCGACAACCACGATGATGGTGGTGAGGACGAGGATGAAGATGACAATATCGACAAAGATGGCGGCAATGATGACATGAGAGCTTCAATATACTCCATTTGATTGGCTGTCACGTGCAGATCATGTGGAAAACATGAAAGACTCGAAATTGGGTCAACTTCATGTGAAACAGATGAAGACGGCATGGCACAGTTGATTATCTCACAAAGCTTCGGCATAATAGGAGCCGCCGATGGATCATCATAAGGTGGCACTGTCATCTTTGGGTGGCTGAAAATGCACTCTTCTTGTTTAATAACATTTTGCTGATCAATCTGTGGAAGCTGATAGTTTAATGACTCATATGAAGGTGGGTCTAGAGGAAATTGGATTGGAACCAAATTGGCATCAAAATTGATCTGATTTTCTTTGAGTTCACCATGACCAAAACCTTGTAGCACTGATGTTGGAGCAGGTATGTAAACCTGCGGGTCTTGTTGTGGAGATGGGATCAAATTAGGGTTTGCATTTATTGAGAAAAAACCCTCAAAAGTGCCACTAGGGTTGGGGAGATGATCAGGAAAGGTGGCTAGATGATCAGAGAGACCATATTGTTGATGAGAGATATTGAGCTTCTTCTTTATGCTTGAATTCCAAAAGTTCTTCACTTCATTGTCTGTTCTTCCAGGTAGGTGCTTAGCTATCTGAGCCCATCTGCGCAAGAAAGGTTCTTTTTGCATGAAAATGAACAAGATCAATAAGACAGGAATTAAATATAATATAATTATTTGATTTGTATAAAACAAAAAAATTACACAGATTCTAAAATTAGTTAAGGTGCGCTCAAATTGATCCAATCACCCGGTTAGAAAAAAAAAAAACTATAATATAAATATCAATAAATTAGCTGTTTTTTTTTGGTTATTTTTTCTTTTGGGTAGATGAATTAATTACCTGTTGCCTAGAATGCTATGGAGTTCAACGATGAGAGCTGCTTCTTGGGGAGAGATGCTCCCACGTTTCAAGTCAGGTCTTAGGTAATTTATCCATCTTAATCTGCAGCTCTTGCCACATCTCTGAAGACCTGCACCCACAAGATTTGCCAGAAATATATGCATATAACTGCACATATACACACAGCCTCGCAAGCACAGAAGTATGATTTGATATATATCTTTCACTATGTATATGTGTATATATACTTATACATGTACACGGTATAATTGAAAACTATTGTTAAAAGACGATGAAAATTAATTGTAAAGAAAACAAAGCATACAGAAAGAGTTGAAATTTTAAAACTAGTCAACTGATCACCGACCAAGAAATGAGAGAGAGAGAGAGAGAGAGAGAGAGAGAGAGAGAGAGAGAGAGAGAGATATTAAACGTGAACAATACTAATAGATCAACGATCTCTGAGAGAGAAAAAGGAAAGAAAAAAGAAAGCAGTTATGCAAAAGAGTTAACCTGCAAGTCTTGGGACTGAGCTCCAGCATCCATGGCCATAGGTAGACATGTAGTTGATGAGTTTCTCATCCTCCTCTGGTGACCATAGCCCCCTCTTAACCTTTTGCTTGTTGCAGCATGTATGATGTCCCATGCCTCTCTCTTTCTCTCTCTAACAGGAGGTGTGCAACCAGTTTCAGAGCAAGATCAGTCTTGTTTTGTACATATATATATAGAGAGAGAGAGCCCTAGAGAGAGAGGGTTTGAAAAAGAAACGCGAAGGAGCTCTGGGATGGATGATATCAACTGGGAGTACACTGAGGTTATGAATTTATTGAGGAGAGAGAGAGCAGTACCAACGAGGAGAGGGACCCAATTAGGGTTTGTGAGAGCTTCAATATCCCTCTGTGGCAGCTGTATGAACTCACCATGGATTCTCTCCTTTGAGTTAAATTAGAGGAAGGCTGGTCAGCACACGTGTCACGCAAGCAAGGTAATGGATGCCACTATCTTGACAGGTGGGTAAATGGTGGCCCCTTGATTTCTTGAGGCACAAACTGCTGCATATCATGAGGCCAATACACAAAATTGTTCCAACGGCTCCGATTGCATGATCAGAAGATGATGTGTCTATATGTCATGTCCTTGAGGTTGTGAATTAATTAGGGCCCTTTGGTATACCTTTTGATTTTTTTTTTTGATTTATAGGCGAAAAAAAACTAAATTTTTTAACTTTTTACTTTTATAAGCTAAGATTAACTACTTGATATTGCTTATTTTAATTTTTTTTGGCTTATAAATAAAAAAAGCTAATTTTTGAAGCTTTTTAGTTTTTTTTGCTAATTTTTTAAAAGCTTTTTGTTGTCCTTTTCTTTTTTGCTAGTATTAACTTATAAAAGCAAAAAACCTAAAAAATTTTAATTTTTTTTACTTATAAGTCAAAAAAGTAAAATAAAAAAAACTAAAAAAATATTGTACCATACAGCCCTAACAGAAGGGCAAAAAAACTTGAAAAAAATTAATTTTTTTGCTATCAAACGGACCCTTAACCACGACTAGGGACATAATACAGTGCACAGCCGCCCCACCAGAGACAGTCAGCTTCTGTTTCCCCAAAAATTGATCTGACCGTACAATTATTAGAATATCATCATCATCATATCTATCCAGCCAGCCAAAGAGGTTGTCTATGCTGCAGCACTTTGCTGGTATTCTCAGCATCCTACATGCATTCGAGTGCATGGCCCTCCATTCTCATGGCTTGCTGGAGAGAGTCCTGAAATGTGAGACAAAAATAGTTCTTGGCTTACTATACAAAAGACAATGACCCCTCCCTCTAGCTTTGGTGTCCTTTTAAGTCATCAAAGAATTGCACAACCTGCATATAAGACTAGATTGGATGGTGAGGGTCTCAATACTTTCGAATCTCTCTCTCTCTCTCTCTCTCTCTCTCTCTCTCTCTCTCTCTCTCTCTCATGCAATTATACTTCTGGCTGCTTACAGTAGAAAAGGAATCTCTCTCTCTCTCAGAGTAAAGGCTATTTTCAGTGCCAGTCCTTGTTAAGCAATGGTGCTATATAGTGATGAATTGAATACAGACGCCCAATTGGCTAAGCTTTTAATTGGTATTGCTTGCCAAAAATAATTGCCTTTAGACGTCACTCGAACCCTTTCCTCATGCATTTATAAATCTATTTGTTGTATATATACTGTTACAATACTACACCCATCAAGCATAAACTAATGAACAAATAGCTTTGTTTGTAAAACTTTTGGAAAATGTCTTGTAGCCCAAAGCTGCCCATATATATACACACACACAACAAAATATAACTTTTAACTTGTTAACGGGGCATTTTCTATAAAAATTATTCACTAATTTATATAAAGCAAAAAAATTGAGGGGAGGAATGTGTTAGCTAGCTTGGTAAAATCTTTTGGTGTGGTACCAGAAATTTAGGATCAAATTCTGCTTTCACCCAGGTTGAGAGTTGTATGTAGGGAGAAGGCTACCTCTTTTTATGTAGGGTCTTATGTCACGGGGTCAAACGCTTGTCATCTAACCAAAAAATTTTAAGTTATTAAGTGTTGCTGTTTACCCTCTTATATGGTGCAAGACTTTCCTCATTCTATCCAATTTCAATTTGGAATCGTGACACTTATCATTGAGAAAAAAAAGGGTGGAGAAATTAATATCACTAATCAAAGGCTATTGAGTGATATATTGTAGTTTCAATTGGGTTAATTATATTTACTTTAACCTATAGATTGATTGGATAACATAGGCTCAATCTTGTCTGCCAAACTGGAGTTTGTATTGAAAATTATATAAATTCACTTATCCTTATATTCCATTACATAATATTATATATATATAGAGAGAGAGAGAGAGAGAGAGAGGAGGCTTGCATTAATGCTAGAACCATATGGTTTTCTTCTCTCCTCAGATTCGGACTAGGTTCAATCAAGATCAACGAGAGTACCTATTTTGTAGGTCATAAGATTGGTATTTAAGCAAACCAAGATCAAATAATGCATTATTATTATTTCGTGAATAATTAATTATTAATTATGTGGATAGGGACAGATCATGAATTATTATTTCGTTTCCTTAATTTTATTTTATCAGTTAGGTTTATACATCAATGACATGTTTTTCTCGGGAAACTTAATTAATTACATGGCACAGCGCCTAGAAGGAATGTCCGAAAGCTTGTTTAATTGGGATCACTTCATTGACAAAGAAATAATGCATTGGTCCCACTCTCTCAAATAATGCAATGTCCTTTAGATTAACATAAACGACACAGAAGAACCGTAATTTAACCACATAATTAAGCTACATCACCATAGCATCATTAATTTTTTTGTTTTTTATTTTTCTATTTATAACAAATTATTTTGCCTTACTTCAAGATTAACTTATTTTGAATGAGAAAAACAACCCAAAGAAGGAGAAAATATTCGGTACCACGGTAGTACCACGTCATCATGCTGACATGGTACAACAGACCAATACTACATGACTATATAATCATATAAATCCTAATCATCAGGTGTTTAAAATTTAAATTTTTTCATCTAAAACAAGAATTTCAAACACTCAAATAATTAATTATAATTGATCTGTTGTATCACGTCAATATGATGACATGATACTATCGTGATACCGAATATTTTCTGTTGAAGAAAGAGCTTATGGCAATTTAGTTCAATTTGGATGGGTGGTTCTAATCTATTTAGTCGAGGCCAACCCAGAATAATCTATTTATTAGTACCAATTTCAACTATTTCACATTCAATCCAAAATAAGATCATTTATATTTCAATAGGAGAATCATTAGGCTAAAATTTTCCACGTATCTTGGTTACAATTATTGAAACTAGGGTTTAGAAATGTAACTAGTAATCTCTTCGCTCCAACGATTTGTTGTTTTATGTATATATTACATCACCTCTACGTTTAAATTGCAAGCATCATCAAGAGAATCATTTTGACTTCTTCGAAAGCATTGCCCCCACCATCGCGACACGTAATTTCAAGACGGTGATTTCAGTGTACCATCAGCGCCAACTTTTTGCTAGAAAAGCAATTGTCCAATAGTATAAGGTGCCTACATAGAATGATTTTACTCAACTAATAAACCTTTTGAGAAGTCAAACACCTTACTATTTATACTCATAATTCTCAACTTTGTGATAAGAAGTCACACACACAGCACACAAGCAACACCACACCCACCGGGTATAGAGTCTACAACCTCAACCAACTCATCAAAATAATTCTCAACTTTGGCAATCAATAATTCTCAACTTTGTCAATCACAGACATGATTTATGAATCGTTTGAACTCATACAACATTCTGTGCATTTGGAGACGTTAAGCAGGGCGGAGTCACAAAAGGGCCACAGGGTAGAGGGGGCACTTATCCTCCTCAATTTTTTAGAAATTCTAATTTTGCCTATAACTTTTAAAATTATTTTTAATTTGTCCCCTATAAAAATTTATGAATGCCCCCTATATTTTTAAAAACTCTGCTTTCAGCTGTAATTTTAAAAATGTCATTCAATTTATCCCCTCTAAAAATTGATAAATATTTCCCTTAAATACTTCATTTGCTTCAAAGTTTCTTATATGCATGATATAATCATATAGACGTCAAGTGTTTTATTGTTGATTATAAAAAAATTTCATTCTTACAAATTTTTTTCTATAGAAAATTTCAATAGAATGATATGGCAACGGCAATATCAAAATTATGAACCAAAATAGTTAATTTTAAATGAAAGAATCACAAACAATGACATGATTCTATAAAATTTTTGTACAAAAATTCTAGTTATATAGCATTACTTTTAAAAAAAAAATTGGGTTGTAAATAAATATTGCCCTCCCTGAACAAATTTTTTGGCTCTACCACTAATGCTAAGCATGTAATAGATATAGCTTACGCCGTAGCAAATAGAAAAGAAAATGTATTAGACATGCATGGAATGCGAATGTAAGGTTTTATAGTACGAATTTTCTTTGTGCTTGCTAAGATATCACAAACTCTACAGAGCTTCTCATGGCCACTATTCCAGCCCCATTTAGCTCTTGGTTTGTCCAAAATGGAACAAAATGAGAACTGTGGTTAAATTAATTTTGTATTTGTATAGGTTGGTAAACTTGTGGACCTGAAATAAATAATGCAGCCAGTACTATTAGATTAAGGCACTACTATGAGCAGTGGTGGACTCATGAATTTTGTCTAGTGGAGACGAAAAATACTCTTGAATAATTATTTATAAGTACAATGATAAATTTCAATAAATGAAAATAATATGATAACATTTAAAATTCTATATATCAATAACAAATGTTTCTTACACAAAATGACATTCAAATTAATGTGAAAAATATAATAATCCCTTTCGTTGTTTCATAATCTAAAACCTTTGCAAAATAATATCTATGTCTATGGTGTTAAATATGTCTCTTTCAATATATGTCATCAAGTAATCATTCATCCACTCATTTTTCATGTGATTACAGAATGAAGTCTTGATAATATTTATTGCATAAAAAGCCCTCACATTTATCATAAAACAAAGAAACTTCATTCATTAAACTTCTTTTTCCTTTGAATTTGTCACAAAACTCATGTTTTAAATCAACACCAAGTCAATCCCCAAAAACTATATTTATATATGCACCCATCTACAATAATTTCCTTTGCTCAAAAGACTATTGGGAAGCCACTCAACCAAAATAATACAAAAATTATTTATTTATAAATCAATAAACAAGAGAAAGTGAGAAACAAACTACTCAATTGAAACAATATAAAAATTATTTATATATAAATGGGACAAAGTGAGACGCATAAGAAGCAGAGGGGAAAAAATATCTGGTTGATTCATGGAGCCATGGAGGTATTAGGTCTTAGGTTTGTCATTTTTTCTCCCGACAGTTGTTTTTCATCACAGCTGCTGGGAAAAAATGTGTAAATCAATTCCTAATTTAATGGGTAAATGGGTTTGAATTGAGTAAAAAAAAATTTTGAAACGAGTATTGAGTATTGAACATGGAGTTTGATCGGGCAAAATCTATTTTTGATTGATTGAGATTATAATTTTTTTTTTATTTTTTTAAAATTTTAATGAAGACGGCCGACGGTACTCGGCCGTGCGTCGGCCCGCCCCTAGCTACGAGTCTATATTTTTGGTAGGAGAAGGCAAGTGCAAACAACTTCTCACGTCAAGTCAATATAAGTGTAAAATAAACTAATAACAAAAGCTTAATTAATCTAACATTTACTCGTGACTCGACGATAAAGACCACTGATAAACTGAATAGCCAATGTCAGGAGGGTTGGTAAATTTTATAATCGATCTTGCCAAATAGTGACATTTTTGGTGTAAGTATAGTTGCTACGGATATTCTTTAGATTGAAGAAAGTGGGGGAAAGAAACGTGTGTATGACATGACAAATAATCCAAGTAAAAACAAAAATCAATGAAAAAATAGTGGCTTTACAGTATTGTTTACGGAATCCTTGTACCTACAGAGTTTATATCATTGTTTTTTTGTTTGATATAGAACATATGCTTTGAAAATAAGCTACTATTTTGTTGTTAAGATGTATGCACATGTTATATATATTTTTATATAAGCTTTTTTTTGTTTTTTTTTTTAATTTTGAAACAACAAAATTTATTAAAAAGATTAGAATACAAGGAATAGGTTAAAAAATGAGAAAAAGACCATCCTACAACAACTACACCTAAACCTTCTAAACAAAATATCTGAGAGTCTAAAGACTAAACAAGAGCAATACAACACTAAATGGAGAAACAAGATCTCAAACCCAACCACCGATAGAATTTTACTAGCAAGAGTAACATTTTCCTCGCTTAACCTCTAGATGTTTTAACACCTTCCATCAAGTAAAAGACAATAGTAACTATGAAGGGAGCTTTCGGCTTCTCTAATTTTATTCATAGAGCAGCATACATCTTTCATATATCTACCATCTCGAACCATTTCTCATCATTCAAGTTAAAAATAACATTATTCCTAGCTTTTCAAATATGCCAAATAACATTATATAAGTTTTTGTAGTCTTTAATACTTTTCTAAGTTGGAGGCTGTAAAAAGTCATAGTAAGAATATTAGTACATATTCCTAACTACAAGCATAAGTAATTTAGCACATTTTTCTTAATTTGAATTATATGTTTTCCAACCCCCAATCAGGTTGTCGTTTGATGTTTATATCTTTGTGGATCCCATCATCCATCGGGTTGCAGATTCTTAATCTCACACTAAACTATCCATAGTGGTCTGTTTGGTTGAGGCTTGAAAGAAATAGTGAAGAGAGATTTATGATTTCTGTAGCAGCTCAACTCAATAGGAATTTTCCTAATTGATGGATTATTAACCCCATGAACTCATTTTTCCTGAACTATGTTGCTCCTCACTAAATTTACTACATATCCTTTAAAATCTAATCTAGTCTAAGTTCTCTGTTCCATTTATTCTTTTGCTTGCTATGAACTAAAAGAATAGAGAGATATCTAAATGCGGTCAAGGGAGAAAAAATACTTTCAATGTAAAGATTAAATTACCGGAAAGCAATGCTTTTTTCTTGCATTTGAAAAGGTAACAAAACATTCTGGTGTTACATTTTACACTTTGCTTAGAAAGAAAAAAAAACAAAAATTAAGAGGGGGTTGGAATGCTTGTGATGAAAGAAAATTATTTTTAATTTGTCCCCTCTAAAAATTTATAAATGCCCCCTGTGTTTTTAAAAACTCTACTTTGAGATATAATTTTGAAAATGTCCTTCAATTTGTCCCCTCTAAAAATTGATAAATATTTTCCTTAAATACTTAATTTGCTTCAATGTTCCTTATATACATTACATAATCATACAGAAGTCACATGTTCTATTAATGATTATAAAAAAATTTCATTCTTGCAAATTTTTTTTTTATAGAAAACTCCAACAGAATGATGTGGCAACAGCAATATCAAAATTATGAACCAAAATAGTTAGCTTTAAATGAAAAAACCACAAATAATGACATGATTCTGTAAAATTTTTGTACAAAAATTCTAGTTATATAGCATTACTTTTAAAAAAAAATTGGGTTGTGATTAAACATGGCCCTCTTTAAAAGAATTTTCTAGCTCTGCCACTAATGCTAAGCATGTAATAGATATAGTTTACGCCTTAGCAAATAGAAAAGAAAATGTATTAGACATGCATGGATTGCGAATGTAAGGTTTTATGGTACGAATTTTCTTTGTGCTTGCTAAGATATCACAAACTCTACAGAGCTCCTTATGGTCACTATTCCAACCCCATTTAGCTTTTGGTTTGTACAAAATGGAACAAAACGAGAACTTTGGTCAAAATAATTTTGTATTAGTATAAGTTGGTAAACTTGTTGACCTGAAAGAAATAATGCAGCCAGTACTATTAGGTTAAGGAACTGCTATGAGCAGTGGCGGATCCAGAAATTTTGTCCAGTGGAGGCGGAAAATATTCTTGAACAACTGTTTATAAATAAAATGATAAATTTCAAGAAATGAAAATAATATGATAATATTTAAAATTCTGTATATCAATAACAACTGTTTCTTACATATTCAAACTAATGTGAAAAATACAATAATCCCCTTTCGTTGATTCATATTCTAAAACCTTTGCAAAATAACCTTTTTGTCTATGGTGTTAAATATGTCTCTTTCAATGTATGTCATCAAATAATTATTTATCCACTCATCTATCATGTGATTACAGAGGAAAATCTTGATAATATTTATTGCATAAAAAGCTCTCATGTTTATCAAAAAACAAAGAAAGTTCATTCATTAAACTTATTTTCCCTTTAAATTTGTCACAGAACTCATGTTTTAAATTAGCACCAAGTCAATCTCCAAAAACTATTTTTATATAGACACCCATCTACAATAATTTTCTTTGCTTGAAAGACTATCAGAAAACCACTAAACCGAAACAATATAAAAATTATTTATATATAAATCAATAAATGGGAGAAAGTGGGAAACAAATTACTCGATCGAAACAATATAAAAATTATTTATATATAAATGGGACAAAGTGAGACACGTAGAAAAAGAAGAGGGGAAAAAAAATATCTGGTTGAGTCATGGAGCCATGGAGGTCTCAGGGCTCAGGTTTGTCATTTTTTCTCTCGACAATCGTTTTTAATCACAGCTACTGGAAAAAATGTGTAGATCAATCCCTAATTTAATACGTAAATGGGTTTGGGTTGGATAAAAATTTTTTTGAAATGAGTATTTGAGTATTGAGTTTGGTCTTGCAGAGTCAATTTTTAATTGAATCGAATTATAATATTTTTTTTTAAATTTCAGTGGACACAACCGACGCCGGCCGGGTGTCGGTGGCTCCTGACTATGAGTCTATCTTTTTGGCAGGAAAAGGCAAGTCCAAACAACTTCTCACCTCAAGTCAATATAAGTGTAAAATAACCAACGTAAGAAGGGTTGTTAAATTTTATAATCGATTTTGCCAAATAATGACATTTATGGTGTAAGTTTAGTTGCTACGGATATTCTTTATATTGAAGAAAGTGGGGGGAAAGAAACGTGTGTATGAAATGACAAATAATACAAGTAAAAACAAAAATCAATGAAAAAATAGTGGCTTTACAGTAATGTTTACGGAATCCTTGTACCTACGGTTTTAATATCATTGTTTTTTTGTTTCATCTAGAGCATATGCTTTGAAAATAAGCTACTATTTTTTTGTTCAGATGCATGCACATGTTATATATATTTTTTATATAAGCTTTTGTTTTTTTTTGTTTTTGTTTTGAAACAACAAAATTTATTAAAAAGATTAGAATACAAGGAATAGATTAAAACAGGGAAGAGTAACCACTCTACAGCAACCACACCTATGGACCTTCTAAATAAAACATCTCGAGAGTCTTACAAGCTGAAGAGATTCTAAAGATTAAACAAGAGCAGTACAACCATTAAACGAAGAAACAAGAATTCAAATTAACCTAACCACCAATAGGATTTTACCAGCATTTCAGATATCTACCACCTCGAACCATTTCTCATCATTCAAGTTAAAAATAGCATTATTTCTAGCTCTCCAAATGTGCCAAATAACATTATATAAGCTTTTGTAGTCTGTAATACTTCTAAGATGGAGGCCGTAAAAAGTCATAGTAAGAGTATTAGTACATGTACTAGCACAAATAATTTAGCACATTTTTCTTAATTTGAATTACATGCTTTTCGAATCCCCAATCAGGTTGTCGTTTGATGTTTATATCTTTGTGGATCCCATCATCCATTGGGTTGCAGATTCTTAATCTCACTCTAAACAATCCATAGTGGTCTGTTTGGTTGAGGCTTGAAAGAAATAGTGAAGAGAGATCTATATGATTTCTGTAGCAGCAAAACTTACAACTTTTTTCACCACAAAAAAAAAAAAAAAAAAACCCTAACAACTGAACTCAGTAGGAAATTTTCCTAATTGATGGATTATCAACCGCACGAACTCGTTTTTCCTGAACTATGTTGCTCCTCACTAAATTTACTGCATATCCTTTAAAATTTGATCTAATCTAAGTTCTCTATTCCATTTATTCTTTTGTTTGTTATGAACTAAAAGAATAGAGAGATATCTAAATGCTGTCAAGGGAGAAAAAATAGTTTCATTGTAAAGATTAAATTACCGGAAAGCAATGCGTTTTCTTGCATTTGAAAAGGTAACAAAGCATTCTGGTGTTACATTTTACTCTTTGCTTAGAAAGAAAATAAATAAATAAATAAATAAGACAGGGTTCGAATGCTTGTGATGGAAGAAATAGGACCAAACAAGGTCCTTGATTTTAGGTTGCACATGCAACAATTAATAGCAGCCAGGTCTTTATCTTTATTTGTTGACCCATCAGAGGACAGTAGCTGTGGCTGGTTTTTTTGTATTTTTCCTCCAACTTATAGAGGAATCAATGAAAGTACGTGAGAGAATTGGCTATGAAATTCTGTGTCCTCTCTTGAGAGAAGATAGGCTTTGGCATGAGTCATTTTCACTCCAATTCTATAGGGTGAATTTTATTTTTAACCTCGTATGAAAGAAGGGTTGCATCAATATGCCTTTCTAACCAAGCAACAAAATGACTAGAAGCTAGAAAAAGAGAGACCAGCTTTTCACAGTAAGTTACCAAATATGGAGCATGGACCTGAACCTATATATTCCCTCAAGAGCTCAAACCAAACAAAACTCTAGAAAAGAATGTAAATGAAGGAACAAATGTCTTTTTCCATGTTTCCAACTATAAATTTTCAGTTTTCAACAAATAGTAAGATGAATTTAGCTGATTTCAAATATAGAAATATTCAAAATCCAGAAAAATGATTTTTTTTTTTTTCTTTTTCTCGATGACTGAATAACTTGGTGAACTTCTCTGTTTTTTTTTTTTTTTTTTTTTTCCCCTTTGCTGCAAACATGAAAAAAACCTAAAAAACTAAAGATTAGCAGAAACTTTGTATCATCACTGTATCAAATAAAAAATTCTTCTGTTTCTCTTTCTGTTTTATCACAGATTCATAGGTCAATAATTGTATAGAACAAAATACCAAAATAAATGTCAAATCTCAAAAAAAAAATAAAAAAGGAATAAAAGTCTGATAATAATTAGATGCTTTGATTTGGCTGAGCTTTGTTAAAATTTGACCATTAACCTTTGGATCAGTCATTTAACCGTAAGCGTCACACAACAAACTTAAAGAATTGAAAAATAAATAAATAGTGAGTATACAGTGGCGGACTCAGGAATTTTGTCCCGTGAAGGTGGAAAATACTTTTGAACGATTGTTTATAAGTAAGATGATAAATTTCAAGAAATAAAAATAATACGCTAACATTTAAAATTATATATAGCAATAACAAATGTTTCTTACACAAAATAACGTTTAAAACTAATGTGAAAAATACAATAATCCCCTTCCTTGTTTAATACTTTAAAACCTTTGCAAAATAACCTCTTTGTCTATAGTGTTAAATGTCTTTTTCAATGTATGTCACCAAACAATCATTTATCCACTCATATCTCTTGCGATTACAGAGTGTAATCTTAATAATATTCATCACATAAAAAGCTCTCACGTTTATCACAAAACAAAGAAACTTTGTTCATTAAACTTCTTTTCCCTTTGAATTTGCCACAGAACTCATATTTTAAATCAACACCAAGTTAATTCCCAGAGGCTATTTTTATATATACACCCATCTACAATAATTTCTTTTGCTCAAGAGACTATCGGGAAACCTCTAAACCGAGATAATATAAAAATTATTTATTTATAAATCAATAAATAGGAGAGAGTGAGAAACAAACTACTCAATCGAAACAATATAAAAATTATTAATATATAAATGGGACAAAGTGAGACACGCACATCTGGTTGAGTCTCAGGTTTGTCATGTTTTCTCTGGATAGTTGTTTTTCATTGCAACTGCTAGAAAACAAGTGTGGATCAATCCTAATTTAATGGGTAAATGGGTTTGGATTGGGTAAAGAAAATTTTGTAGTGAGTATTGAGTATTGAGCTTAGTCGGACAATGTTTATTTTTAATTGAGTCAGATTATAAAAATAAATAAATTCAAATTCCAATCGAGGCGGCCGACGCCACCCGGCTGTGCGTCGGTCCGCCCTGTGAGTATCAACTTCTAGCATAATTGAGAGACAAGCTGATCAACAAGAATTTTGCCTTTGCATTAGAAAATGAAATCCCTTACTGATAGCTACACAAACAAAACTAGGCACATTTTCAAATTTTGATTCCTTCGAAGTAGGACATAGTTACCAAAAGCAAATACAGGAAAAAAGATTAGCAGTGATTAGTGATGGGCTCAACGCGTTTCACCTTGATATTTAGAATCAAAGACTTTTTAAATCGACAGCTATAAAGCGAAAATTGGAAACTGTAAGATTTCTGTCTTTTAACAAATCATCTACCAAAATTGTGAGACATATCAATATCATCAGCTCTCCAAGTCAAGAAGCAAAGGTAGAGAAAAAGTAGAAATGAAAAATTTGTTGTCTGTAAAACAAGCACAAACAAAGCTAGCAATATGTCCATAAGGAAAAAGATACAGAGGAAAATAACACTGCAATAAACCCCACTGCCCCCACACGGCTTTTCTTCTCTTCATGGCAACCCCTCCCCATGAGAGAAAATCCATTCATTAATTTCCTCCAGATTGAAGAAAGCTTGGCTTGGCTTCTTGCGATCATTTCATCTTTTCTTACCTTCGATCCCTTCAGGATCACATCAATTGATTCCCATAACTTTACAGCTTTTTGATGCCATCTTGATTTGTTGCCTCAAGGAGTTGAATGATTCCACGTGGGATCCGATCTTGATCCTATTGTGGTGTCGTTGCCCATGCAGTAGAAGGATTGTCAAACCTAAACAGATTCAGGATATATTCTCGAAGAACTGCTTGAAATATGTCCTCATTTGGTGAAATTGACTTGCTAACCATTTCAGTAATGTGTGGTCTATTTTGGAACTGCACCTTCTTCAAATTTATAGGAAAACCAAAAATATTTTATAATCATCTTCACTTTTTTTCTTTCCTTTGCTTCAAGATATAATAATTGGGTGGTTGATGATATATCTGTTGGATGCTTGCGGCCTTTCCCTAAGTGTGAATGCTGTACCAATGAAACTGCGTTCATTTCCCATGACTGTTTTTTTATATTTTATAATAATCATTCATGTTTTCTATGAAAATATTTATGATCATTATTATTATTATTTATTTTTGTGTTGTTTGTAAAGTCGAAGATCAGTAAGGGCTGTGTTTAGAGCAAAATCTACAAACAGGCATGTTTGCACACAAACTCAGTGCAATTCAACAAACCTTCATTCCATTCACACATGCTGCAACCCTGATCTGGAATAGATTTTGACAACCATTTCTGGCTGTCACAAGATTTGAGAGCCCTGGAAAATTGTCTAGAACTCTTTTTGAGCCGGTCCAATGACTGAAGAGGGCTCAACTTTAGGAAAAAGCACCAATGGATGTGAAAACCATTCCCCATATGTTTCCACTGATTTTGTGTATAAGAAACCCAGCTGTGTACAGAATATAGTCAGCATCTTCCTTCTAGTGGGGAAAAGTATTGTAAGCACCATGAAACATTTTGACAAGAAAGCTTCACCATAAAAAGCAGCTATAGAAGAAGATATAGCACTCATTTTCTTCCATTGTTACCAGATTATGCCGGATATTAGTTTTTCTTGAGTCCTAAAAGCAAGAAAATGGGAAAGATGTCCATTCAGCACTATTCTTGTTTACAGAAATCAACAAACCTTACCCAAAAACATGTCATTTAACGAGCCACACCAAGCAGTGCAGATATCAGTTCTGTAAACACAACTTCTCTAGGTTTCTATAGGAAAACCAGAAACTAAACCAATTCAAAATCACATTTTATACACAAACATTGTACTCGTATATATACCAGACGACAAAAATCCATATCTCAACCAAAATTTCCAAACTTCACTTAGCTCCTTTTGATCTAGATCTTGAAAAGAGCAATCCCAACAAGCTGTTGAAAATGTTGAAAATGCCAAAGTTTGGCTGAAGCTCTATAACCATTGTATCAATTGTCCATCTTGTTTACTCCCATTGACTTTTCACCCAATCATATCTATCCAAATGCATGGGAGGGTAGAGATCCTTGCACAATGTAACTGAGTAGAGATCAGATCCGGCGTTGCTCAGGGTATCCCCAATAGAAACTTGCATTGTGTTCTTGCTCTGCAGGTTATGAGATGAATACTGGCAAGTTCTCTGCTTAGCCTTCATTGACTTTGTGAAATTCATGTAGTTTGGTCTAGTGGTCTTACTCTCAATTTGGTAGTTGCTAGACCCTGGAGTTTCAGAATTGGATAAGGATGAAATGGATGTTGGGCTCTCATCGGACAAAAATTCAGAACATGGGTCAGAGGATGAGAGAGTGAATTGGCCACTTATAGGAGGCTTAGCAGTTATCCTGGTTGAAACATGGTTCCTCTTAACATGAACCGAGTCAAGATCAGAAAAGCTAGAACGAAAGCCAGAGATGTAATCTTCATGTTTCTTGTATTTAGGAGTAGCTTCTGACGGGTCAATGTTGATTTCTTCCATCAACCTGCTTTCCCATGGCTTGACTGCCATCCAACTTTCTAACCAGCTCCATCCTGAGCTGTTCTTATCTAGCCTGTGAGAGGCCACTGGCTTGTTTGTTCTTGAATTTGAGCTGGGGTTTGTTCTTAATTGCTGAAACCAAGATAATTTAAATTTGCTTACCCAAAAAAACTAAAGAGAATCAAAACAATACCTACAAGGTTTTTCAAACTCATTACCTGTTGAGATAGGGAGTAAGCTATTGCTCTGTCCCTCTTGATGACTCCTCCTCGCTTCATTTGCAGCTTAGCCCACACTTCTTCCACAGTTCCAGGGCTATTACACCATCCACCCTGTTGATTACCATGATAAGGGATCCATTATTAATGTAACATTCATGTCATATAGATGTTTTGAACCACTTATTATACCTCAGCCTGCTTAATTGGATCAGCTTGGTTGCAGTGTTTATCAACCAATTTCTGCACAGCCTGATCTTGTTCAGATGTCCGGGCACAGGAGGCCCTCACTCGGGCCTGAACTCGAACAAGAGCCTGCATGCACCTTAGCGTGACAGCAGCTTGCTTTCGGACATGCCAGCCTCGGAATATAGCCTGTAGCCTAACTACTGCTTTCAAGGCCCTCAAAGCCTGTCTTGCCTTCAATCATCAATTCGATTCATTGTATGAACCCAAATCAGCAAAAATTATATTTCAGAGAGAAGAGAAAAACTCAAAAAATGGGACATTGTTTGCATCATGATTCTTGGTCACCATTTTTATCCGAAATACAGACAACTAAAATGTCATAATCGAACAAACACACACAAAATCTGGAAGGTAATACTGAGAGTTTTGTGGATACAGACAAATTAATCAACTAAAACAGAGTGAATTAATCTTTTTACCACTGCAAATTCCCCGATTCAACCAGTAATATCTGAAATATATTCCTTCCCACCAAATTCATGTAATCACAGATGAAAGTCACAGACTAGGACAAATTTATCAAATAAAGACAACCTTTGATTGATTGGGAGAAGTCCTCATAAACTTGTTTTAGGAGATGAGACAGTTTAAACCGCCCATTCTACTATTAAGTTCAACCGGCTGTCAAAACCATCAACCACAACACAATTCCATAATTGATTGTTCAGTTTTTTGTGTGATTTTTTGCCATGTACAAAAACAAAATAAAAATTAAAGAAAAAAAGAAAAGGATTTTCTCGAATGATTGAACTCGATTTTATTCATCAGCCAGCGAAAGCTCAAGCCCAAACAAAACCCAGTATTAACCAAAGCCTTCCGATATATATACATATATATAGCTAACCCTGGTAGCAGAAATTGAGGTTGATCCAGCACTAACATATATATATCTATATATATATATATATATATATGCATAAACGCACAAATAGAGTGTGACAAAGAAGAAAACATAGAAATCCAGTTACCAGGAAAGCCCGAAACATGGTCTGGATTCTGATGGCAGCCCACTCTCGGCTGAGCACTATGAAATCCTTCGTCGGAGCTCGAACCACAGTAGCCACAGCAGCAGCAGTGACCGCACCATCAACCCCAAACGAAGAATAAGACGTCTCCGATGACGCAGCCACATGGCCTCCTTTGGCACATTTCAAACCCGAAGCGCTTCTCCAGAGCCTCCACTTTCGGCCATTACCACCCACCTTGTCCTGAAAAAAACCAAAAGAAAACACTTTCTAAAAACAAAGAAAACAATAAAGAAAGAGGGTAATCGGCGATGTTAGAGTATTATTATTACTTCGGAGCTTGGTTGGGGCTTCTTGAGACCGATCAATGACTTGAGCCACTTCCCTGAAGCACCCATTATAGATACTCCTCTGTTTTCTACAGAAAAGAACTGTCTGAAGACTCTTCGATCTGAACTCTCTCTGCTTCAATGAAGACAAAATAGTGATTTCAGAAGTATTTGTCTGAAAACCGCAATCAGAGAGAGAGACAGAGATTAGAGGGACGCATGCGAGCTCTACGGTGGTTTTTAGAGGGTAATACGAGGGGTGTTTGAATTTTGAAATTCGAAAAGCAAAGGGTTAAGGCTCTAACGGATATATTGAATGACGTAACATAAGGTCCTACAGTCTTTCCAATGATTGTCCATTAATTACGAACGACGTAGTTTTATCTTGGTGTGTTGAAGATTTCCGTGGAATTAGGTTTTTGTCAGTGGCTCCCGTATTAGAGTGCAATGATGCGCATAAACAGCTTGATTTACGGTGAAATACAAAATTACAACCGGCTCCTCCACTAGACACTTTCGTACCAAAGCTATCCCAAGCGTCTTAAGAGCGCGTCGTGAACACGCACCCACATCATATATACATATATTTTTGTTATAGTTAATGCAGATGAGGGGATAGTAAATTGATGAATCTCTTCTAATGGAAAAGAGTTCTCCTACTTACAACAATAGGGCTTTTATATTAAAAAAGAGTTATATTATAAAAATGATGTACAGAAAATTCAATTTGAATGATGTGGCGGTAATATTTTTATAATTAAAACAATCTTAATAAATATTTTATTTAAAGTGAAAGATTATAATTAGCCATATCAATCCATACAAAAAATTATGTATATACTTTTTTATATTTAATAGCATCATAATTATCGGTTGTGATTATATATATATGTGTGCGAGCGTGCGCGGTCAAATACTTGACCAAAAAAAAAATGCATATGCTGAAATTGAGTCTTTCAATTTTTAAAGCGAGAAATAAATTCAATTTACAATTTTCAACAGTGCTCATATACTATTGACGTGTTCCTTAATTTTTAAATGATACAGTGATTTAGTTTTTTTTTGGTACAAAGAAAGTGAGTCGCACCCATAATCATATGCATTAGGGCGTCACCCAACTCCTCCATATAATGGAAACAATAAAAAAACACGGCCATGGGTATTGAAGAACACAGGAGATCTACCTTTGCAATCTCCTTAATGTAATGCTATAAATATGTAAAATTTATAAAAAATTTTCGTACAGAATAACATGATTGAATACGAGAACAACCATAATAATATTTTTAATTACAAAAACATCCATATCACATCATAAAGCATTTAACATCTTTGAATACAAAGAATAGAGAAAACAGCATATCACCTTTGAAGTTTATTCTCAGACCAGCTTTTATTGTAGTGCGAACAACAAAATTGTCAGTAACTCTATAAAGGTGCATTACATTGGTCCACAATCATGCATGCAAAGATTAACCCTCTATGATTCCTTAACAGTTAAGCAAAGGTCAGAGAGAGAGAGAGAGAGAGAGAGAGAGATTAGTGAACTTGCTTTATTCATTCAATGTCATTGGGATGCCACTTATTCCGATTGAATGAAAGAAAGAAAAAAAAAAAAGGTTACTTGGATACACTTCAGTTTGATATAATTCCTAGAATTATATTGTTCTGACTCTGATTCTTCGTTACTGTTTACGAGGAAACCCAGCCCCAAAAAGGCCAGATGAGAAATTGAGAAGAAAATTTTGGATCAGCTAGCTGAAGTTAAATGACCTACAAATTGAAAGCCATGAAAAACCTTCTATTGCTAAATCTATACTCCCTAGGGGCCGGCACTGGTTAAAAGTTAGTTTGCAGCTGCGGGAACATGCAGTGCCCTTTGGCTAGGGAGCCCCATGTTAGCAAGCCTAGGCGATAGGTGTATTTTCGGACTAGGGCTTGGTGAAGGGATCGGCCGTGTGCTTGATAAGAAGGGTCCTGGCTTGGTCCGAGGTGAGACATTGAGATGTTCCAGTGCCTGAAATTGCAGCTTCGGAGGGTATTCCCTCACACAACCAATACGAGGACTAGCTCTGGAGGGTATTCTCATGGACCTTGACTTCGCTTCCTCATCAGCAGTAGCGCTTTCCAATGGTGGGACATCATCATCTATTGCACACCTCTGCACCAAAACCACCATTAATATACAATGCCAGTGCATATATATATAGGAGAGTAAGGGGGCATGCAGGCTCAAAAAAGTTTTACCTTGGCATTGCTCATATCCACATTTTGCTCCTCTAGGAAAGTGATGAACTCCATGAAATTCTCTTCTGTTGGGCAATAATGGCCACTGTATGGCCATATAGCCTGAACCCATATGAGGCAAAAAAAAAAAACAATTCAAAACAACTTAAAACTTATATATATATATATGGTAAAGGCTATTCTTTTCAAAAAAAAAAAAAAAAAACAAATCTATACAAAACTCTCACAAGAATGATGTCGCAATGATACTGCCATTATTGTAATTAAGAACTATCATGATAGGTGTTTTGTTTTAAAATGAATGGTTCTTATACCACCATATCATTCTGGTGTTACATTCTATATAAATTTTTTTGTTTGTATAATATTACCCTATATATATACATACATACATACATATATATGTACGTGGTTTGTATGTATATACCTCAAGACAGCCATTATGGGCAACCAATCTCCCAGCTGCAGTTATGGCACCTCCTGCCAGAAAACTAGAGTGCTGGAAGAGGCCTTTCTGCTTCTGCCCAACATACAAGTTTCTCGATGTGCTGAGGACAAATAGCCACTTTGAACCCTCAATGGTGTCGACAGGCACCCCACTTCGTCTGTAAACAAGCATCCCACTCTCTATGATCACTTCAAATGCTTCCCTTTCTTTCTGCAACAACAATCAACAGAAACACAGGACTGACTCATTCTTCAACTCTTAGGCATTAATCCTATGCGCTTAAATATATATGTTCGCGTCTACAATAAGATTATCTCGGATATATATATATACACTTACTGGTCCCAGATATCTGATGCACTGGTGCTGCAAAACAGTCCTCTCACACTTGTCAAGATTTACTTCCTTACCATCTCCAACATCCAACCTTAATTTTCACAAAAAGGAGTTAGTACTAGATATAAAATGGAACAATATTTCTGTTAGGGTTTTTGTTGCTTTAATTACCAGTAAAAGAAAGGTTGTGAGCTCTGACTATTAAACCAGACATCGTAATATAAGTATAGGTTGTGACCGTAACGATGCCGCGGATCAATCTATGAAACGTGAGAAGGGATAGTGTAAGTACAGCCAAAGGAGATGAAGTAACTTGTAATGAAATTTACTCATAAATATGTCAAGCTAAATGAGGTTAGAAATGTCTGAACAACGAAGTAAGTATGGAATGGCAGTTGTACTTACAGCTTCAACCCAATGTCTAAGGGCTAGTTTTTGAGCGTTCTCATCCTTGGACAAACCCTTACCAACCTACAATCACACGTCATTAATTTCTTTTTAGTCTTGGTCAAAATTCAAAAACATACACGAGCACCAAATTTCTGAAGTTTTGTCAAAACAAGAAATCTGTATCTAGGAAAATATGAATGGTTAGAAACTTAGGAGGGAGAGAGAGAGAGAGAGAGAGGGAGAGAGAAACCTCTGTACATTGTCTTAATAAGCAATGAGACAAAGACATATATATATATATATATCAAAATTGGACTTTTGGCTATCTAATGATTTTCTGTGCCTTGGCTTCAAATGATGAATTAGGCTGGTGAATGTCAAACACTTCAAGGTGTAACTTGTATTACGGTTTTTCGTAATTTTTTTTTTCCTGGCAAATGATAAACCAAGTTCAAAATGTTGTTTCCACCGCACATTTAGTGCTTCTAGTTTTGAAAAAACGATGAGCGTTAAGCAACAGATCCTTGTGTGACATTGAGTGCCATCCTCGATCCTTTATTTTCATTGCAAAATATTGTTGGAGACGCCTGTTTCAAGACCATGTACATCCAAACAAAACTTAATGCAACATGCAAATGCTCACTTGTCGTATACAATCAAAAAATTCATATAAAATTTATAATTAAAATGATATGGCTAAGTGTACTCGTCAAGATACTTATAAAATTAAAGAATTTTGTACAAAAATTTTAAAAAAGTAGCATTTTTCATGGTTAAATGGTTTTGTGAAGGAAATATAAGGAGAAGACACTATAGAGGAGTAAGACAAAGACCATGGGGCAAATGGGCAGCCGAAAAACGAGATCCAAAGAAAGCAGCCAGCGTTTGGCTTGGCACCTTCGACACAGCCGAGGATGCAGCCCTTGCATACGAGGAAGCTGCTCTAAGGTTCAAAGGCACCAAAGCCAAGCTCAATTTTCCTGAAAGAGTTCAAGGTACGACTCAGTATGGCTACTTCATGAGTACTCACACAAGTCATGGAGGAGATTCGACCATCTTGCCGGAGAGGATTCCCAATCCGGCTGTTCCACCTCCGCCACCTCCTCCTCCTTTTCCTCCTCAGATGTGGTCAGCACAAGACACTTACACAGACCTCCTTCAATATGCACAACTTCTTTCTAGCAATGATGCTACTTTCAATTATTTCAGTTCGGCTCTCTACAATCAAGAACCCTTTGTTTCAGAGTCTTCGACAACACCATTAATGTCCTCGATTACGTCAGATCCTCCTCAACAGCAGCAGCAGCAGGATAGTTTAAACTAGGTAACCAAAACCCTAGAGAATCAAACCTAATATGTACAATACTATTGTATATACATTAACAGTTTCATACAATTTCTCGAAGTCTTCTTGGCATATCACATGAGTTTAAGTTAGTGTTAATATCAAATTAAGGAGTATACCTTGGCTGCCCTAGTCCTAGCCCGAGCCCATCTCGAAACAGCACTTTCCGGTTTCTTAATGTTAAAGTATGTTACAGAACTCCAGTTAAGGGCTGCAAAATCTAATGCCTTGCACCTACAACGCATGAAAGAAGATTAATTAACACACGAATTCTTAGTAACGACCAAACGATTGATTAAAAAGAAAAAATAGATAGATTACTGATCAAAGAGGGTACCACAGCTCCTCTATAGCAACAGCACAATCTGCAAGGTTTCTTCCTGTCCTGTAACTCTTGTAAACTTTCTGCACTTCTAATGCAGCTGCATCAAGCTCACTAACCGGCCTTGGAGAGAACAAAATCTCCAGTTCAGCAAAAGATTTTGCAGGATTTGATTCTTGAATCAATTCATCGTCTCTAGCCTTTGAATACATATTTTCTCCTTCCGAAACTAGATTCTTGTAGGAAACAATTGTCTCGAGTTCTAGCTTTTCGGGCTTCAATTTCTCAAAGCATACAATTTCTTCCATGACAAAACTATCAGAATAGTCCAATGAATCACTCTCCTTGACTGGCATGGTCTGGCCGGAACAGCCCAAAGTTACCTCAGCAGGGTAGGAAGAAGTTTCCATGGCGATAACTGGCATGGTGATGCATCAAGTGGTGATAAAAAATTAAAAGATTGAACACCTTGATTCTTCACAAGAACACAAGAACAATACGAATAAAAAAAAACTCCCTATGAAAATTATTTATCAAAAACTAAGTTGAGCCAGAAACCCTACATTGTATTTAAAGAGTTAACACATACTCTAATCTAATTACAGAAGGTAAAAATAAAAAAAATAAGGAAATTACCAAAAATATAAATTTGGTAAACTAAAAAATATAAAGAAACCATTCAGCAATCAAATCTTTCCAAACCTGTCACGATGGGTTATTTCTATAATTGGGTTTTTGACGACTCGTCAAATTACATATAATTTTGAGATCCCTTCCATGGTTGCTTAAAATACTCCATGTAGTTCAATATCACGCATGCTATTGTGCCGGAACTACCCAAAGTACATCAGGAGGGTAGGAAGAAGTTCCCATGCCGATAACTAGCATGGTCTGGCCGGAAAAGCCCAAAGTCACCGCAGGAGAGAAGGAAGAAGTCACTCGCGGGAGACTAAATGGTCTGGTCAACTGCATAAAGTTAAATTGCTTTTTTGAAAATTATTGACATGTTATTAATTTGTATTATAATAAAACTAATAAAAAAAAATAGTGATACTAACTTTCCGGAGGTCAAAACTCAATTATAAAGTGATGGAAATCAATCAAAGCTTCAGTCCATTTTGGTAGACTTCAATTAATTGATTTTAATGAAAAGACCATTCAAGATGGAAACATAAGCCCATAGAAAACATTAATGTTTGATAATCTTTAAGCTGAAATTATGCAAGTCATGGTAGAGTCAAAGAGAGAATTAAAGGTTAATTTGTTACGTCAAATTCGAACACCACAGTCTCCACACTGGCCTTCCTATCTGAAACATTAATCACTCGACATGGTTATTAGTCTGGTCACTTTCCTCCCTCTTTAATATTATGTATATATATATATTATACGTACAAACAATAGCTATTTATAGGCGGAGAATGAAATTCCCGCCGAGATTGGCACCTTCAAATACGCAAGGGACAAAGATCGTACGAATGATCTTCATGAATCATGACTGTTTTGTTTGTTTGAATGGAAAAAGGCCAAAAAAAAAAAAAGTAGGGTTAATTATACTAAGACTTTCTCAATTATTGTACTTTCTTATTTTATCTCCTTCATTTATAAAATATTATAATTATTTTTTTTAATTTTTGTAATTAATTCTCATCTTATTCTTTCGTTTGTCTTATGTTAAAAGAAGATAGAATTTTAATTTATACTTAAAATATCTTTTTATTTACCCAAAATACATTTTTATTAGAAAAAAATTAATTTAATGACCAAAATAGTAAATGTCACTAATAGAGAGAGGAACCCAAATAGGTTTGAATTCACCACTATCACAGATTAACTCTCCAATATCGTAAATTTAACGCAGATCCAACCCAATTAAAATCTCAAAAATCACAAAATACTTAAAATATATTTTATCCAGCAAATATGATGGAGATGTGCAGTGGAGGGGGGAGGAGATAGTGGCAACTACAACAAGAAATAGAGTCTCGCCGCACACTACCACCATCTCCAATGCTCCATTGAAACCTTATTTCTCACTGTCACCGCCATTATCTCCTCCCTTCACCACACACCTCCACCATATTTGCTGGGTAAAATGTATTTTAAGTATTTTGTGATTTTTAAAATTTTAATTGAGTTAAATCTATATTAAATTTGTGATTTTGGAAAGTTAGTCTATAATTTTAATGAATTCAGACCTATTTGGGTTCCTTCCTCTATTAGTGACATTTACTATTTTAGTTATTTGATTGATTTTTTTTTATAATAAAAGGGTATTTTAGGTATAAATTAAAATTTTATCTATTTTTTTTAACAGAAGACAAACATAATGATAAGATTGAAATTAATTGTAAAAGTAAAGGGTACAATTATAGTATTTTATAAATGAAATAGATAAAGTAAAATAGTACAATAATTGAGAGGATCTTGGTGTAATTAACCAAAAAAAATGATGGGAAAAGAACGGTTTCCTTTAATGGATGTTTTGTTTTAACATGTAAGTTATAATTTAACCATATCATTTTATACCAAAAAAAATCTTATTTAAAATTTTCTGTTTCACAGCAATTACTCATTGTGATTATATGACCTCAAATACTTATCAACGAAAAGAAGTGATCATATGTTCAAAACGGGTCTTACGAATTTTAAAGCAAGAAATATATTCAATAATTACAATTTTTTAAAAGTCATATACCATTGATTTAGCTTCTTTTTTTGGTGCATAAGAAGGCAAAAAAGGGGAGGAGAATGGTGATTCAAACCATGACTGTGTGTATGCTGGTGGAGAGATCACTATTACTTGGCTAACTCAACTCCTTGATATAATTGAAACAACAACAAAAATTATCAATGGGTGTAGAAGAATATCCAGATTTACCTTTGCAATCTTCGAATGTAAAAAACAGACAGAAACAGCATATCATGCATGCGTTTATTCAGACCAGCTTAATTTCTTTGGATTGCTAGTAAAAAAATTGTGAATTATTCTATAAAGGGGCATTGCGTTTGTCCATTTATCATATATACATGCAAGATTAAGTAAGAATTGATCCTAGAGAGAGAGAGAGAACATCAATTCTTGAACTTGTTTTATTCATTCATTCAATGTTATTTTGGATGTACAATTCAATTTGAGATATTTCCTAGAAGAATATTATTTGGAGTGTAATTCTTGGAATGCACAACTATATGACTGTTTACAAGGGAAGTCCACCCCCAAAAAGGCCAGATGATCAGAAATTCAGAAGAAATTTTTTTGGATCAGCTAGCTAAGTTGAATGACCTAAAAATACAAAGCCATGAAAAAACTTTTATTGCTTGGTCAATCTCCTCATCTTCCTTACTAGATCTCACTGTTAAAAGTTAGTTTGCAGTGCCCTTTGGCTAGGGAGCCCCATGTTAGCAAGCCTAGGAGGCAGATGTATTTTTGGACTAGGCCTTGGTGAAGGGATCCGACGAGAGCTTGGTGAGAAGGGTCCTGGATTGGTCCGAGGTGAGACATTGAGATGTTCCAGTGCCTGAAATTGCAGCTCCGGAGGGTATTCCCTCACACAACCAATACGAGGACCAACTCCAGTAGTCCATTTCGAACATAGGCGCTTGCCCAGTTTAAATACCGGCACTTCAACATTATTGTTTCTAGAGATGTCAACACGCTTGTTTGAGCCGGCAGGTTCGGTGCCAATGAATGGGTTAGTCTCTGTGTGGGACCTTGACATCATCACTTCTTCATCACCGGTAGCGCCTTCCATTGGTGGGACATCATCATCTATTGCACACCTCTGCACCAAAACCACCATTAATATACAATGCCAGCGCATATGCATATATATATATATATATATACGAGTAAAGTAAGGGGGCATGCAGGATCAAAAAAATATACCTTGACATTGGTCATGTCCACATTGTGGTCCTCTAGGAAAGTAAAGAACTCCATGAAATTCTCTTCTGTTGGGCAATAATGGCCACTGTATGGCCATATAGCCTGTACCCATTTGAGAAAAAAAAAATTCAAAAAATCAACAACTAAAGAATTATATATGTATATGTATGTATGTATGTATATACCTCAAGAAGGCCATTATGGGCAACCAATCTCCCAGCTGCAGTTGTGGCACCACCTGCCAGAAAACTAGAGTGCTGGAACAGGCCTTTCTTCTTCTGCCCAACGTACAACTTTCTCGACGTGCTGAGGACAAATATCCACTTTGCACCCTCAATGGTGTCGACAGCCACCCCACTTCGTCTGTAAACAAGCTTACCACTCTCTATGATCACTTCATATGCTTCCCTCTCTTTCTGCAACAACAATTTACACAAGACTGACTCATTCAACTCTTAGGCAAGACTATGCACTTACATATATATATATATATGAAAAATATTATTCTTACAAAAAATTTATAATTAAAAACTATTATGGTGAGTGTTTGTTTTAAAATGAAAGACGTTATTTTGTATAAAAATTTTATATGAATTTTTTATTTATATAACATTACCCTATATATATATATATATTGGCGTCTATGATAAGATTATATCAGATATATACTTACTGGTCCCAGATATTTGATGCATTGGTGCTGCAGAACAGTCCTCTCACACTTGTCAAGATTTATTTCTTTACCATCTCCAACATCCAACCTTAATTTTCACAAAAGGAGTTAGTATATAAATTATAGAAAGGAAAAGAGAAGGTACGTAGAGCTTCAGTTATTAAAATAAAACAAAAAAAAAAGGAAAATTGGAACATTTGTGTTAGGGTTTTCTTGCTTTACCAGTAAAAGAAAGGTTGTGAGCTCTGACTATTAAACCAGACATCATAATATAAGTGTAGGTTGTGTCCGTAACGATGCCGCGGATCAATCTATGAAACATGAGAAAGAAAAGTGTAAGAACAGCCAGAAGGAAGATGAAGTAACTTGTAATGAAATTTACTAATGAATTAGTCAAAGCAAAATGAGGCTAGAAATGTCTAAACAATTGTGAACTGGAAGTTGTACTTACGGCTTCAAGCCAGTGTCTAAGGGCTAGTTTTTGAGCTTTCTCGTCCTTGGACAAACCCTTTCCAACCTACAATCACACAGTCGTTAATTTCTTTTTGGTCTTAGTCAAAATTCAAAAACACGAGCATTGAGGATCAAATTTCTGAAATTCTGTCAAAACAAGAAATCTGTACGTATCTAGAAGAATATGAGTGGTTACATATAATTTGTCCAAGTCTTCTTGGCCTATTATATGAGTTTAAATTAGTGTTAATATCAAATTAAGGAGTAGACCTTAGCTGCCCTAGTCCTAGCCCGAGCCCATCTCGAAATAGCGCTTTCTGGTTTCTCAATGTTAAAGAATGACACAGAGCTCCTCTTAAGGGCTGCAAAATCTAGTGCCTTCCACCTACCAAACATGAAAGACAATTAATAAAAGACTTCTTAGTAATTAATGACTAAATGGTCATAAAGAAAATATAAGTGAGATTACTGATCAAAGAAGGTACCAAAGCTCCTCAATAACAACAGCACAATCTGCAAGGTTTCTTCTAGTCCGGTAACTCTTGTAAACTCTCTGCACTTCAAGTGCAGCTGCGTCAAGCTCACTAACTGGCCTTGGAGAGAACAAAATCTCCAGTTCAGCCGGAGATTTTGCAGGATTCAATTTATCTTCTTCAGAAACTAGATTCTTGTAGGAAACAGATGTCTCGAGTTTTAGCTTTTCGGGCTTCCATTTCCCAAAGCTTACAGTTTCTTCAATGACCAAACTATCACAAGATTCACAAGAGTCAGATGAATTATTGTTGTCTGAATCACTTTCCTTGAAGCTAACCATTCTTAATGTCTCCTTATCCTTTGATTCAGAGCTGATAGACCTTATAATTACTGTATCCATGTCTTCTGTTAAACCAAATAGGCTGCGTTTAATGATTTCTTTGGAGGATGGTAAGAGTAACGGCAAGGACACTCCCATTATTTCACACGCTTCAAGAACAACTGCTAGACCTGTGCTCAGTAAGAGATGGAAATCAATCAAAGTTTCAGTCCCTTTTCAAAGAAAACAAAATACAAAGAAAACAAACAATAAAGATTGAACAATCAAAGAGAGGAATTAAAGGTCAATATGTTACCTGAAATTCCAACACGAGATTCTCCACAGTGGCCTTCCTAGCTATCTGAAACATTCACTCAACATGGTTATTAGTCTGATCACTTTCCTCCTTTATACACACACACACACATATATATATACCTACAAACAAAAGCTATAGATAGATAGGCATAAAATGATCAAGGTCCCGCAGAGATTGGTACATTCAAATACGCGAGGGACAAAGATTGTACGAGACAGAAAGGTCTTCATGATCGTGTTTGTTTGTTTGTTTGAATGGAAAAAAGATACAAAAAAGTGGTTGGGAAAGAACGGTTTTCTTTCCGAATCCACGAGGGGGTTGGAGCTTGAAGGGTTCAAAGCGTTTAGATATTGCTAGTGTTTGTATAATCTTCATAAACCAACACGTGGTCATGCTTGTCTGTGTATATGAGAGAGAGAGAGAGAGAGAGAGAGAGAGAGATAGAGTTTCTGACTAGCTTCCATGAAAGATAGGTGGTAAAACTATTGACTGCCCCATTAATACCACATACGTCAAACCAAAAGTTTTAACTTAGATTTTCTGTACGGACAAGGTCATCATCAGAGTTTAATGACGCTCTTATGAACTCCAAAATCCATTAGAAGCTAAAACATTAGAACCAAATCTTCTTGTTAAGACCTTTGATGGGTACACAATGGTGATTAAAGCCATGAGAAACGCACGTACACATTTGAACCCATCAAAGTCATAGAAAAGTAAAAAAAAAAACATGGAAAGATTGAAAGTCTAGAACTTATATAATTCAATTAATCGAGAACTTAATAATATATCTTTTAAACCAGCTATATATGCTTACGCAAACAGATTAGTTGCGTATCATTTTAAAAGAAAATCTTAACAATCTAGACTATGCTATTTCACCATTGTTTATCATTTTAAAAATGCATTTTATTGCATTGCATTACGTGTTAAAAGCTAAAACCAATATTAATTAAGAATAGGTCCTCTGGAGTTAGGTTTTCAAACAAATTGACCTTTATGTTGTTGGGAGACTTAAGACGTGAAACTTTCCACACGCTTAATTGACGGACCATTGCTTCCCGGTACTAGGGCAACACTAAGTTTTTCCATTAAAAACGTTGACAAGCTTGGCGGTACGGTGGAACTTAATGGTGACTCTTTTCCCACAAAGCCTACCGAATCTAGGGTTGTGGGGCAACCCTTGTCCACAAGTAGCAGAGACCCGCCCAATTCTTGCCCAAATTAGAGAAACAAGAAAAATCGCCATACAAGATACAAGTAAGTAATGTAGGGGACTCGGTGAACATTTTGACACACACAATCTAGCCCCCTCTTCCTTCTCTTTTACATTATGTTGAATAATTTTGTAGATGACTGAGAAATTTATTCTTCATGCAGGAACAAATATTCAGTAATACAGTTGTCTCATTTAGAGTTACTTATATTTCATGCAAGACAAATAGGATTAATATTGAGTGGTCAGAAGCGTCTAGATTATATATACACATATATATTAATCTATATATATTTTGGGGAAATGGGAATGAGACAAAGCCAAAAAAAAAAGAAAAAACAAGAGCCAGCTCTCGCGCTGGGTCTACAAAACAAGATTTTACCGAAGTCTTTGCTTGAAAGCCCGCACCTCTGCTTCCTTGCCTCAAAGCAGTAATGAATGCACCAAGTCTTTTAGTTATGTACCTGCAATCCTCGATAATAGCTTTGATCAGTGGCTTATGAGAGATTGCTTCAGGAGTGCTTTTTTATATTTGGAAAATACAAACTAACGGGTACATAATTGGGTCATCTTGCTACATAATTGTGTCTCCCAGAGGCCAAGTTTGACATCTAAAGTGTTTCTAGAGTGAAAAAATACTTATACTCTCAAATCGGGAGTTTGCCTCACATGCAGTTAGTTTTCATATGTTACTTGTACCTAGACCGTACAGTTGGTTCTCACACATTACTTTAACCCGCTCCAAACTCACTTCAAATTTTAATCTCTCTCTCTCATAACTTGCTCCAAACTTGTTTATTAAATCTCAAACCGTTCTTATTAACAATTTAGAAATAGGGCAGGACGAGAACCTATTTTTTGGGGTCAAATTGTCTTCTCTACTCTTATCTCTTAAAGATCTGGGTAGGGGTGGTAAATAGACAAGTTTGATTTGGGTGTTTATGGGTTACGGGTTAAAATGAGTTAGCCCAAATATATTCAATTAATAAGCGGGTTGAATTTGGACGGGCTTAGTTGGACACAAGTAAACCTGTTAATCCAAAATCAACCCATTTTCAAAATACGATTTTTTTTCTTCGTTAGATGAGATTTTTTTTTTTTTTTTTCAGGTTTGCTTTTTATCTTAGGTACCATGGGCTTACTAAATAATTTATCATCAGATTCACTTTTTGTTTTGGGAGAGAAAGTACTTACCCACTATGCTACTCATAGATTGTCGTTGATTGTGATTTCAAAAATAATAATATATAAAAATGAATCATTAATTGTCTGCGTAATTATTTGTTTTATCATTATATGAGGTCATTTAAACGGTTTATTTGTGTGCGGTAGGTGGTGGTGGTGGGTGAAAACTGATCTGCAGTGTGAGTATTATGTACAGTCCCATATATGTTTGACAACACTTTGATACGTTGATCATCAGCAAATTAATTGTGTGCTCACTTTTGGTTCATACAAATTGAAGACTTGGTTTTCACAAATTTTTAAGTCTCTGCAACTGTCCAGTTGTAGCAAATAGCCCAACACATGCATATATATATATACATAATGTATATATGTGTATACGTATATGTGTAAGTTTAATTTTTTTTTTTTTTAAGTATTAGTTTGCTAATTTTAAAAAGATTTGTCAACCTGTTGGGGTGTGCATATTTATATATATATATATATATAATGAAAGCTAGGTGCAAGACGTTGCCGAGTAGAGCATGCACATAGAGGCCGTGGTCGGTGGTAGCGGGCGGTAGGCGGCCATGGTGAGTGGTGATAGTGGGTGGCGGAAGAGGAGAAAAAATAGACAATTAGTTTTAAAATAAGTATAAAAATAAACATTTTTTGTGAGTTGGTGCTAGTGCTTGACTGCGGCTTTAGGGGTGGTTGGTGGTGGTGGTGGTGTGCGTCTGAGACAGGAGATGGAAGGAAGATTTGTTTAAAATAAATACAAAAAAAAGGAAGTAAAAACACATTTTTGTTGGTGATAGTTTTTTCCTTTTGCAATTCTTTTAGCTAACCTATTAGATACTTATGTCTAACCCATTTAAATTGCTATAATTGGACTTGCATGATACAACCCAATTAAATCTATTAAAAAATTATGACAGATTTAGATGAATTTTCAATAAGTAAATTTGGGCGAATTCATAGATAAGAGTTAAATTTGCCTGGCTTAGATCTGGGCTATGTGTTGAGTGAAATCAGTATTAACTTCAACCCACCCATTCATGAAAATCTCATAATTGGGCCTCCGTCGGTTGCTCCAATTCTAAGCCCATTTAATGTCCCGAATTAGCCTCCATATTTCTGAAAAATACATCTTTCCGCATGAGTTTGATTCATGCTAAACTCAAAATCAAGCCGATCGTTTAGGGTTAGTTTAGTTCGATTCTATGAGTTAATTCAGATTCAGATCGAATTGCGTTTGATCAAATTTTCTTTTATTGTTTATTATTTTAACTTATTTATTTTAAAAAATAAAATAATAAAATTGATGTTGCATTATTAATTTTTAAAAAAAATATAAATATAAATTAACAATAATTAAACACAAATAATAATAATTTAACATTATAAAATATATATATAATTTTTTAAAATATAAAATTTGAGTCTCAATCCAATCCTTGAATCGGTAAGTCGTTTCGGGTTTAGAAAATATGGCCGAGAACCCGACGGAATAGGTGGGGTTGTCATTTTGTAGACTCGGATCTACCGAACCAAACCTACTGCCAGGTGTCAATCTATTCTATTTCTTTCTTTGCTTTTTGAGGAACAAAAAATGAAGGTGGGAGTCAAAGGTTTTTTCCTAGCAGCCGTTTAGGTCTAGACGTCTTACCAGAAAAACAATCGAATTCGAGCGTCCCGTTAAATCTCTCCCTCAATCTCTAATGGCAGAGCCAAGTCCTGAGCCCTCGCACTCTGCTTCAGGTACAATTTCTTATATTCCTCTTCTTCGTGGGGTTGGGGGTGGTGGTGGTGGTGGTGGTTTCTTTCTTACTGTTGATTCTGTTGGCATACTCAAACGTTGTATCTTTTTCATCTCTGAAAAATCAAAGTTCATTGCTCTTATGCAAAAATGACAATTTTTTTTCTTTGTGGCTGATTCTGTATACGCACTCAGAAACTGTATCTTTTCACGTCTGAGAAATTGAAACTGATTTTGCTGCTAAGTTGTGTTGCAGAATTGACGATCATTTTAGGAATTCTTCTTCAGCAAGAACTATCTCTTTGGATAATTCTCATTTTCTGCCAGTTCTTGGTATTTGGATTGTTTAGAGATGCCCAAAGATGCTATCTTTTTTATATTCTGAAAACGGATTTGAGTTGTGGGTTTTATGCAAAAGTGACACTACTTGTAGCTTGCCCAAAGATTCTTGTCTTTTAGGTGTTCTGAAAATTAATTTGAATTATGAGCATCTCCTCCGGTGGCTCCTAGTTCTCTTAGCTATTTAAGAAAGCTATTCTAAGTGCTAAACCTAAAAAAATAATCCCCATTTTTAAATTTTAATTCACAAATCTCTCTTGTCTCTTTTTTTTCCTTTAAAAAATAAATAATTTATGAGGTGACTTATAGATGCTATTGTTAAAGTATTTTTTAAAAAATGACTAGTTAAAATAAATAATAAAGTTTTAAATATATTTTAACTATCTATTTTAGGAAGTAGTCTTGAATGCTCTTATCCAAAAGTGACAGCTACTAGTAGTTACATTATGAAATTACATTTCAACTCCGACTGCAAAAGTGCTTAATTCTAAGTAGACTAGTTAATGCATATTGTAATGAATGAAATTACATGTCAATGTTTTCCTACCTTTTGAGATTATTCAGTTTTATGATGAAGCTTAAAAGATTTAGAATTTTTTATACGTGTTTATTTTTCTTATAGAAAAAGAGAAAGATGTAAAGGCACCAAATTTACTTGAAAGAGCTAAAGAAGAGATTGAAGCAATAACCCACTCACCTCGCCATCACAAGGAAACTCATGGGACAAGTGATGACATTGATGAGGACACCCCAATAGATGAAGTCAAAGGACCAAATGTGTTTGAACGAGTTAAGGAAGAGATTGAGGCCGTGGTTCAGGCAATTCACCCAAAGAAATAATTCAATTCTCAGTTGTGACTTGTCCTTGAAATGAGGCATTTGTTCTAATAAGGTTTTAGAGTAGCTGTTTTCCGTCAGTTTGTATAGGACATGCTTGGAATGAACTTTTTCTGAGATGGAGGATTGATGTAGGATGCTTGGTTCTTCAATTCTGCTCTTTAGAGATGTCAGTCATTTTCGTGCTTGTCTTTCACATTACTGAATTAAGTCATTTCAACATGGATATTTTTTGTGATTTTGATATGTTTTTAGGTTGAATCAGCAGTTGTTGTCCATGTCGGATGCTAATATCAGTGTTTATATCTCTCGTTATGGGTTAAAACAGTAGGTTTTACGAGCTGAGGGAAGACAATCAACAATGTTTTTGCTATGGAAAACAAAATTAATGGACCTCTTCAATATCTTAGTGTTGAAACAGGCTACACTTCGATTGCCCCATAATCCTCTCGATGAGTCACTACGATTCTGTTGCTTCCTTGTTGGAAGTTAAAGTTGATGAGTCAGTATGATTCTGTTGCTTCCTTGTTCGAAGTTAAAGTTTAAGGGTCCGTTTGGTAAATATTTTTTTATTCCAAAAAAAAAAAATAGTGTTTGTTTTCTGTTTTTTTGTTTTTAGTTGATTACAAAATTAGGAAAAAAATGAAAAACACTAAAATTAGTGTATTTTCTATTTTCAAAACATTGGTATGATAGTGTTAGTACAATGATAACCTATAAATGTTAATCACTAAATTATAAAAAACACATAGCAAAAGCACACAGGAAAAAACGAAAACTAATAGTATTATCAGATACTAGATTTCGGTTGCTAATGGCAATGGGTGTGCGTTGTTCCATCCAAATGATTCCAAGTATGGTGTTTCTATGGCCTTTGGAGTCCTACGTATCATTTGCCTCTGGTGGCTTTTGCAATTTTAAAAAGAGATTATTTTATACTTGGCTGTGCTCTTATGTTCGGGAAACAATTTCGTGGAGAAAAGGGTTTAGCATTCTTGGTGAAAGTTCGTTTGCACTTGGCTAAGATATAATTTTAAAACAAATCATCCTTGAATTGTAATTTTTTCTCTTTATTTTTTCTTAATAGTAGTTCTTCTAGTTACGGCATAGAGAGTCCTGTCTATAGCCAAAATACCAAAGAGATATATCCATGGAGATGGAGCAATCCTCCGCGGTTTCTAGTACACCATTGTGAGTGATCAAATCAAAGAGTCACACACATCAGGAAAGAATTCCAAATGGTACTAACGAGAGACCAGCTCACTGAAAGACACATGAGGGGGTGCTTTTTCCATTGCCTGTTGTACTGGATGATGATGCCACTGCTTTGACGAATTGATGAAGAGCCAGAAGAGGAGAGAAGAAGGAGAATGACTAGGGGAAGAAGAAGAAGAAATCAGAGGGAGAATCCTAGACAGAGGTAAACGAATTAGCTTAAATTCAATAATTCCAAATCTCTCATTTTCTCTCTCTTATGGTGCCTCATCAATATCCCTTAACCCAACAAAGTTCCTCATTTAGTATAAAGCTCTCCAGCACACATACCAAATTGGCCACCATTCCAGCACAGCATCCCCTACTAACTAGACTTGGGCAGCTAGAGCAGAGAGAGAGAGAGAGAGAGAGAAAGAGCGAGAGAGCATTGAATGGTGCAATCAGGGTTCCTTTTATCGACCTTGCTTTCCTAGCCATGGACTGGTTCTCCCATAAATCTATGTATTACTTAATAATTAGCTCATCACTTTTCCTCTCTTTTTTGAATCATTGATCCATTTCCACTTCACACACAAGTATAAAACTGAATAATGATAGTGTATATTGGAATCGTGTATTCTTGATAAGAATAAAAAAAATATAAAAACCTGAATGCAGATGGATGGCCCAGATTGTATGAAGGTACGATAGCTTGTTGTTCCCCACCCACCAGCCTGGGTGGAGTTGATTACTTATCTTGTTAACTAACTCATTAATTTTGTGCCAGTACTGATTGTATCAGACATTGATTCTATGAATTAAATGAGAACAGAAGTGGGCTCCTGCAACTGGATTTTTTTACTCCACTAATAGGAATGAAACCAACAGAAAAAAAAGAGGCTCTGCAGTCTAGGCAGCCAAGATTTCTTCTATAATCCAGTGATTTAAAGGGGTTGGTACAGGTCATTCAGACCCAAAAGGGGGCAGTTACTCTTGGCTCGAGGACCACCTCATAGAACTATTATAGGTTGATGAGAGAGAGAGAGAGAGAGAGAGAGTTTGTTCAAGTGTAAGTAATTGAAGATAAGAAGAAGAGGAACAGAGAATACTGTGATAAGGTTTCCAAGTGAGTTGTCAAATGGGAAAAGGAAAACCTATTGTTCTGTTTTACAGGAAAATAGAATCACTTGTTTGTGAAGCAAGATCTCTCTACCAATGCAAGTAAAAGGGGTAAGAGGAACCCAATAAATTTTAGAGGTTCTGGCTTTGCAATTTTTTTGGGGAAATGGGAGGTGGTTTTTTAGGGTTTTCTTCTCCCCTTCTTATACCCCAGCAATCATGCATGGCTTCCTAAAGTTTTGAGTGACTCTCTCTCTCTCTCTCTCTCTCTCTCTCTCTCTCTCTGATAGCTATCACAATCACCATCATCATTTGAGCTTCAAAGGTATGAGAGGAAGAGCAAGATTCTGTTGTCTTGTAATAGTTCTGCAAATAGTGAGTTGGGCTGGTGTTACAAGTAGACCTTTTGCATCTAATGATGACCATGGTGTTCCTCGACCCGCAGGTTAGCTACTATTATTTGCCTTCCCTCTTTGCAATGAAGCCTCTGTTTTTCAATCCTTGGCAAATAAAGCTCCTTTCCTTCTTGCAATGGCCACCAGCAACCAAATCTATAGGGTTTTAGCTACATATTCTTTTTGCGGCCACTGTTTGCTTTAGGAAACAAATCATTCCGTTTCTTGAGAAAGTTTTTGCCTCTTTATTTCCCTTCCAAACCAGTTTGCTTTTGCAATTTCGTATTGTCATTCTTGATTTTGCACTGTTAAGTGTCTCCCAGTTTATGAAAGACCTTCCTCAACCTTTATTTTTTTTTTTATACAGTGATCAGCCCTGTTTGGATTTAGGCTTTTAGAGTTTCACTGCAACCCAATTGTTAGAAATCTTAACCGTCAAATCCCTTTTAATACCTTGGCATTGCTTCTTCCATATCTTTTTGCAGCCTTTCTCAATGAAAAGCTTCTCTATAACCTTGCCTTTAGTCATACCAATTGTTTTCTTCTCACATGCAATTGGACTGCCAGACCCAAAAAATAATTACCAACTTTTTCCTGAAACACTTTTCTCTTGCTGCTTTTAGAGCATTTTTGTTTTGTTTGGTTCTCTCTCTCTCTCTCACACACACACACACAAACAGGTAGGCTCATAACTATATACACACTATAACTCTGAGATTACATACTAACTTTAAATGCTTGATCAGACACAGACCAGAGCCCAGAGTCTCTGCAAGTTAGCTTGAGCTCAAAACGGGTAGTTCTCTTTCCATTTCTCCGCCAGTCAGGTTTTCTTTTGGATGAAAGGAACTGAAGTGGGTGGCCAACTATTAATCTGTTCATACATATATATATATATATGTATGTATGTATGTATTTGTCTTTGCAGGTTCATGAAAACAGGGCAGGAGTAGTGGCAGAAATGAATGAAGAAGCAACTTATAGAGCAGGGGACAAAATAGGGTCAATCCCACCAAGCTGCGAGCACAAGTGCTTTGGATGTATGCCCTGCGAAGCCATTCAAGTGCCGACCACCACTAGCATTGTTGGTGTCCAGTACGCAAATTACGAGCCTGAGGGTTGGAAATGCAAGTGTGGCCCTTCTTTCTATAGTCCCTGATTAATGTTACCAAGTAGCTTTGAGACATTTGCAAACCAAACAAACAATTGCTCTCTCTCTCTCTCTCTCTGACTGAGGATGACCATATCCATCCTATGTACTACACAGTAGCTCTTAGTTTTTATGTACTGGAAGTTGTGTAGAAATATAAATTGTTATTAAAATGTGTTTGGGTGTTAATTATTTATATATTTTTTAAAATCTCGTAAGTAAAGAATTTTGCAAAAACTCAAGCCAATAATTGCTCGCAGGCGGACCCACACTCACATTGAGTAAATTAGGCCAGCCTAGGGCTATAAAAAAAAAGTAGTAGGTTGTTCAAACATAACTTAGAAATTTTAATAATTTTTAAAATATATTCAAACTTAGCTTAAACCTAACGAGCTTCAAAATGTATTTAAATTTAACTCATTTTTATCTTTTGAGTCAATATAAAATGAGTTCTAACGAATCGAGCTCGTGTAGCTTACGTTTTGAAATATTTGCAGATTGACTTATCAAGTTGAATTCGAGTTGAATATTAGTTGAGTTGAATAATTTGATTCATTTTACAACCTTAAGTAAGCTAGAGCTCATTAACTTACTGTTGAATGACTAAGCAATTGAAAAATTAAAACTTAAAACAATCAAATCTATCATTACTCAACCAAATTTTATTACAATACGCTCACAAGGGCATAAACTTATATGGTCACTTTTTTCTTTTCATCTTTTATTTGAGCATTCCCTTTTTTTTTTTTTTTTGGACAAGTGTTAATAAGAGTTACATTTAAAAAAATTATCGAATCAAGATAAAACTAATAATCTTTATAATATATATGTATATGAAGTGGTGACATATGAAAATTAAGGTAATTTTCGTCGTAGCATAACATAAGTATTATATCTACATTATTCAAGTTTTTTTTTTTTTATATTCACACCAAATTCTTCACGTACCATATCTAAAAATTAGTGAAATTGTATTTATACATATACTATATCATAGTTTTATTTTTTCGTATTACAATAGAAAATAAAAATCATACGTAAAGACAAATATGCAGTTAAGAAAAAGAAAAAAAAGGAAAGTGACAAAAACGCCCATTGAACATCACAAGTCCATCATCGTTAAGGTTTTCAATTTTCATTGATGGGGACCGACCAGGGACATCCTCAACAGTCCGACCAGGAGAAAGCGCACACGGGCTGTCAGATTCAGCTGATGACGTACTGTGCATTGCAATGGTCGAAGCTTCAGCACCAAACTTGTTGATATCTCGAAGGACACAAATGGGATCGAAAGAAAACAACACCACGAAAGGAGGATCGACCCTGAGAGGCCCAGTCGGCCAAGGCCTGACCAGGGACTCGACCAACCAGACGATGGCCGCACACAACCTAGCGAACCACGCCCGAGTAAGACTTGTATGATGGTGCCGGTCATTCGTCCCACCAACCACGCCAGTGAAAGCCACCATTGGCAACCCAATCATGATGACGTGCTCCCAACTCCAAGATTTCGCGTGTAGGAGAAAGCAGTCACCTCACTCATTCTGACACACGCCTAAGGGAGTGCCACGTTGGGGGTTTGACAACCACGCCTCCCACTACCATGCCACCAGTCAGGATCTCCAATACCGCGCCGCCACATGGAGAGACAGCCGTCTTCCACCCTCTCCATGCGTGCAACGCCCCTCTAGGGCTACTAGGGTGCCTACCAATATAAAAGGAAAAGTCATCTTCTCTAACAAGATACGTAAACATAAACTCTAGCTAAAACTCTATTGAAATATCTCCAGAAACCTAACTTAGACATCGGAGTGCCCTTGGCAGGCATCATACCGGTGCCCTTCACCCCTTTTCCCCTCTCAGATTATTGGAGCAGATCGTGGCTGGCTTGGGGACCGACTTACTGCATTATCAGTTGGCGCCGTCTATGGAAACGATTGTTTTCCATTTTCATGGTCGTCACCAGGTCCGGCACTTCACACATCCCCTTGCCCATGGCAGATCAAAGCACCAACAGGGTCGCAGGTGACCAAAACACCGACAGAGTTGCGGCCCTCGAAACCCGTATGGCCGATGTTATGGCCAACATGCGAATGCTAATTACCCAAAACCAGGAGTTGCTTTAACGACTCCCTGCTACCCCCGCAGGAGGATAACCGCCCAAAGCTCAACCGGAGAATGAAAGAAGTCACACCAGCCGAGACGTAAACGAAGATCCCATCTTGCCTGGTGGCGGCATCCTGCCCCCTGGCGCTGTATTACCACCCCGAAACAACCACGCTCCACCGGACGAAGCACAAAGCTGGGCCCCTGGCCCGCCGCCTCGACGTTGCCCCAGCACACCAAAGAACAAGGAGAAAGGGGGAACAATCCCCTGGCCTGAGACGAGTATTTGAAAGCCCTCCAAGCCCAGATGACCAGGGTCATGGAGGCTGTAAAGACCAAAACTCCGAACACCGTTGAGGAGATGGTGAATAGAACCGACTCCCCGTTTACCCAAACGGTCATGTAGATCCCCCTACCGCCTAAGTTCAAGATGCCCACCATAGAGATGTTCGCTGGGACGAAGGACCCATTGGACCACCTGGAGACCTACAAGGCCTTGATGTAGCTTCAAGCCGTCCCCGACGAGATTATATGCCGAGCCTTCCCTATCACTCTCAAAGGAGCAGCTAGAGTGTGGTTCAACCAGATTCAACCCTCCACTGTCAACTCCTTCGTTTAGCTCAGCAAGCTGTTCGTCGGACACTACATTGGAGCCCAGCGACAGAGGAGACCAGCGACCAGTCTACTTAATGTGAAGCAGAAGAAAGATGAAACTCTTCGAGAGTTTGTCACTAGGTTTAACCTGGAAACCTTGGAGGTGGACGATGTTGACGACAAGGTCATAGTCACCGCTTTCATGAGCGGAGTCAGGACCCACAAGTTCATGTTTTCGTTGGCCAAAAAGCCTCCGAAGACTATGGAAGATCTCATGATCAAAGCCCATAAGCATATGAATGCCGAGGATACGATGAATGCTAGACGGGAATGTGATGAGGGCTTCACTTCCCGGTCAGACAAGAAGAAAAGATCAGCCGAAGGCAAGTACAACCGAGACAAAAAAGCCCCGAGGAGCGAGCAAATAGAAAGGGGGGACCGACCGAGAAACCATTTCGCTGCCTTAAAGCGCAGTTTCACTCCGCTAACCATGCCACTGGAGCACATTCTGAACGAAATCAAAAATGACCCAAACCTGAAATGGCTTGGGAAGTTAAGGGGACCCCCAGAAGAGAGGAATCGAAAGAAGTACTGCCGATTCCACAAAGATCACGGCCACAACACAGACGATTGTTTCGACCTCAAGCAACAGATAGAGAACTTGATCAAGGAAGGGCGTTTGGGGAGGTACGTTGCTAGCCAACAGCAAGACAGAGCACAACCGGCCGAGCAAAAGAGCCCGGAAAGAGCACCAGCACACCAACGCCCCATTGGAGAGATAAGGGTCATCTCTGGGGGCTTTGGAGGTGGCGATAAGTCTTCATCTGCCAGAAAAAACCATGTCAGGAGGGCAAAGCAAGCAGAAGTGTTCTCGGTAAACAAACCGAGCAAAAAGGCCCGACCAGACGTTCCGGACGTAATATTCACCGAGGACGAAGCTTCGGAGCTGAGTCACCTGCATGATGACGCCCTAGTGGTCAGCGCCATCATCTCCAACTTCAGAACACGACGAATCCTCATCGACAGTGGCAGCACGGCTGACATCCTGTTCTGGGGAGCTTTCAAGCAACTGCAAATACCGAGAGAGGCCCTGAAGCCCGTGACATCCCCCCTTGTGGGGTTCACCGGCAACCGGGTCATCCCCATAGGTTCCATCAAATTACCGGTCACCCTAGGGGATGACCCCCAACAGACAATGAAGTTGGTCAATTTTCTGGTCATGGACTGCCCCTCGACCTACAATGTGATTATAGGGCGAACAACCCTAAATTAGTTTAAGGCAGTCACGTCCACATATCACCTGAGGTTGAAGTTTCCAACGAAGCACGGGGTGGGAACCGTAAAGGGCGATCAGGTGACGGCGAGAGAATGCTACTTGGCATCCTTCAAGGGGGATGCCGCCACAAAGACCCTGGTGATAGAGGAGCTGGAAGTCAGAGACGAGGAAAAACTTAAGCTTGGAGAACCCGTGGAAGAGTTGGAATAAGTCCCCATCCACCACCCAGCTCAGGACAACAGCACGCAATTGCCCAAGGTTGTCATGATTGGCACTGGAGCTCTAGAGCGGCTCAAGCAGAAGTTGCAGCAATTCCTGAAAGAGAACACTGACATCTTTGCCTGGACCCACAAAGATATGCCAGGTATCGACCCCGAGATCGCCGCTCACTACCTCAACATTTCACTAGAAGCCAGACCGGTCAAGCAGAAAAGGAAAAGCTTTGCCCCCGAGCGCAACGAGGCCGTCGCAAAAAAAGTGGACAAGCTCGTTCAAGCCCAGTTCATCAAAGAGGTGCAGTACCTGACCTGAATCTCAAATGTTGTAATAGTGAAGAAGGCGAACGAAAAACGGCAGATGTGCGTGGACTTCACTGATCTCAACAAAGCCTGCCCCAAAGACAGCTTCCCATTGCCCACCATTGACCTTCTGGTCGATTCCACGGCCGAATACGAGATGCTCTCCTTTATGAACGCATTTTCGGGGTACAACCAGATCAAAATGGCAGAATGCAATCAGGAATACACCGCCTTCATTATCGATAGAGGATTATACTGCTGCTGAGTGATGCCCTTCGGCCTGAAAAATGTCAGGGCAATCTACCAAAGCTGGTCAACAGAATGTTCAAGTCCCAGATAGGGCATAATGTGGAAGTATATGTGGACGACATGCTGGTGAAGAGCAAGCAAGCTGTCGACCAATTGGAAGATTTGAAAAAGACCTTCCACACCCTCAGGCACTACAACATGAAGTTAAACCCGGCCAAATGTGCATTCGGGGTGGCCTCGGGGAAGTTCCTTGGTTTTATGGTATCGCAGCAAGGCATCGAAGCAAACCCAGAGAAAGTCAGGGCCATACTGGATATGCAGGCCCCGAAGACGACCAAGGATGTTCAGTGACTAGCAGGACGAGTGGCTACCCTGAACAGGTTCATCTCCAGGTCAACCGACAAATGCCTACCCTTCTTTCGGACATTAAGAAAAACATTCCAATGGATGGGCGAATGTGAGGAAGCCTTTCAACAACTAAAACACTACTTAGGTTCGGTTCCCCTGCTTAGCAGAATGGTCACAAGAGAGGAGCTCTACCTCTACTTGGCCGTCTTAGCAACGGCAATCAGTTCAGCCCTTATGCGGGAGAATGAATGAGTCCAAAAGCCAGTGTACCACACGAGCAGAGCACTCAGAGGTGCTGAGAAAAGATACCTAAAGATGGAGTTGTTAGCCTTCGCTCTGGTGAACTCAGTGCGGAGGCTGCGGCCGTACTTCCAAGCCCATACGATTGTGGTCATGATAGATCAGCCCATCAAGAAAGTCCTACACAAGCCTGAAACGTTTGGTCAGCTCATGAAGTGGTCGGTAGAGCTCAGCCAGTCTGACATTCAGTACAGGCCTCGAATAGTCGTTAAAGGACAAGCAGCAGCGGATTTCATTGCAGAGTTTATCGCCCAACCTCACACCCTACCCAACATGGAAGACGCCGAGAATAACTGGGTACTAAACATTGACGGTTCCTCCACCGACTAGTCCAGTGGGGTGGGCATGGTCCTTGTTACTCCCAACGGCCAGAAAGTGGAGTACGCTCTCCAATTCAAATTCCCTGCCAGCAATAATGAGGCCGAGTATGAGGCGCTCATCGCCGAGCTCAGAATTGCTCGGCGAATGGGGGCAGAGCAGATTACCGTCAGGGGAGATTCGCAGTTGGTGATAGAGCAGATCCAAGGGGAGTATGAAGCCAGAGGGGAGAAAATGAAAAAGTACTGCCAGATGGCCAGAGACTTGGTCAGGAAATTCTCTAAAGTAGTATTGTAGACGGTCCCCCGTTTGGAAAACGAAGAGGCAGACAGATTGGCCAGAATCGCGTCCTCAGACCAGCTCGATCCCGAAGTGCTCTTGGAAACTCTTGATTTGCCGAGCATCCAAACCCTGGAGGTCAATGCGTCGGAAACGGATGACTCGTGGGCTAAGCCAATCAGGGATTACCTAGAGCGCAATATCCTCCCATAAGACAAGCTAGAAGCAAGGAGAATCAAATTCCGGGCCAGTCGATATGTGATGTTCAACGGGGTCCTGTACAAGTGAGGGCACACTACTCCCTTCCTCAGGTGCGCCACCGCAGAAGAGGCAACCTACATCATGAGGGAAGTCCACAAAGGTATTTGTGGTAACCATTCCGGAGGACGATCCCTGGCTAACAAAATCCTCTTTTTTCGAAATCAACGGGCCAAATTCCGCCACCCAACCATAGATCCAACGGCTAGCAGTCCACGGGTCGTGTCACATGATACGCAACCAACGACCATACACCGCGTGGTGAAATGTCAATCGGCGCAACCACTTCCCGCCAACTCTATCATAAATGCGCCTACGGCGCTATAACTGCCTCCCAACTGTACGAAGCGACGCCTCCCAACCACGCTACCTACTGATGGGAACTGACCAGGGACACCCTTTAATGGGGGCTCACCATGAATTCCCCTGACCACGCCCCACGCTCGAGGTACTCAGAGGAATGAGGGGCTACTGATTGGGACCGACCAGGGACACCCTTTGATGGGGGCTGACCATAAATTTCCCTGACCACGCCCCACACTCGAGGTACTCAGAGGAATGAGGGGCTACTGATGGGGATCGACCAGGGACACCCTCAATAGCCTGATCAGGAGAAAGCACACACGGGCTCTCAGATTCAGCTGATGACGTACTGCGCATTGCAATGGTCGAAGCTTCAACACCAAACTTTTTGATATCTCGAAGGACACAAATGGGAGCGTGGGAGCCAAAGGTGCCACCGCCTAGGCCAAAACCCTCTTTTTTTTAAATTAACGGGCCAGATTCGGCCACCCAACCATAGATCCAACGGCTAGCAGTCCACGGGTCGCGTCACGTGATATGCAACCAACGACCATAAGTCGCGTGGCGAAATGTCAATCGGCGCAGCCACTCCCTGCCAGCTTTATCATAAATGCGCCTACGGCGCTATAACTGTTTCCCAACTTTATGAAGCGACGCCTCCCAACCACACTACCTACTGATAGGGACCGACCAGGGACACCCTTCGATGGGGGCTCACCATGAATTTTCCTGACCACACCCCACGCTCGAGGTACTCAGAGGAATGAGGGGCTATTAATGGGGACCGACCAGGGACACCCTTCGATGGGAGCTAACCATGAATTCCCCTAACCACGCCCCGCGCTCGAGGTACTCAGAAGAATGAGGGGCTACTGATGAGGACCGACCAGGGACACCCTTCGATAGGGGCTGACCATGAATTTCCCTGACCATGCTCCACGCTCGAGGTACTCAGAGGAATGAGGGGCTACTGATGGGGACCGACTAAGGACACCCTCAATAGCCCGATCAAGAGAAAGCACACACGAGCTGTCAGATTCAGCTGATGACGTACTGCACATTGCAATGGTCGAAGTTTCAGCACCAAACTTGTTGATATCTCGAAGGACACAAATGGGATCAAAAGAAAGCAGCACCACGAAAGGAGGATCGACCCTAAGAGGCCCAGCCGACCAGGGCCTGACCAGGGACTCAACCAACCAGACGATGGCCGCACACGACCGAACGGACCACGCCCGAGCAAGACTTGTATGATGGTATCGGTCATTCGTCCCACCAACCATGCCAGTGAAAGCCATCATTGGCAACCCAATCATAATAACGTGCTCCCAACTCCAAGACTTCGCATGTAGGAGGAGGCAGTCACCTCACTCATTCTGACACACGCCTAAGGGAGTGCCACGTTAGGGGTTGGATAACCACGCCTCCCACTACCCTGCCACCAGTCAGGATCTCCAAAACTGCGCCACCACGTGGAGAGACAGCCGTCTCCCACCCTCTCCATGCATGCAATGCCCCTCTAAGGCTACCAGGGTGCCTGCCAATATAAAAAGAAAAGTCATCTTCTCCAACAAGGTACGCAAACATAAACTCTAGCTAAAACTTTGTGGAAATATCTCCAGAAACCTAACTTAGGCATCAGAGTGCCCTTGGCAGGCATCACACCGGTGCCCTTTACCCCTTTTTCCCTCTCAGATTATTGGAGCAGATCGTGGCTGGCCTGAGGACCGACTTACTGCATTATCACCCATCAAAGTGAACACTGGACCACCATTTCTAGTTCACAAAAAAAAAATTCTTTCATCAATGGCGAACTTCACTATCTATCGTGTGAGTACCTCTTTCTCTCTCTCTCCTTGCAATTCCAATTTCAGAAGCACAAGTTCAATTGAATTTCCGATGAAGTTTTTCATATGTATTTCTGATCTGTCAATTTTAATTGAAATCTGATCTCATTTTTCTCGAAGCTTTAATCGAGCATTTCCAATATGCATTTGTTTCCTTCCGCTCATTCAGTTACTTGTTTGGTTGCTGAGAAGAAGATTAGATGAAGAAAATAAATTAGCATTTCGAGTCTCGGATTTGTCATTGTTTGGGACACATGCAGAAATCAACTAAATCCTCCACTGAATTGAGCCTCCTTCGAACTATTTCACTACGTTCAGATCCTAGAGATCAAGATCGATGGAAATCGAACGTACGCCTTGCCTCACCTTTGTATGCAATCAAACGGACAGTTAGCCATTATCACTGTCGCTGTAGGGTTGTTTTACGATCTGCAAATAACTCTATGCCTTCCATGTGGATCTGTGTAAGTTCATGAGTTGTTCTATCTTCTAACAATTTGATCTTCACCCGAGACAATGCGTTCGACCCATTATCAGGTGGATTTGCAAAAGGGAATGTATGCCTGTGTGTAGTCGGTGGAAGCGTGGACATCTTTTAGAAAAAAAAAAAAAATACATAAACACATTATGTATATATACATGCACGTATGTGGATGTCAGTCTTTACGTCCTGGAGCCAGCTGGTAGTGTTCCTACTTTTATATTCATGTCTATGGGGATGTTCTGGATGAACATACATATTTATGAAGAAGTATATACTCACTGATATGCATAAATGTATTTAAATGTTTTGGTTTATGTACACGCTAATGCATATTTATGATTTTTTAGTGGAACTTCATATTTATTTTTTTGTCAGTGGAACTTGGGATTCAAAATTTCAATCTATTGTTAATTAGTATTGGTACATTCCTATGCCACTACAAATGGTTGTATAGTAATAATATGGCTGTGATTGATATTTATAGGAGACTTGCCCTAGCATAAAAAACATTCTTCTCTTGGATTCCGAAGGGAAGCGTGTAGCAGTCAAGTATTACTCTGATGATTGGCCAACTAATAGTGCAAAGTCAGCTTTTGAAAAGTCCGTGTTTACCAAAACTCAAAAGATAAATGCTCGGACAGAAGGTATGCTGAAGTTTAGACATTTACTTATGTGTTTGTGTGTTGAATGCGTGCATGTGGTTCTTTCATCTGTCTTGTTGGGGTTTTCGGATGGTTTGGGTGATCTTAACGTTCATGAATTGCTTAATTTCAAAATTGTTGGCACTCTATCAATAATTAGATGTATGCTTGATGCTTCTCGTCTTCCATAAAGAAGACTCAATGTTGCCAATGTGAGTTTTGAGTAAAGATCTAGTCTTTAATCTTCGGAAGAGAAGTTGGTTTTTTTACATATATATGTGTGTGTGTGTATTGATAAGTTCGTTTTTTATAGTTATCAATGTCTTAACGTAATGTAGAGCATGTGTTCCAAACCTATTGATTACCATTTTTTGATTGCTGCCAAAACCAAGGAACTTAAAGACAAAGCTAATAACATTTTGAACCTTGCGTCCAGAAAATGAAAGATTTCACCTCAAAGAAGCCAAATGGTTGTAGTAGGAAAATTGGAAATTTGAGTGGACATCTTTCCTAGTGCCAACAATAAAAGGATCTGAGGATCCAATCTTTCATTTTCCTTTCATTTCCTATCTTTTTTGTTGTTGAATGGAGCATTACTAAATCAAATATTCCCTTTTGGCAATTTTTATCTCTTATTCGATGATAATGCTCCATTTGTCCTAGAACTTAGGTAATCCTCTTGGATACACATGAATTGTTAAAGTAGCCTTGACGTTCAGGTTTTAGCTTTGAATGTAGAGACAATAAGGTTAAAGGAAGTTACAAATGAATCAGTTATTAAATGAACCCCTAAAGCCCCTAAGAAATTACTACCCATGTTCAAAAAAACTAGCTTCGAGGAGAGGGCCAGTCGTAATGTCACCCCACTCATGCTTAAGGTCATAGGTTTGACTCACCCTCCCCCTATCCTTGGGGCTTTGACCCTCTAATGTTTTTGTAAAAGAAGTAGCTCTATTGGGATAAGTGCTCCCAGCCTCCCAAACTAAACCATACCAGCGATATAGAAATAATTAACATTTAAAATAAAAATTAATCTTAACAAAAATTTTCCCTTCAAACAGGTGCATTGCGCATACTGCACAGCTAGTAAATATGGCATTTGGACAAACCCCTGGAAGCACAAAGAACATAGCGATGTTATATCCTCTCCTGATAAGACTCGTAAATTGTCTTGCATTATTGGTCAACTAGCTATGTTGTAAAATGTATAAAAATTCCCATTTTCCTTGCTATTGCTCTTAGATTAGCTATGTAGTGTTCAATTTTCTTAAATTACCGAGTTTAAGCAGAGTTGTGAAGTTGTGTTCTTTTTTTGATAAAAGCAGTGAAGTTTTGTGCTTATTATCAATTAGTCCTGTGTAAATAGGTTCTTAAATGTAAATATTGAAGTGAAGCATGTCAAAGCTATTTTTCATTCAACTCACAAACAAGCTTGCAGCCTCTTCCATTTACATCGTGCAAACTCAAAACCAGATTTTAAAGAAAGTATGTCAGAGTTTAATTTGATGCATCGTGGCTTCAATTATCATTTGGGGTACCTATTGTGAAACTAGTGCGGGCCTTTGTTTATTATGATTTACCTTGTGTCATCTCTATGGTTTCCGTCACAGGTTGACGAAGAAAGGGAAACTTTCTGAAGTTCAAGCTAGTAACTGACATTGCATTTCCGGCAGCAATCTTAATAGACCGTTTTTTCAAAATGCCTTCTCTTATATTTTCATTCATTGCCATAAGATATGAGCTCTAAAGAACATAGATAGACTATCTGGCTTGTTGATCTTTATATATGGCAACAACATCAATTCCATTTTGTTCATGTTTTTCTTATATCAGAATAAGTGAATCATCTTTACTGCATTAATGACGACTGATGTGTTTGTATATTACCATGTACAGCGGAGATAGCGATGTTTGATAACAATATTGTTGTCTATAAGTTCATCCAAGACCTGCACTTCTTTGTCACTGGAGGTGATGATGAAAATGAACTAATATTGGCCACAGTTCTTCAAGGATTCGTTGATGCAGTTTCCCTTCTCCTAAGGTTTTGTTGACCATAACTTTAACCACGATTCCTTAACTTTTATTTTAATGATATCCCAACTTAATGCTTCTTGCTGTTTAATCTAACATGTTCATTTTATAGGAGTAATATTGAGAAAATGGAGGCACTAGAGAACTTAGATCTCATTCTTTTATGCCTTGACGAGATCATTGATGGAGGGTAGGCAATCTGCTTCTTCTATTGTTATTCCTCGTATCAAAGGCCCAATTATAAGAAGAAATTTTTTTTTGTGTGTTGTTGATTAGGGGGTAGGGGGAGCCTGATAGCAAATATGGGTACCAGAAAAGTGCCATGTTTGTAATTAAATTGATTCAGTTTCGTCTTTAATTTGGATACATAAGATGGATCTTTTACATCATTGCCAAGTTTCCTTATCTCTGGAGGATTTATTTTTCAGTATGCTACTGTACAACTTGCTCTGCATTGCGTCAGAGAGGTTCTTATGGTCTAGGAAAGGTTCATGCTTTAGTATATTTTTTGGCAGGATGGTCCTTGAAACGGATGGCAGTATTATTGCTGGAAAAGTGGCTACCCATAGCATGGATGACGGTGCACCCTTGGCTGAGCAGGTGAAATGAATCATCCTCCTAATCTATATGCATCAAATAGTGGATGGCCAAAATGAATGTTATCTTTGTCTTGAACCTTCTTGATATACATAATGAAAGACACCGAGAATCTGCTAAGTTTCAGCAAACCCACTTGGGTACCCCAATAATACTAACTCCACCATCTCTTGTGAATTTTCATGTTTATGGCCTTTCGCTTCCTGCCAGGATAATCCATCCCTAACATGTGTATTCATCGGCTGCAGACTATAAGTCAAGCTTTGGCTACAGTTCGTGACCATTTGACAAGATCACTTCTCAGATGAAACATCTTAGCACATTTAAGGCAAAATGAGTTGGCCTTCCGTTCTTTGATTAAATTTTCTCAGCATGAAACAGCATTTGATTTCATTGCCTGATTTGGTTTGATGATATTCTGACAGTGAGCATTGCGGTAGTTGGCTTGTTATGATTTCCCTATTTAGCCCAATCAATAAATAATTGTTTGAATTGGAGATGATGTTTTTCCAGTGCATTGCTGTAATATGATATCGTTAGCTTTATGCATCAAAATTAGGTAAAAACTGCAGCTGCATGTTCAATTCTAGTTGTTTTTGCAGAACATGGGCCAAAACTTCTCATTTTCTGACGATTCTTTCCCCTTTCTATTCAGCTGGACTTTGCTGTTATTCACATTTGATTAATACAAATTAGTAGTTCAAGTGTCACATTTTAAATTTAAATGATATAGTAATATTGAGCCATAATTTGGAGATGTTTTTGTAATTAGCCTTTCAAGTAATAATGAAAAAACTATGATTATATATCCTTTCGGGATCTCCATTCCACAAAGCTTAATGGGTGAGAAATGAGAATGTAGACATTAAAATATAATTAAAAAGGTATATTAAGAGACAGTGAAAAATGAATTTTATCAAATAAAATTCTTTATTATAAATAAGGTATCTTCCAATTCGTCTCCTCTAGAACCAATCACAACTTCGGAAAGAAAAAAAAAAAAAAAGAGAGAGAGAAAGAGATTATTTGTCTTTAATGCAATTCAATTTTTAAAATTTTTGAACCCTTATCTCACACAAATTAAATAATTAATAGGTTAAAAATTTTAAAAAATTCTTAAACTTGACAAGAATTGAACCATAATTAACAGATTAAAAATTTTAAAAAAATCTCACGCTCGACAAAAATTGAACCGGCCAACCCGATGAATTATAGATTAGAAGATATAAGCTTACTGAAAAGTTAAAACCTTCTAATTTTTTTGGCAGTTTTATATTGTAGTTGCTGGCTAATCTAAACGTGGAGTGGAGTGAGGGGTTGGCCCTATTATGGGCCCCACACAGAGTAACTCCATCAATCCCACTTCACTAGTTGATTGAATCACAGCCATTCGATCTGATGAATTCCTCAAAGAAAATTAAAAAAATCTGCAGGATGACGGTCATGATTTGTCATCTTTACATATAAATACATATGTGTATGTATCATAGCACTGGGTTTCATGAAGAGATGTGGGTCCATCATGCTTCAAACTAAACGTGCTATTCGTGTTACCGGCTGCCACGTGGAAAATGGGACGCACTCTTTCTCCGTCCCGTCATTGGCTGCTTTTTCAATGACTAACAGCTTGGCCAGGTCATTTTTCACACTTTTTTCTTTGAAAAACAGGAAAACATACATATATATACATTATACATACACCTACACGATCATATATACACAAATTGCAGCGAAAAATATAAATATAGAGAGAGGGGCCCGTAAAATCCTGGCATTGGTTCGGACTTTGAACGGAGAGAGGGATTCTTTGCCTAAACCTCCTCTCTCTCTCTCTCTCTCTCTCTCTCTCTCTCTCTCTCTAGATCTTCTCTCTCTAACCTGCCCTTCCCCTCCCTCTCATTGCGATCTCTGCAACTTTTGTTTTTCTTTTTAATTTTTTGTTGGATCTCTACATCGTCAAAGCTCTCTTCCTTTGATCTCATTGTTTCCTCGAAAGGTTTGCCTCATTTTTCGTGAAAGATGAAAGATGGAGGACGCTCGTCTTTCCAGGTACCCTCTTTGTCTCTCCTCATTTGTATGTATCATGGCCGTGTATATTCTTTTTGTTGGATTTGAGTTTTTCTATTCTTTTTCTTGATGTGTTTAGATGATTTTTGGGTAATTCGTTATAATTTTTTTTTACATTCTGGAAATTCTTAGAAATTCCTTATCATGGTTTCAGCTGGGAATGGTGTAGTGCTCTTTTCTTTTCTTTCAAGTTTTTTATTTTGTTATTTTTTCGCAGGTTATGAATCTCAATATGAGGTGAAGATACGCAATTGGAATTGGCAGTGGTTTTAGTTAATTTTGATATTTATTTGTTTTTGTTGATTCGAATTTGGGGGTGGTGATTCTTTTGGATTTTTGTAATTTTTGTTGATATTATTTTGTTTAAATCTTCAAATCTCGTCGTTGGCAATTTGTAAACCCGTGGACACAAGGACTCTGAATGCAAATTTGATAATTGTTTTATGAATCTTAGTGACAATTTTTTTTGGAACGTGGTGCCACTACAATGCAGACAGTTTAATTTGTACAATGGGTTTGATGTCCTCTCAGGTTAGGCTTTCTGGCAACTTGTGAATTGATGTCTTGTGACTTAATATTCCTCTGGGCCTGTTGAATTCAGTCTAGGAAGAGGATATAGTGCACAAGAGGCTCCTTCAATTATAGTGGTGAAGGAAAGATTTTTGGGGCTCTTTTTCCCTGGAGGTGATTATGTTGTAATACAATTATATTGAGCTGAGACCTAAGGAGAATGACACGGGGCAGGATAAGGGCTAAGCTCCGCCGGAGCAATCTGTACACATTTGCATGCATTCGGCCGCATGATGCTGAAACAGAGGAGCCGCATCAATTCCAAGGCCCCGGATACTCGCGAATTGTATACTGCAATGAACCACGTCGCCATGAAAAGAAACCTCTTAGATACTGCTCTAATTATATATCTACCACAAAGTACAATTTCATCACATTCCTTCCCAAGGCCATCTTTGAGCAATTCCGTCGTGTTGCCAACTTATACTTCCTCCTGACTGCAATTTTGTCACTCACAGATGTTGCTCCATTCTCCGCTGTGAGTATGATTGCTCCTCTAGCCTTTGTGGTTGGGCTTAGTATGGCGAAGGAAGCTTTGGAAGATTGGCGTAGATTTATTCAGGATATGAAGGTTAATATGCGAAAAGCTAGGGTTCATAAAGGGGATGGCATATTTAGTCCTAAGCCATGGATGAAGCTTCGAGTTGGAGATGTGGTGAAAGTGCAGAAGGATCAATTTTTCCCTGCAGATTTACTTCTTTTGTCATCAAGTTACGAGGATGGGATTTGTTATGTGGAGACTATGAACTTAGATGGAGAGACAAACTTGAAAATAAAGAGGGCTTTGGAGGTAACCTTGCCCTTGGATGATGATGTGACTTTCAAGGATTTTATGGGAAGGATTAGTTGTGAAGATCCCAATCCCAATCTTTACACTTTTGTGGGTAATATCGAGTATGATCGTCAGGTTTTTCCTCTAGATCCTAGTCAGATTCTCCTCAGAGATTCAAAGCTTAGGAATACAGCTTACGTGTATGGAGTGGTGATATTCACTGGTCATGATAGCAAAGTCATGCAGAATGCAACGAAATCTCCTTCAAAAAGGAGCAGGATTGAAAAACAGATGGACAAAATCATCTACATTCTTTTCAGCCTCCTTGTGTTGATTTCATTGATCAGCTCAATAGGCTTTGCCGTGAAGACAGAGTTCCAGATGCCAGACTGGTGGTATTTGCGACCATATGTTGATTCAAAATTATATGATCCCAATAAACCTGCCTTGTCTGGCTTATTCCATTTGGTCACTGCACTTATACTGTATGGATATTTGATACCCATCTCGCTCTATGTCTCAATCGAAGTGGTGAAGGTCCTGCAAGCAATGTTCATTAATCAGGACATCCATATGTATGATGAAGAGACTGGAACTCCTGCTCAAGCACGGACATCAAATTTAAATGAGGAGTTAGGTCAGGTTGATACAATCCTCTCTGATAAAACTGGCACTTTGACATGCAACCAGATGGACTTTCTCAAGTGTTCCATTGCTGGTACAGCATATGGCATACGTACTAGTGAAGTTGAACTTGCTGCTGCAAGGCAGATGGCTATTGATCTCAATGAGAAGGACACCGAGTCAACCCATAAAAATGGTGCAGATGTTTCAGAAATTGAGCTGGAGACTGTTGTTACTAATAAAGATGAAAAGGATCACAAACCTCCATTAAAGGGGTTTAGCTTTGAAGACAGCCGCCTGATGCATGGAAATTGGTTGAAAGAGGCTAATGCAGATGTCATTTTGTTATTCTTTCGGATACTTGCTCTTTGTCACACTGCAATTCCAGAAGGAAATGAGGAGACTGGTGGCTTTACCTATGAAGCAGAGTCTCCAGATGAAGGAGCTTTTCTTGTTGCAGCAAGAGAATTTGGCTTCGAGTTTTGTAGAAGAACTCAGTCAAGCATATTTGTTCGTGAAAGATATCCCTCTTCTGGAGAGCCAATTGAAAGGTTAGATCATTAATGAATAATTTCCTTTCAGTGTTTGGGGCTGCGTTAATTAACCTTTAGCCCGAGTCTTTTGGCGTTCTGGCATCTTATTTGTCTTCTGAAAATCAGGGAGTACAAAATCCTCAGTCTGTTGGACTTCACTAGCAAAAGGAAGAGAATGACTGTTATAATCCGGGATGAGGCTGGCCAGATTCTTCTCTTGTGCAAAGGTGCAGACAGGTTTGGTTCGTGAAGTCCTTTCCTATACTTTCCATGTTTTTCCCTTCGATTTCCTTCAGAGGCACTTACAGCTGTACAATGATATGGTCGATCTAACTGTGTGAGATCTTCAGTTAACTTGCATACAGTATTGAAGAGTGTGTAATCTTGTATCTCTAGTATATTCCTTCCAACTTTTATGGTCAGTCTAGCAGGCGGATAAACTATTAAGTTTTGCTCATCTCTGTTGGCTCTTCAAGTTCATCCCTTTTGTCTAGACTGGCTTTAAGCTAAGTTGATTTGGTAATCCAATGCATTGTTCCTTTGCTTGGGTTATGCAGCATCATCTTTGATAGGTTATCAAAGAATGGAAGAATGTTTGAAGAAACTACTACAAAGCACCTGAAAGATTATGGGGAAGCTGGTTTGCGTACGCTGGCACTTGCTTATAGAAAGCTTGAAGAGGCAGAGTATTCTGCTTGGAACAATGAGTTTCTTAAAGCAAAGACTTCCATTGGTGGTGATCGGGAGGCATTGCTTGAAAGGGTATCTGATATGGTGGAAAGGGATTTAATCCTTGTCGGTGCAACTGCTGTGGAAGACAAACTGCAGAAAGGGGTACTTGTTTTTATTGTTATAGAGACATAAATTGCATAACATTCTTTTGTTCTCCTCCAACTTCACTACTGCATGTCTTCTCTGTAGGTGCCTCAGTGTATAGATAAACTGGCTCAAGCAGGTCTCAAGCTCTGGGTTCTGACAGGAGATAAGATGGAAACCGCAATCAACATAGGGTCTGTATCCAACCAATCAAATAGATTAGCAAAAAATTGAGAGAGAGAGAGAGAGAGAGTGTGTGTGTGCGCGACGCGCTCTCATTGCCCCATTGTAATTTGTGACTGGTCTTCACATTTAAGGATGCTCGAACAACCAAAATAAAACTACTGTTTTCTGATGCAGATTTTCCTGTAGTCTGCTTCGACAGGGCATGAAGCAGATCTGCATAACAACAATGAGTGCAGACATGTTAGCACAAGATTCCAAAGAGGTATATGTTTGAGTATAAGGGATGTGAATGATTTTCAGGAAACTTTATACAATGTCATTTTAGAATTTGTTGCTGTTTGTTACTCATAAGGCTGTGAAGGAGAATATTTTGATGCAAATCACCAATGCCTCTCAAATGCTCAAGCTCGAAAAGGATCCTCATGCTGCGTTTGCATTAATTATTGACGGAAAAACGCTGACTTATGCGTTAGAGGATGATCTGAAGCATCAATTCTTGCATTTGGCAGTTGATTGTGCATCTGTCATATGCTGTCGTGTCTCTCCTAAGCAGAAAGCCGAAGTACTGCTTTTCTCTTTTACCAACTAGTTTGCTTTTCCTTCTGACCTTCGTTCTTCCTATGAGTCAATCTCCAGTTCCTTCGTTTGTGTTTTTTGTGTTTATTTTATTTTAATTTTTTGGGCAATAGGTAACAAGATTAGTAAAAGAAGGAACTGGAAAAACCACCTTAGCAATTGGTGACGGTGCAAACGACGTTGGCATGATTCAAGCAGCAGATATTGGTGTTGGCATCAGTGGGGTAGAAGGAATGCAGGTTCGTAGTACCTCAGACTCTTTTTGCATAGCGTATCTATAAAATGGTTGGTACAATTCTGTGGAGATGTAATGTTGTTGGAACTTGTGGAACATTTTTGTTTTACTAAGATAGCACATAAAAGAACTTTTAATACCACTTTATATTGATGTTATATGAGACACATGGTGTGGCTTGGGCAGAGGGTGGGCATCACCTATGTTTTCTTGTTTGTAACTTTAGACAGAAATTTTCTGTATGATTCCAGTTTATTTGAGAAAATGGTGTGAAAAGATAAAGGTTAGCAGTTTACCAGCTTTGCAGGTGCTTCTCATGTCTAAACTCAACCTGGATTTTTGGGAGGAGTTTTCAGTCTGAACCTCTTATTCACCCATGGGGAAAATAGCGCCGCCTATAAAATACGGTGGAACTGTCGTTGTTGTTTCGTTATTTTTTTTTTTCTTGTTTCAATTACTTTATTATTGATTGGCATTGTCATCTGATCTTCACTTTGTTGCAAAAATTAAAATCAGGTTTTCTCGTTCTATGGATCCTAGATATTACTATACAGATTTAATGGTTACAATTCTGAATCCAAATTCAGAAGTGTTAGGGCATGTTACCACACTATATAGTTTAACGAGCCACTTTAGTCTTTCAATACCCTCCTATTATAGAAAATTTCATTGTTTTCTAGGGCAGTTTGACTAATCAATTGAACCATTAACCACATTTGGGTCAACTTGTTTTGATTAATGTTTACTTAGGGCTTGAATACTTATGGTAAAAAAAATTTCTGTTTATGAGCATATATTGCCTTTGAATGTTTTAATCATGCTTACGGAATTGTCACCTTTTTGCAGGCTGTGATGGCTAGTGACTTTTCTATTGCACAGTTCCGATTTCTGGAAAGACTTCTGGTTGTCCATGGACACTGGTGTTATAAGCGAATTGCTCAGATGGTAACAATTCAAAAGTGACCATATTGGCATAACATGTTAATGATGATTTTGGCATGTCGTCACTTGTATGTGCACACACACAGAGGCGGACTAGAATACTTGATGGGAGCTGACATGGGCCATTGGCCCCTCCCCCTAAAATTTTGGGAATCCATTTGAGTATATCAAGTCAAATTAGGAAATATATACCATGTTATACAAGATGACCCCTTGGACTATTCCTTAATGCAATATATATGGCTTCCCAACAGAAGTAGTTTATCTCTTATAGAGATCTCATAGCTTTCACACTGTTTTTCTGGTAACTATCTGTATATATATATTACCTCTGACATTCTGTTTTATGGTTTCTTATATTGAGTATGTATTTTATATTTTCAGTACTTGTCTTCTAAGAATTTATCTTAATGATGCCCCACTAAAGAGTTCTCATTAATTTTATGGCTATATAAAAATCCTATGGTTAAAGGTTTTAGAATCAGGAACAGAGAAATCACCTCCACCCTCTCCCCTCCTTCTGCACCCTTCCTCTCTCTTACCCACAATATTCATTATTCTCCTATCTACGTCATTTCATTGTTATTCTTACACTCTATTATAAGTGAAAAAAAATTTGCTTTGCTTTATAATGGGTTTGGCCACTAATAGTATTGTCTCTTACAATTAGTAGTCAGTGTGTCATTCTACAGGTAACCCAGTTAACCTCTTATTTTACTTGTTTTCTTTAATATATTTATATTTATTATTGTGAATAATTGTATCATAATATTAATTATTTGTTAATTTCTGCAAATATTGAAAATTGGAGGGATGTAAATCAATAGTTTAGATTCCATTTTCTGAATAGAGAAATTAGGTGGATGAAAATTTTAAGTTATTATTGTTTTCTTGTTCTTTTTTTAGCTTTTCTATCCATTGATGATTATGGTTTGAATTTTGTGAATTGTGGGTGAGAACTCTTGAAAGATGATAAGGAATAATAATTGAATTTGCTCTTATTAGAATAAGTAATTTTCAGCGAAGATACTAGAATATGTCATGAAGTTAAGAGCTGAGGAGCGGGGTTAGCCCAGTAGTTGTGGTGCACCCACGCATGCATGTGGTCATTCATGGGTTCAACTCACCCACCCCCTCCCCCCCTCCCCTCCCCCAGGGCTTTAGCCCTCCAATGTACCCAAAAAAGAAAAGTTAAAAACTATGGATTGATATTTTAAGAAAAATGATCCATGTTAAAAAAAAATTTGACATGTTTGGTGGCCCCCCCAAAAAAAAAAAAACTAATTCAAACTGCAATCTCTACATTCAGATCTGTTATTTCTTCTACAAGAATATAGCCTTTGGCCTCACAATCTTCTACTTCGAGGCATTCACTGGCTTTTCTGGGCAGTCGGTTTATGACGATTGGTACATGCTGCTATTCAATGTTATTCTTACCTCACTGCCTGTCATTTCCCTTGGAGTATTCGAGCAAGATGTTTCTTCAGAGATCTGCTTACAAGTAGTTCACTAATAACACCCTTATCTGTATTTTCATTTATGTATCATAATTTCAATGCTTTTGCACTCACACATATATGCCCCATGCATTTTGCAGTTCCCAGCACTTTATCAGCAAGGTCCAAGAAACTTGTTCTTTGACTGGTATAGGATATTTGGATGGATGGGAAATGGCCTCTATTCTTCCCTCGTTATATTCTTCCTTAACATTATCATCTTCTACGACCAAGCCTTCCGAGCAGAAGGCCAAACTGCTGACATGTCTGCTGTGGGTACTACCATGTTTACTTGCATCATCTGGGCGGTCAATTGCCAGATTGCACTCACTATGAGTCACTTCACGTGGATACAGCACCTCTTAGTCTGGGGCAGCGTCACCACATGGTACATATTTCTTTTCCTCTACGGAATGATGTCCCCAGTTTATTCTGGAAATGCCTTCCGACTCCTTGTAGAAGCTCTCGCCCCTGCTCCAATTTACTGGTGTACCACACTCTTAGTAACCATTGCTTGCAATCTTCCCTATCTGGGTCATATATCCTTGCAAAGATGTTTCCATCCAATGGATCATCACATCATACAAGAAATCAAGTTCTACAAGAAAGATGTTGAGGATCGACATATGTGGACTAGAGAGCGGTCTAAAGCAAGACAGGAGACCAAGATTGGGTTCACAGCAAGAGTAGATGCAAAGATCAGGCAATTGAAAGGGAGGCTAACAAAGAAGTATTCGACACTAGGTCCGCAAGTTGAAATGTCCCCATTATAAAGATGCCTGTCAGAACTTTTTTTCTCCTATTCAATTTTTTTTTATATAATATTTAGGGTTTTTGGCCGTTTTCCAATCATTTATTGGCTACGGTTTTATTCAATTTAGTGGGATTTGTTGAGGTCCCCATTCATTATACCAGAATGTTGAAGCTGTTGTATGTACAATGCTTATAAGATCTTATTACAGCTTGTGCAAATTGTTCATATTGTGTAACTCTATGAAGTGGATTTGTTTTTTTTTTTTGTTTTTTGTGCCCATGAAAATTGGGTGGTGGCGCTGTTTGACTTCTGTGCTCTCTCCTGCCGGACAATGTTAAGTGAAGTAGGTCAGGGTGGTAAGTGGAGGTGGTGAGACTTGAGAGCAGTTGTTGCATTGAGAAGTTGATGGCAGTTGCTGAGATGGTAGCTGTGTGTGTGTTGGTTTGGTTTTTGATGGCGACGGTAATGTAATAATAGATAGCACAATAACATAAGTTATATTGACTTTTTTCAAAACTCAGAAATGATTTTCGAAAGAAGGAAAGTTGATGGTAGCGAAAGGAGTTGTTTAATAGTTTAAGAACACTGGCATCTTTGGCAATGATAACTACCCAATAATAAGGGTTGTCTGTTGGGTTTGTTAGACAACCTGAATGGATGGATGGACTGTGAAAACCAATAAAGATTAACGGAGAAGACAATGCTTAAGCTTGTCACCAGATCAGATTTATCACCTTCAATGACTGGCAGACTATGTATATATATATATATATATGTATATCCATTAACATTAACTCCTAAATTAGCTAGAAAATCTGCACAGCTATTGACTACTTTCTGGGGTGGGGTGGATACTGACTGTTTGGCCTTCAATCAGCTTGATAGCACTTTTGAGAGTCTGTGATTCAATGCTGCAGTTCCTTCTCCTTCATATTTGTTAAAGCCCTTGTAAAAGCCACCAAATCCCTGCTTCCCCTATTTTCCCTGCATATCCAGTTACTTTAGACCGAGTTACATGCCTTCAATTATTTGACTACAAAACAAGAAAACGGGGAGGGAGAGAGAGAAAAATTGAGTTAGAAGATGAAATTGACAATAATGGACAGGGAGAGCAAATGCAACCACTGCTAATAATGTGGTTTTGTCATATTCAATTAATTTTTTTTAATTTGATTGTTATGAGTTATTATGTTATCCTATATAAGCAATAAGGGCCTTTTTTTCACTGTGATATTTCAAGAAGTTAAAAAATTCATGAACCAAAATTATGTATCAGCCTAGTTCTTCGAGCTGCAGACGAATCATGTCCTTCGTGAGTTCAAGTCACTCCCCGTGTATCCAAAAAAAAAATTACTTTATTTTAAATTGGCAGATCCTAATTTATCCGTATCATTCTGTATATAAATACTGAATATTTTTAGTTTTGTGTCATGTACTCTTTAGAAAAATGAGAGAGAGAGGAGAAAAATTGAGTAAGTAGGAAGGAAAAATGGATTGGTTCCGTGAGCACAGGTTTTTTTTTGTTTTCCCTCGAGGGTACCTTTTTGTTTTTCACATTGGATAGTCAAAGATTTAGGAGAGGGTGAGTTAAACACATAATCTTATGATGAAAATACCATTACTATTGAACTAATTTTACTCCTTTGCACACGATTTCTTGACAGAGGTCCCTAACTTTTGACCAATTATGTAATTTTTAAGATTTTTTGGTTATTTAAATGGAAAGTCTCTATGCTACAAAAAATTATTCTATCTGATCATCATACCATGCTATTGTATTTATGTAGTGTGATAATTTATTTATATAATATTATAGTGTAGAGAAAGATAATATTTTTTAAAATATTATAAACATTATTTTATATGTATGATAATATTTAAAATTTAAAATTATTGTTATATAAAAAATTATATATATTATAATTTAAATAGAATGTCGTGTTACGTTGAGGGTTGGGATTCCTCGTTTTAAAGTATTTAAATTTAAAAAAAATGGAAAAAAAGGTGGTTAATTATATAGAGAGGTGTGAAAAGTTTGCTTCGATTGGATCAAGGGCGCTTGGAGTGTTAGAGAGATATCATGATGCCTCCCCTTTCTCCCTCTCCTCCTCCTTCCCCTCCGTCTCTCTCCTGTATTCTCTTTCTCTCTCTAAATCTGCAACCTAAACCTCCATTAATCTAGAGAGACATAGAGACGACTTCTCAAACCCTAGTCTCTTCCTTACCTTCTCATTGATTTCCTCCAACAATCTATTTATTCTACTTCTTAATATTCTCGTCCCATTCCTTCATTCGATCCACGAAATATTCTCTTCCACTTACAGCAAATTCCACTCGCCGCTGCTTTCTGATCGTCGGATTGGCCACGTCGGTCAAGGGTTTGGGCCCTTTCTATTTTTTTCTTGCCTTATTTTGTTCTTTTAGTTATTTTTCTTCTTTTTGTTTTATACGGAAGTTTTGGGCTAGGGTTTGAATTGGTAGCTAGGGTTTCGCTTGGTCGTTGATTTTGACACCTTTTTTGATGGAGCCTCGCGTCGGTAATAAGTTCCGGCTCGGCCGGAAGATCGGTAGCGGCTCTTTCGGAGAGATCTATCTCGGTTCTTCCCGATTCTTGCTATTTGTTTTGCTGGTTTTGGTAAAATTTGTTTACTGTGTACGATTTTGTTTCTTAATTTAGTTTTGTTTCAATTTTGCAGGTACTAATATCCAGACAAATGAAGAAGTTGCTATTAAGCTTGTGAGTGTTCTAGTTTAACTCGTAAATTAATATGTTTCTTTGTTTCTCCACACTTTGTCTGTGTGACTGTATATGAAAGATTAAAATTTTCCTCTGTTTCAATCCTATATATTTCTCGTAATTTGGTAAATTGGGAAGCTGGAAACGTGTGTTTCTGGCGTGTTTTACCCCTTTTACACCCACGCAAACACGCCAATCTAGGAGATACCAAATCATATCAAATTTCACTGAATAATTAGATACAAGAGCATTACTTATCAATTTATGAAATGCCTTTAGAAAGTTTAGCTCAAGTTTCAGAGGAGTTTTGGAGTAATTGAACTAGGGGATTATTTATTGCCATCTAGAGTAATTAAGGGTACTCTTTGAGATATTTTTTTGGATATCAGACGTTTCTTAGTCTAGTAATAGATAATATAGGGAACTTAAGATACATTTGCCGCAATATAATTGCAATCAATTATGGTTTTATGGAATCGTGACTTTGGAGGTTGGAAATGTGTGTTTATAGCTTGTCTTCATATATTCTGTACCAAGATAAATGCCCACATCCACTCAATCTAGTACACATCAAAATGTAGCAAATTTC